>QRDG01000827.1:0-397743 GCA_012064385.1 Puccinellia tenuiflora
TCTGGTTCACCCACGTTTTGACCCCACAAATCAGTGACTCAGTTTGCTTTTCGCTTTTTCGCTGTAACGCCCGCTTCTTTCGCTGCGCGTGGGACGTGGGGTTTATGGACCCGCCTGTCGGTGTTCCTATGCGCGTGTGTGTATGGTGGCTTTCTGTGCCTCTTGTTTCCGCGGCGCCTCAGGTCGGTTTGGTCTCCCGGGGAGGCGCATGTTGGACGCGTGTGGCTGCTTCTCTTTTTTCTTTAGTTCCATTCCAGACTGTCTTGGCTGCTCCCTTCTTCATTGTTCTTCGCCTGGTGCTAGGCGAAATGGACAAAAATAATCAAAAGAACAAAGAAATTCACAAAATAGACTCTGTCTAAAACTATTTAACGATCTAACCCTTTCGAGTAGCGCCCTACAACAAGGCGCTATGCTATACAGTATAGCGCCTAGATGCAAGGCGCTACACCGCGACAACGACATGTCTAATTGTTCCGAAGCCAGAGTGAAACAAACACAACATATTAGCACAGCGGCTGTGACCATGATCTTGTTGCCCCGCAGCCCGAGTTCGAGTCCCTTTGGATGTAAAAATCTCCAATCTTTTTGCTCACTCCTCCGAGCTGACAGGTGGACCCCATCTATGAAAAAAACTTCAAGAATAAATTTCCTCTTTTTCTTTTTGCAGAAAATCACAGAAATATATATCTGTTTTGTAAAATGCATAACTTGCTCGTTTTAAATCCGTTTTGGACAAACTTTACATGTTTTGATATCAGAAAATCCTAAACTTTCTAAATATAATATTTGTGTACTATTTTGACAAATAAAATTTAAACAAAATTTAAATTGTTGCAATACAAATATTTGTGTACAAATATTCTTCTCTTTTTGCAGTGTTGATTTGGTTGTTTTCTACAGAAATATTTAGTACTGGTTTGTCAACATGCATGATGAATGAGCCCATTAGAAAGATTAATTTATTATCTTCAATTTGATATATTATTTGCAATTTTATATAAGTGGAACAAAAGATATGCAATTTACAAGTTTAGGATTTGTAGTGCAACAATTTAAATGTTGTTCAAATTTTATTTGTCAAAACAATACATAAATATTATATTTAGAAATTCTAGGACTTTCTGATATCAAAACATATAAAGTTTGTCCAAAACAGATTTGAAACGAGCAAGTTATGCAATTTACAAAAACATATTAATTTCTTTGATTTTCTGCAACAAGAAAAGAATGGGAATTTATTTTTGAACTTTTGTCATGGATGGGGCCCATCTGTCAGCTCGGAGGAGATGGGCAAAAGATTTTGAATATTTGCCTCCAGGGAGACTCGAACTCAGGCTGCGGGGCATGGAGACCATGGTGACAACCAGTGGGCTAATGCGGTGTTTTCGTTGATCTACGGCTTCGGCCCTATTAGACATTGACGATGTCGTGGTGTAGCGCCTTGGCTCTGGGCGCTATACTGAATAGCATAGCGCCTTTCTGTAGGGCGCTACCCGAAAAGGTTAGATCGTGAAATAGTTTTAGACAGAGTCTATTTTGTGAATTTCTTTGTTCTTTTGGTTATTTTTGTCCATTTCGCCCCTGGTGCTACGCTGTTGCTACTCTTCAATCTTAGGTTCCGATCCGTGCTCGTTTCTTCCGTGGGATCGTTATGTTCTTCTTCTTATATGCCGCGTTTTTTTCTTTTGCAGGTCTGGATCGCTGTTCCGTCGATTTGGAGCTCCCTGGGCGACTTGGATCTGTGCCGGCGGCGGCCGTTTCGACGGCTGCGTTCGCGTTGTGCAGGTTCATTCCGCTTTTTCTTTTATTTTCTTCCTGTCCTGTCGCCGTATTTATCACTGGGAGATCAATGCCGGTGGCCGCCGCAGTGACGCCCTATGAGGAAACGCTGCTTTTTGGGGACGATTTGTGTTTGATTTTGGCCTGTTCTTGGTTATTTCCTGTCCCCCGCGACCGATTGTTCTCCTAGCCGCTGTCCTGTCGCCGTATATGTCACCGGGAGGTCGATGCCGGTGGGCGCCGCCGTGATGCCCTGCGAGGAGGCGCTGCTCTTTGGGGGCGATTTCTGTTTGCTTTTGGGTTGTTCTTGCTTATTTCCTATAACGTGTGTGCTTTCTCTGCTTTCTTTTTCGGATGGACGCTGATTGCTGAATGTTTTCTTCTTTCCTGCTTTTCTGCTGCTTTGTCTTCTCCTGAGTGCTGCCTCTGTTGTTTTCGTTATACCATTCTTATCTAATATTGCTCAGAGGGTTCATTGCTGTGGAAATGCTTATATTCACAGCGGCTGCTCAGATGGTTCATCACATGATGTAAGTTCTTATTTCCTTGATGCATTTTGTATTATATTTTTTATTTATGTCAGTAGCTTGAAAGTTCGAGGCTCCCTTATATTACCAGCACCAGATAGTACATTAATAAAAGGGCAACCATAATGCATTGGTTTTATGCTTACCGCCATAACCTGATTAAATTTTTAAAGAACAGCTCAATTGGATCATTTATTTAATATATAATCAGCTCAACATAAGAACTACTCCAGCCCAGTGCGCTGTAGACATTCTAATTGACAACTACGTACATGTCGCACAATTCAAACTATTAGTGAGTTTGCCATTAGTTTTACTTCTTATCATGGACTCTATTTTCTTGCTAGAATGATAACTCAACTTTTGTTAAAGGAACATGATAATGTAATTTCTTTTTTTTGCGAATAGAACTTGTATTACTCAAAAATCAGGGATTACAATCTCTATGGCAAATAGTAGCTAGACCTTCTGGACCAGAGGAATGCCACACTGCCGTACATGAATGAATTCTAGCATAATTAGCCATGAAATGACTGCTATTGTTCTGGCTTCTTTTAACATGAGTAATACAAGTATCACGGACATGTAGCAAGGTCTTTATTTCTTCAACCATGGAAGCGTAGACTGAGCGATCTAAAGCTTCATTCTTTAAGCTCTTCACTATCTCCAAACAATCAGTTTCAATGATCAGCGGAGTGCTGCACCATTGTAACGCCAAGGATAAACCATCTAAAACTGCACTTAGCTCTGCTCCGAGTGCATCTGTGCAGTACAATAGTTGTCGACATGCTGATATTATAATTTCACCTTTGTAATCCCGTAGAACCATACCAGCACCTGCTCTGCCATCAACATCGAGGGAACCATCCGTATTTAGCTTACACCAGCCAATGGG
The DNA here is from genome assembly GCA_012064385.1 of Puccinellia tenuiflora. Lineage (NCBI taxonomy): Eukaryota > Viridiplantae > Streptophyta > Magnoliopsida > Poales > Poaceae > Puccinellia > Puccinellia tenuiflora. Next base: position 3,205 of record QRDG01000827.1, read on the forward strand.
GGGTGGTGTCCAGTGAAGGATTGGTACATTCATATGTTCACTGAATTTATGAAACTTCATATCCTCCTTATCAAGAATAAATTTACCTTTGACAATATCTTCACTCGGATGATATTTTATCTGAATAAGCGAATCAATATAGCTATGAAGGAAGCGACGAGAGGCTTCCACTGGCGGGGGTTGCTTATCATGAACCACTTCATTTCGAACATGCCAAATTCTCCATAAGGTCATAAGAACCATACAAATTCTGTTCTTTGATAACCCGCTTAGTACATTGAGCAACCAATCTGCCCCGGTATTCTGAATGGACTCTAGGTCTGGTAGCTGCCATGACTCAGCCATATGTATCCATAATTGCTTTCCTAATGGGCAGCGAAAGAAAGGGTGGAAATTATCCTCTGCCTCAAGTCCACATAAGGGGCACTGATCTGATAATTCAAGGGTACGTATATTTTTATTCCGCCAAGTGGGGAGTGAATTTATGGCAAGCCGCCAAGCAAAATGCTGAATTTTGGTGGAGCATCACTCTTCCAAATAAGGTCCCAACTTGTCCTTCTACCATCAGGAGCCGAACTAGTTGACTGTGTCGAAGAACGCCATGTTTCTTCCATGGCAAGTCCATATGCACTTCGAACTGTGAAAAGACCATGCTTCTCTGGAGCCCAAGCTAGATGATCCGCTACTAGTCTTGGAGAGGGTTTCACCCTCAAGATCTCGACCACATCCAATGGCAAAAAATATTGATTCAACAAATCCGTTCTCCAAGCACCAAATTGGTCAATTAACTCTGAAACAAAGCGAAGTCTACATCTCTTCTTTTCGGAGACAGGCTTATAGGATACAGGCCTAGGGATCCAAGGATCTCTCCATATTCTGATGCTCTGGCCGTTTCCTACGCGCCATATTAAACCCTTCTTAAGCAACTCTAATCCATAAGAAATTGCTGTCCATGTGGAAGAAGCATTACCACTGAAAACTGTATCTTCTAATCTCCCATTTGGATAATATTTTGCCTTTAAAACCCTGGCACATAGACTTTTTGGCTTGATGAGTAGTCTCCAGGCTTGCCTAGCAAGTAGCGCTTGATTGAAAACCCGAAAATCTCGAAAGCCAAGTCCACCTTGCTTAACTTTAAAAATAAGACGTTTGTTGACTTCTCTTTGGTTGGCAATGGAGGTGCCACTTTTGGCCGTAATGGACGCGAGAGGATGGTGAGCTACATTCAGTAAGTCGGTGGAGGGGATGGGGAGGCTCTGATTGTGGTCAAGGCCAAATTCAGATAATGGAGCCTCATTGCTCTTCCAGCTTTTTGACAAGTTAAATTCCTTGGTCTGTCAACCAGAAAAATATCGAATGAACTTCGATTAAATTCAAGTATGCTGCCCTAGAGACGTGTAACCAGTTTCTGTGATATGCAAGGGTAACAACATTACTGTGGAATGTACTCAGATTTCGGCAACATGATTGAGTTCAGCAAACCTCTAGGCTAGCTGATTGCAATTCTACTGTGGAATGTACTCAGATTTCAGCAACATGATTGAGTTCAGCAAACCTCTAGGCTAGCTGATTGCAATTCTGTTTTTGATTGATACTTACACATGCCCATGATCAGAAATAACTTATGCCTAAGTGAGACTAGGTGGAACGAATTTAGGAATTAAATGATCAACTTAGTGGTCCCATTATGTTACCATTAAAATTTTGTAGTATGACTAAATAAGCATCCAGTACAGTTGAAAGAAAAAAAAGCATCCAGTGCGCACTCCAGAACCTAAACAAACCAAATGTTTCAGTTTTACTCCACTGCTTTCGGACAATGATGTTCATAACTAGATTTTCATAACTATCATTAGTAGCTCCAGAATTCCAATGAGTAGTGTAGTTGCCCAGTGAACTGTCCAGTAGGATACATTTGCACATATACTTCACAGGAATTCTTTAGATTTGCTATTTCCTTGAATTCCTTATCTATTTGTAATCTCTTGCTATCTTTTATGATTCATAAGAAAGAACAACTCAGTATGTCCGTTTCGTGAGAGTTCTACAAATTCTATCACTATCTTAGTGCTTCATGTTAAGCAAAAGCAGCCTTTTGTTTTCCTTGTTAAATATACAAGATGAATGTGCCCTTTTGGCTATCTTCTTTTTCTCATCTAGACCTAACCATATCAGATTTGTTAGACATGGAGAACGCCAGGTTTGGCCTTATATCTTCACCATTCTATCCATTATTTATAAGCTTTCACAAAAAAACATATTATTGTAACTCGAATGACCATACACAGCTAAACTATGAATTCTCAGACCTTCTTTACTGCTTATTTGTTTACCAATACATCTAGATCTGGTAAGATTTTGTCATTTCAACCAAATGTAGGAACTGTACTATTTTTTCGTTCGGGATTAAGAAAAAACATGCAAATGATGTTGTTAGGTCTTTCTTACACCTATGTTAAATGCTTGGAAGCAGCAAAAGAACATGATGTTGTTATCAAAGAACACGATGTTGTTATCAATGAACAAGTCTGCAATATGATTTTACTTTTCCTTACATGTACAGATGTTGTGAACTTTAGAGCCCTACACTAAAGGAAATTTAGAGTTTCAGTTGCAATGTGCCTTCTTTTCATGTCCACGATTTATGTAATTGCTTGATACCTATAAATAGGAATTTTCTTTTCTTTTATTTCTGTTGCATATGGATGGGACTGCCAGAATAAGTGCTTATTGTTTAGTAGTACTAATTAACACGCCCAAGCTGGCTGTAGAAAACAGAAAGTCCAGGCTCGACCTATATACATAAAAAATCACGGTGATGCAAATGAACAATGGGCGCAGCAAAGCGCGCCTAATCCTTCTAGTACATGTTAGGTGGTGTAATTTACAACGTGGTGTTTGGTAGGTCGTATGAGTTGAGCTGGGCTCAGTTGAAGGTTGTGTTTGGTGTCCCGTATGAGATGAGATAGGCCAGATATTATTAAACAGCAACCAGGTCCCTGGATCAAAATATAAAAAGCAATCAAGTCCCTGTTTATACAAAACAAAAAGCAATCAAGTCCTGGCTCGGTGGTCTATCTCTCCGGCGTGGTCTCTCTCGCCGGCGTGGTTGCTCTCTCGCCGGTGTGGCAGCTCCCACCGACGTGGTTGCTCGGTGGTCGAGAGGAGCCGCCGCCGTGGGCCTCCCGCTCCCCCTTGACGCGCTGGGACGCCGCCGCCATGAGGACAAGCTCCTACTTCACGTGGTGGACGAGGAAGGCCACATCCTGCTCTGCCACGGCGACGAGGAAGGACGCGCGGAGCTCCTCCTCCTGCTCTGGAGCTCCTCCTCGACGCGCGCTGCCTCCTGCTAGATGGGGAGTGGGAGGAGGCGTCCGCGCGCTGGACGGAAGGACTGGGAGGAGGCGTCGGTGGAGCTCCAGATCGAGCGGCAGCGGTGGGCTCTGGCGGCGGCGGTGGGCTCGCGCGGCGGCGCCAGGCGGCGGTGAGCTCGCGCGGCGGCGCCAGGCGGTGGTGAGCTCGGGAGTAGGGCTGGAATTTAAACTCGAAAACTCGCGAGTTAAATGAGCGAGTCGCAACTCGACTCGACTCAACTCGACTCGCAAGTTAAACGAGCCGAGCCGAGCTTCTCAATTTTATACTAAACGAGTTCGAGCTAAACGAGCCGAGCTAGCGAGTACTCGTTTAGCTCGTTTAGCTCGCTCAAAATATAGAAACTCTGTTTTTTTTTGCTTGTCTCTAAACTAGCCCAAGTGGCCCAACTAGCCCAACTAGCCCAACTAGCCCAACTGCACCAGGAACCATTAGGGCTAGCCCCGATTCGAGCGAGTGAGGAGACTGCCACACGACCGACCGACCGATCCCGATGGCCGTCGTCGTCGACGGCGCCGAGCTGATCTCCGCCCACCTCCGCCCGCGCGACCTCCTCGCGCTCTCTGCCGCCTCGCGCCGCCGACAAGCCGTGGCTCGCCCAGTGCCGCCGCCTCTTCCCCTCCTCCCCGTCTCACCTCCTCGCCTGGCGCGCTGCCGCAGGGGGATCCTCCCTCGCGCAGACGCCCGCGGCCGCCCCGCGCTCCTCTTCCTCCACGGCCACCAGCCCACCACCCGGGCTCCCTCTTCCCCGGCCTCCTCGCCGCCCTCAACCCCCACGCCAACACGCTCCTCCTCGAGGCCCACGCGCCCGACCCCTCCTCCTCGCCTTCCCCGCAGACAGGAGAGGCGGCGCACCGACGCCCTCGTCCCCATCCCTGCCGCCCGTCGCCCGCCGGGCGTCCCTGCCGCCTGCTGCCCGCCGCTCGCGCCGCCTGTGCCCGTCCCTGTTTTTACCGAGCTACTCGCGAGTAGCTCGCGAGCTTCACCGAGTCGAGTCGAGCTCAACTTCTGGGCTCGACTGCTAAACGAGCCGAGCTGAGCTTGCTCGTTTGTTCAGCGAGTTTGAGCGAGTCGAGCCGAGCCGGCTCGGCTCGGCTCGAATTCCAGCCCTACTCGGGAGGCGTGGGCTCGGTCAGGGTCGGCAGCTCCGCATGGGGCACGCGCGGGGGGCCAATGAACAGTACGCAGCCCGGGGTGGACGACCGCGTGCGTTTCGCGTACACGAACAGTGTTTTGCGGGGATGAGGTGAGCCTGGGCGAGGTGAGAAGCTCGATTCGAGCTTCCCAACCCGGCACTGCCCAGAGGCGTTTTCCGCATGAGGTCGGCACTGCCGAGACGGCCCGACCCAAGCTACCAAACAACAAATACGTAGCTCAGCTAAGTTGAGGTGAGAATCTGCGGGTTCGTTCGGTCTACCAAACACACCCTGAGGGACTCGTGTGTGTGGCGGCGTGGGCTGGGGATTAGTTAGGACCTAGGGTTTCTATTTAGCCAATGATAGGTGGGGTCCACCTGCCACAGCCGGGTCTGTGGGTTAAAGGGTACGGGTTTGGCGCACCTATACCCGCCTCCGCTAGACCAGATGGGTTTTGTTTTTCTCCGATAAGCAGACCCGCGGTTTTTTTTAAACCAAACCCTCCCCATTTAACGCGGATACCCATCGGGTTAGTGGGTTTCGGGTACCCATTGCCATCCGTAGTGGCAAGTCGGCCTTTCATTTTCGACCCGACGCATAAGATTGAACCAAAATTTGTATTCGAAATTCAAATATTTAATACAGTAGAATATTGAAAAAAGTCGAGTCAGTAGTATATAGTAGGTTGTGTATTTTAACTTTCGCTTCATTTGGATAATTGGTTTATCATTAAATAGCATCGGATAATCCATAGTAAAAGCATCTCAATAAAACACACATAGCAAGCATAGGTTGGATATTTTTATGTAATTCTGAAATTCTATCCCAAGCATTTTTGAAATTCTCTGCACCCCTTTGTTTAAAGGTGAAAAATTCAGTCAAGAGAGGCATATCAAGAGTGGTAAAGCTAGACATAATGATAAAGCAAAATAACAAGATAGGAATAAAGACTACACTAATTTTTTTGGGTTTTAAAATTTTGACAGGAAAATAAACTAAACGAGATATAAAGCAAGCAAGACAAAAACAAAGTAAAGAGATTGAGAGTATGAGACTCCCCTTGCTGTAGCTCCAAAGTCCCCGGCAACGGTGCCAGAAAACTGCTTGATGGTGGATATTGATAAGTTTGGTGGTGCCCCAAGCGAATACGGAATTGTAGATAGTAGCAGTTTTCGCTCGTTTAACGAACCGAGGTTTATCGAACCAGTAGGACTTTGAAATCAACAACGAGGTGAATGTTGAAAATCTCTACCGCTTAACCTTCAACAGACGTGGACTTGCACACACTCAACCAAAATACTTTGCCCCCAACGGCGGAAAGATTGTCAACCTTTCCGGTCTCGCAGAAAACAAAGCGGTTAATTGTATGATGAAATAGATAAAATATGAAAAGTGACCAGAGAAATAATGATCATTAAAAGCAAGTAAATGAGGTTGAAAACAATGTAAAAAGATGGACCGGGGGCCATGGGTTCACTAGTGGAGTCTCTCAAGTAAATAAAATATGCATGTGATGGGTGAACGAATTACAGCTGGGCAATTGACAAGATCGTGACACAAAGCCAATTTAGCTATGACAAAAAGGACATGATAATATTTATAGAGGCATCACGACAAGGAACAAAGACTGTTGAGTCCAACTGCGTCTTTGTGTAAAAAGTCCACCATGGGATTGCTATCCAGCCTGTCACCCAACGGTATTAAGTTGCAAGCAACAGACAATTGCATTAAGTAAAGTGCATGAAGTAAGCAATACTAATATCAAAATAGACATTAACACCATTGTTTTACCCTTAGTAGCAACAGCACACCCTCGCACTTAGACGTTTCTGTCACTCGTGCTCAGGAACAAAAGGGGGCATGAACCCACTATCTAGCATAAATACCCTCTCTTGGAGATACACACAATCACTTGGCCAAAGTAACTACGCACATCGGAGAGCATGCAAGAACATAAATTACTCATATAAGAATCATGCACAATCTGAACATAACTTCATAATCCATCGGATCCCAGCAAACACATCACATAGCATTACAATAATCGATCTTGATCATGTTAGACATCTCACAAGATCATAAGACATGAAGCACAAGAGAGAGACTACCAACTAGCTACTGCCATGGACCCGTAGTCCAAGGTGAGACTACTCACAAATCATCTCGGAGGAAGGCATGGCGATAAAGAGCCCTCCGGGATCAATCTCCACTCCAGCAGAGTGCCGGGATCAGCTTCAGATTGGACCCCGAACTAGGGTTTTCGGTGACGGCGCATCGGGGTCGAGTTTCTGGAAAATAATGGCCGCCTTGACGTTTTTAGGTTTAATGTGAATTTATAGGCGTCGAAGGGGGCCGAGGAGGTGCCCCACGGGCAGGGGCGGGCCCCACCCGCGGGTCCACCTAGGGCCGCGGCAGGGGGCCGCATGCGCCCTGTGGGTCGCCTCCGAGGCTGCCCTTCGGACTCCGTCTTCGTCTTGGCGTAAAAATAATCCCCATAAATTTTGGTCCAATTCCGAGAATATTTTCAGAAGTAAATTTCTGAAACAAAAAGACAGCAGAAACAGGAAACTGGCGCTTGGCATCTTGTCAATAGGTTAGTCCGACAAAATGCACAAAAATGATATAAATGACAGTAAAAACATGTGAAAATATCACAAAACTAGCATGCATCACTCAAAAATTATAGATACGTCGGAGACGTATCAGCCGCGTCGTCCCCGGCTCCGGATCTCTTCCGGCTAGGCCTCACCGGCATTGTCGATGGTTTAGATCAACGGTGAAGATATGGGACTATGTACGTGCGAGCAGCGTCGATGTGGGTTAGTAGGCGAACGACACGGGAGACAAGATTTATATAGCTTCGGGACCCGGGAAACATCATCCGGTAATATCCCTACGTGCTGTTTGTGGCTAGGTTGTATTCCTCATGGTGGAAGTCGCCGTATTATGGGACGACTCCTCTGTTGGACTTGTCTAATCTATCGGGCTCTGTCCCGTCTGTCTTGGTCCTCTTCTCTTGGTGCGCCTTGCCCCTCCTTATAAAGGTGGAGGAGGCCGGTTTACATGTCGAGTCCTAGTTGGATACAAACTATTCTTTTATTACAAGTTGGCAAGGTGAGTCCTTGTCCTAATCTGACTGTGGAGTCGGCCTGCTGGGCCAACCCTGATGGGCCACGTTAATCCTCCTTGCGGGTACCCGTGTCCCATATCCACGACAGTAGGCCCCGAGTTTTCGGGTGACTCATAGAGTCATGTGGAAGGTCTTGATTTGTTGAAGACGTTGTCTTCTTGGGACACGGAGTCCGTGCCGGGTTGTTTGCCGGCTTGTCGATGTCGATGATGTCACGGCACCCGGCACTGCATTTGCCGAGTTGTCGATGTAGACTTTGCCAAGTCGTTGATGTAGATGATTACCGAGTTATTGGCGTAGATGTTGCCGAGTTGTTGGCGTAGATATTGCTGAGTCGTCGATGTAGACGTTCCCGGATTGTTGGCGTAGATGTTGCCGGGTTCTACCGCCGGCTCATTTTGAAGCGAGTCGGAATTTTCTCCAAGTCCTTTTGACGAGTTGTGTGTAGATGTTGCTGACTTCTCCTGTCGGCTTGTTTACACTGGTATATGTGTAGCCCCCAAGCGTCGAGTTGTTAACTTGTGACGGCTTAGAGCTTGTACTGATAACTCATAATTTTAAGATGACGTAGCCCCCGAGTGCCGGGTCTTTTGCCTATGACGACTCGGGACTCCTTGATGTATAACTCATGTCCTTAAGCTTTGAACGATGCAGCCCCTAAGCGTCGGGTTGTTAACCTGCGACAACTTGGAGATAATTTTTTTTTGAATTTGATTGTTGATTTAAGCTGATTTGGTTCTTATAACCCTTCTAAATTTATACTGATGAATAAGTAGGCCCCACATGGCTTTTCTAACAGCTTGTGCTGACAAGATCGCAATCTCCTAAGTCCTTTAGGCCTCATATGAGTTCGAAACAAGTCATGTCTGTAGATTGTCCATATTGTGCGGGTTGCATCTAACTTACCAGCTAAAATCAGGAACAAGTTGGCTTCTTTGCCAAGTCCATGAGTCTGAAGCTTGAATTTTTCTGAAATACAAGCCCCCAAGGACCTAATGATCAAAGTTAATAAAGGCGCACTTGCTGGGTGTCTCGACAAAACTCTTACTGTAGAGAAGCCGGCTTTATCCCTTTGGTCATAATGAATATGTTATAATGTTGCAGAGCTCTCTGGGCTTGTTGGTATTGCAGAGCTCTCTGGGCTCGTTTGTATTGCAGAGCTCTCGGGGCTCGTTTTTAGATAAATCCAATGCAAACTATAAAGAGCTCGACTTTGAAAAATCTGTTGCGAGCAATAGATAGCTCGACTTTTAAAAATCCGGTGCAAGCAATAGATAGCTCGACTTTGAAAAAATCCGGTGCAAGCAATAAATAGTTCGACTTTGAGAAATCCGTTGCAAGCAAAGGATAACCCGACTTTAAATAAATCTGGTGCGAGCTATTTGAGAGCTCGACTTTTTTAGAAATCTATGGTGGGTTTTTTAAAGAACCCAATTTTGAGATTTAGCTATATTAAGCCTCCAAGGATCGATTTGATATGTCACCTAGAATTTTCTTAGATAATAACGGTACTCAACTTACATTAGCCCCCTTGCATTATTTAAAACTTACTTTGTAATCTTCTGAATTATCTCTATAATTTCTTTATATGTAGCTCTCGGAATTAACTCGGAATTAATTTAAAGAGGGCTGACTTCATATAATTTAACTGAATGAATATAATATGAAATTTAAATAAAAAGTCGACTTAGCTTGTTTTTGCTCCTGTGTTGATGACGCTTGTGAGTCGGCTAACCATCGGTCGAGTCGTCCAAGCCGGTATAGCGGAGAGGCGATGCAGCCGAGTCGGTCGCTGGAGTCGGAAGATGTTGTGGTCGCCGATGGTAGGCTGACTCAGATGGCGTACGTGCTCCAATTAGAGAACGTGCTTGTGTAGGCTAGCTATCAACCAGTACTTTGATGGAGTTTTTTTTTTCTTGATGCCTCACGAGTCCACAACTTCAATTGGCCTTCTTGTTTTCCTTGATCGGCGTGAAGTAGCATAAGCAAACAGCCGTACGTGAACTAGTATATCCGAGTAGTACACTGTGAGGCATCCTATTCTGTACTTGACTCGAACTAATTTCTTCTTCGATCCGTCCGTGATCGTCCTGACCAGCTCAACGCACGGCCTCCCATGCTAAGCCGAGTCCAATTCCAGTACGGCTTCCGCGTCGTTGCTTCCGCTTTTTTCTCCCGATCACGTCGTGTCATGAAACACGCCGGAAAATCTTGAGCTTGAAAACACGATATGTGGTACACGCAGGGCAGTGTTGATGACGATCCCCGCGTCCGTGTGGATAAAGATCTTAACGATCGATGTTGTGATGAACTCCTCGTTGTCGTCATCGTTGATGAAGATTGGACCCATCGAATTGTGAATCCACGTGTACTTAGCCCCACGGTGGACGCCAATGTCGATGATTTAGATCAATGGTAAAGATACGGGACTATGTACGCGCGGGCATCATCGATGTGGGTTACTAGACGAACGACACGAGAGACAAGATTTATACAGCTTCGACACTCGGAAAACATCATCCAGTAATATCCCTACGTGCTGTTTGTGGCTAGGTTGTATTCCTCGTGGTGGAAGTCGCCGTATTGTGGGACGACTCCTCTGTTGGACTTGTCTAATCTATCGGACTCTGTCCCGTCTGTCTTGGTCCTCTTCTCTTGGTACGCCTTGCCCCTCCTTATAAAGGTGGAGGAGGCCGGCTTACATGTCGAGTCCTATTTAGATACAAACTATTTTTTTATTACAAGTTGGCAAGGTGAGTCCTTGTCCTAATCTGACTGTGGAGTCGGCCTGCTGGGCCACCCCTGATGGGCCACGTTAATCCTCCTTGCGTGGGCATCGTCGATGATATAAACCGACGGTGAAGAAACGGGACTATATACGCGCGGGTATCGTCGATGTGGGTTAGTAGACGAACGACATAGGAGACAAGATTTATACAGCTTCGGGACCCGGAAAACATCATCCGGTAATATCCCTACGTACTGTTTGTGGCTAGGTCTTTATTCCTCTTGATGGAAGTCGCCGTATTGTGGGACGACTCCTCTGTTGGACTTGTCTAATCTATCGGGCTCTGTCCCGTCTGTCTTGGTCCTTCTCTCTTGGTGCGCCTTGCCCCTCCTTATAAAGGTGGAGGAGGTCGGCTTACATGTCGAGTCCTAATTGGATACGAATTATTCTACTATTACAAGTTGGCAAGGTGAGTCCTTATCCTAATTTGACTGTGGAGTCGGCCTGCTGGGCCACCCCTGATGGGTCACGTTAATCCTCTTTGCGGGTACCCGTGTCCCATATCCACGACAGACATCCCCACGCCTCGCTGCCGCTCGCCCCCGTCTCCGGCCTTGTCTCCAATCGACTGGAATTTGGTGAGATTCCAGTTAAATAATCCATGATATAGCAAATATGTTATTTTTAGTGAATTCTATTTTTTGTGTTTGTGAATTTATGGCAGTGTTTATCAATTTTCAAAATTTATGCTCCATTTCACCCTAAGGTTGCAATATGGCGTTAGATATGTAGGTGTTTACCAATAGTATTTATAGAAAGCTCCGCGGTAATGCGTCACTCTTTCGAATGTAGTTTGTACAAAATCATGACACCTCTAGATTCTTCCAATTCTCAATTAATCTACTAGAGGGATGTGCCCCAGCAAAATATCATACGGTGTCAGTAGTATAGCATCGGGCCCTACAAAGACGGAGAAGCCAACAACTTTACGCATGCAGAGAATCTTTTTCAGATCCGAAATTTCAAAATTAATTATCTCTTTAACTGTTAATCGAATTGACGATCTGCTTTCACCATTGGCTCCGTCTCGATGAGTACTTTAAAACAAAATCACGTCTTAATATTTTGACAAAAAAATCCGTCGTTAATTCCCAGGTTATTATACTATAGTTGTCGTGTTACCAGTTAACAGTTACCATCCAAATAACACACAGTCACCAGATAATTTTTACATTTTTTCTCGTATCAATGTTCTATATGTTCAGAGAATGAGTATTCGATCCACACGAACTACGAAAAAGATCACATTAACATCAGAGAAGGCTTATCTTGGTGAGTAGCAAAGTTCAAAAAATTCAGTAACCACTAGACTAGTCACAATAGGGAGTATCATATAGTAGTATCATGTATATGATAATACTCTATGTTATCACCTGCACAATGGATAGTAACATATGCGTGGTATCATATAATACTACATTTATTAGGTTGTAGACTCATCTTCCATTGAAATCCGTTATGTTACGGTATCTACCTATGATACCACTACCAGCTCTCTCTTCATTAACTGCAGTGACACGTCAGCTTTTTGCCAACATGACATGCATGATACCACCTATGATACTCCCATTGTGACTAGTCTTAAGAAAGGTTAAGTGAGACCACTGGGGCGCTCTCTCAGCCTATCCACGATAGATTCGTGGTGCTGTTGGGATGGGTGCTGGTTTTGCTTGGCTGTACTGCTCATGGATTTGTACTTTCACCGGTTTGTACGGCATAAAATTGTACTACACACCTTTTCCTCGTCGGTAGTCTCACACGCACACGCCACCTCCACCCACCCAAAATCTCATGCGCCGCCGCTACCCCTTCCTACCTCCCGCCTCTACACAACAGGCGGCGGCGGCAGCTGGAATCCTTCGTCACATGTCGACGGAAGAAGGCTCGAAGGACATGGCAGCCAACGAGAAAGAGGCGGATGGACCAGGATGGGAAAGCAGAGCCGAGTCGGCCTGAAAAGTGGGGAGCGCCGGTGGTTCAGGTTTGTTTCGAGAAGCTATGCATCGGGAGTGATAATGAGGGTCAAAGGGTTTCGTCGGCTGGTCGCCCTGCGGAAACGGCCGCCCAAACTGCTTCGTAGCCTCGCAGACCTGCGTGCGGGGATTTTCTAAAGCAATTTATATATAGGGGCGCTGCCGCGCTGGACTTTGGCGGCGCGCCGGCGTACGGCGGCCATGGAGGATCTGGCAGCACGGCGGCGGCGGCCTCCTCCTCTACGCTGACCCGGACTCGGCGGCGTGTCATCCTCATTTTCTTCAATCTGCTAATTTAGGGGACCGTGGGATCGAGCTCCTCTACCTCGCATATCCTTTCACATGTAGGGTTTGAGTTGGAGCTACTGCCTTTTTCTTTTCTTCTTCCTCTCTGCGCTGAAGAATCCACTTCTTCTGAAGGAGCAACAAACCATGGAGGATTTAGGGCTCCCTGGGCATGGAGCAGCAAGCCATGTCGAATTAAAATGGACTTTGGGAAAGTGGTCTGCATCAGGTGAATTAACAACACTTGTACAAATCAAAACATGCATGTTGATCTCTCTAGAAATTTTGTCTGAATTATTAGATGTATTTGTTTGGATTTCTTGGATTTAAAAAAAATGGTGAATCGAACATATATTGTTCAGAATTATGTTTTTCTTTTCTTATCTGAGCAAATCATTTCTATGCCTTACTAATGTGTTAGGTAATCGTCCTACAATTAAATGACCAGCAACTTAGTGTTGGGTGGCATGCAGGTGATAGCTGCAGCAAATGGCATGGACAATCTTGATCTTGTTTTACTATGTTCCGGATGGCCGGAAAAGAGTGCGTTTCTATTTCACATCAAACTATAATTTGATCTGGCTTTACATTTGTTTTCTCATGATGTTGTGCTCTTCAATTTTATAGAAAATGCTCTGGTGGACACATCTTAGTATTGTGTTGTGTAACCATCTTTATATTGCAGATGGATGGTACCTCATTGGGTAGCTCGAGTGTATCCAGAAAAGGCACCTTGAGTGAGTAAGTACTTTCCGGTTACATACGAGTGTTGTGGGGCTGGCTTCATTTCATAGTTGGCTGTTAATAATATCTCATGCCTGTTACCATGTTTTTATTCAGTTTGCGCGTATATATGACTCCTTCGCCAGGTTACAAGCTTCCTGGCATCGATTGAGTTGATTCCACATACTTGGTCTATAAGGAAGATTGCTCCAAGATTGAGTGCACCTGTAATCATTGATTCAGTTTCCTTGTGCTCATTTGAGATTAAAGTACACCTTCCTGATGATCAGATTGTCACTGGGTGGATACAGAATCCTGATATATATTTTGATCTTTTGGTCGCCAACATCTCGAAAGTGTCTTGGTTTGATGCTGATGCACATGCAAGTTTTGATCCTGACATGCAGTTTGAGCCTTATAGGAAGGTAGCAGTTGTATGGCGGCATGGCGTTGTTTCAGTTCAGGATCATTAAAGTACAGAAGTGGAGTAGATCTTTCCTCTCCAAGTGCTCCATTCTATGAGCCAATGTTAAGCAACTTAATTAATTGTCTTATGCTGATAAAAAAAATTCTTAGTAATTATGGAGGTAGTGCCAAGAACGATTGTATGTGCTCACTTGGAATTGTAGCATTGTTTTGAATATGTATCATGGGTACTGTGTCTCCCATTACCTTCTTTGCATCTAGTTGCAACAAAATAAATGTATATCTGCTAGGACTTTCTACCATGCTCCCGTTTTTTTTTTTGTGTGTGTGTAGATTTTACTCAGTTAAAATTATTAATCATGGTCCTGGATTTCCTTCCTTTTTGTTTCTTGTGTATAGGTGACATATGTTGAATTCAATAAGGCCAAAGAGAAGTTCATGTTAAAAAAAGGTGTATCATATGGGCTCTACATGTGATTGTTTGTCCCCACTGGCGCCTCCAATTTACTCTTGGCCGCAGTTTAATGTGATACCAGAGGACTGGGTTGTGTTATTCTCTCTACATATATATATTCCTATTTTACATATAGTAGCCTGAAAATAATCTGATGTAGGCTGCAATGATCGGTGCATGCCATTGTTATTACCTATGTCTTTGATACAATATTCGACGTGATTTCATTTGTTACTACACAAATATTGTAACTTTGATTTACGAATAATATTGCAAGAGACTTACATTTCTTATTTTTGGACTTCAAAGATTTCCATCGGATCGTGCATTGAGAAACACACATAACAATTATATGAGTTAAGTTATATGCTTGTGTTATTATTAGCTAGAACTTATAAAGTGAAATGTAGTGGTTAAAATGGGCAGAAAGAGTTTTTGTTTGGGCAGAAAAGACCAATGAGGTGCAGCAAGGAGGCTCAGTATTGGGCGCTGAATTGAATCACAGAGCACCGGCGAGGAGGCGTCCAGCCTCTAGTTTGATATTAACTTGGTGACCAACATGACTATACCTGGTGACCAAGTGACTATAATCTGACAACTAAGATCGGATTTTTTTTAATCAAAACATATGAACATGGGATCTGCTTTCGAAGATCTCGACGCAACAAAGCTAACCATGAAAACATATTTGGATTTTGACTTACCATTTAAGAGATAAATAATTTTAAAAATTGAAAGCTAAAGAGAATCTACGTAGCTGCATGCATACACTTCTTATAAAGTAAAACCCCCACTAAGTTTATTTATAATTTTTCTATATCTACATGCAAGTTATCCACATCATCCATTCTTTTAGCCAATCAATTATCCATGTCATCTCCACTAACTTTTTAATTAATATCTACATGCAAACTCCACACCATCCATCTTTTTAATTATTTAATTATCAATCCTAATTATTTTTAATACACATATTTCATGTCGAATATATTAGTATCTAGACTATAGAAAATTGAATTCTGCATATTTCTTTAGACAACTTAATTTAGCATATTTTTATATTCTTTTATTTATGCAATATAGTTTCTAAAAGGATTCTCGCTGCAACGCGCGGGGTATACTTCTAGTCTATATATACATTCCGATTCATCGATAATTCATATGAATTGAAGGAAGTACTTATTATTTTTTAATTGATTCTTAAGAATTAGTTTGCGTTGTCGAAGAAGGAAGTACTTATTATTTTCTAAATTGATTCTTAAGAATTATTTTGTGTTGTCAAAGTAAAAAAAAACAGCGATTGTGGTGGTTTGAACAATTGACCTAACGTCATGTAGAAGGGAGCGCGGCCAACGAACCACCGTCATAATATTGCATCATGCTTGTGTTTTATTATTAGCTTTCTCAAGAGCAGTTCTTAAATTAAAAATAATCGAAATAGGGAGACGTGGGAGTCACTTGCATTTTATTGTTAGCTTTCTCAAGAGCAGTTCTTAAATTAAAAATAATCGTAAAAAAGGGAGATGTGGGAGTCAAACCTGAGACCTAGCACAATAGAAGGGAGTGCGCGACCAGCTGCTCTGTTAGGAAGCTTTGTCAATATTAGGTTACTATAAATAATATTGTAGTCGAGACAGTGGCTCCGAGAAATGTCATTGCGGCTGGCATCTGTTGAATATATAAGCAATTTAGCATATGATTTAATCCATGAAAATAGGAAACAATTCATGACTGGAACGAATATTAAACTAAACATGTGATCTACTAATACAGTAGACATAGAGATCAAATCTACAGACATTACTACGAATAGAAACTGTAATGAGATCTGAAACATAAAGGACAAAAACACGTACATCGCAGCGGGTGTGGAACCGCTGCCATCCCCATTGTCGCCCATGTTGTCGATGAAGAGGTTGCCGATGTCGGGGAAGAAGTCGTCGTTGGAGAAGTAATCGCTGCTAGTAGTCGCGCGAGTGCGCTCCCAAAAACCTGATCGCCCCTCTCCCATACAGGATCACGAGAGGCGGGGTTCCGGAGGCCTACTGTCCCGCCTAGCGGTGTACGCCGGAAGACGGGATGGAGAAGACTTGGAAAACGGCGGCGCAAAGGTTTGGAACTGGAACGACGAGAGACCATCTATTTTCGCACACGCGGCTAGGGTTAGCTCAGCCTGTATATGTAGTGCGAGTCGGGTAGGACGTGGGCGCAGCCCCACGTTCGAGTCGGTAATAGCCCCACGATCCAAAAGAATAGGAAACGGCTGAGTGATTAACGCGTCCGTTAATTACTAATTAATTTTCCCGAACAGCAAAAAGATAGCCATCGGCTCGGCTCATTCCCGCAATCCGCGGCGCGTCGTGGCGAGGCGAGGCGTGCGGCGGAGGAGGAGCGCGCGTGACATTCTCTTATTCTCTCTCTTTTCTATGCTTATACAAGTGCTAGTAGAGCTCACCTTATAAGCTGGTGCAACTCTCATCCAGCTAGCAGTATGGGGCTAAACTTTAGTCCCACCACTTGCATGCATGAATGGGCCATGAGAATTTCAGAATTTATTAGGCTATTGGGCCAATGGCCCACTAGTAAATACTAGTAAATTCCAACAATCCCCCACAAAGTCTCATTGGCTCATGTCATCATTTAAGTTCTAAAACATTGTTTATATACCGATGCTTAGTGGAGACTGTTAAGTTGAACTTCCACTTAGAACATTACGCTACGCTACTTCACAACTTGATAGTGGACTATGCCTTGAACTACAAGTTTTCTACGATACTAGATTCACATAAAATCTAGACCGATACTAGGCTGCCGCAAGGCTTCCCCGCGGGTGGAGCTTATACGTCATACTCCAAAGCCTTTCATGAGCTTACTAGAGAGAACCCAACTCTCATAGACTGCGACGTTTAACAGTCAGACTCATATAGGTGTGTTCCTCAAAAGATGCTCTGTAGGACAACATCTTCACTTATAGAAGTAAGTCAATCGGAACACATTAAGATAAATATCAACCTGCCATACAGATCAGGAACATGAGAGTATTGCATCTGAGTGGGATAAATAATATTAAGGAATACTCTCCTCCCAGCTGACCAACAGCTTGTCTCCCACTTCTACTTCACGGGATCTCCGATCACATAGAGTAGGTTACCTGTGGACAACTCACAAAGTGGGTCTCAACCCCATTTCCTTAGATGCATTATCTATCACATTACGTGATAGATCCTTTGTGAAGGGATCTGCCAAATTTTTAGATGTTTGGATATAATTCAACGTAATAACTCTGGAGTTCTTTAATTTTCGGACAGATTTCAATCTCCTCTTCACATGTCTTGATGACTTCATATTATCCTTCGAACTGTTTATCTTAACAATCACAGTTTGATTATCACAGTTCATAAGAATGGCGGGTATTGGTTTTTCAACCACAGGTAAGTCCATCAAGAGCTCACGAAGCCACTCTACTTCAACAGTGGCTGTGTCTAGTGCTGTGAGTTCTGCTTCCATAGTTGACCTGGTTAAAATGGTCTGCTTGCAAGACTTCCAGGAAACAGCGCCACCACCAAGTGTAAAAACATAACCACTGGTGGCTTTAATCTCATCAGCATCAGATATCCAATTTGAATTACTATAACCTTCCAGTACCCTTGGATAACCGGAATAGTGAATTCCATAGCTCGTAGTGCCTTTTAAATAGCGCATAACCCTCTCAAACGCATGCGAATGATCATCTCCCGGATTTGAAACAAACCGGCTCAATTTGCTCACGGCAAAAGAGATGTCAGGCCTAGTGGCACTCGCCAAATACATAAGCGAGACTGAGAATATCTCAGTTGATCTCTAGCAATCCGTCGATTCTTTCGAAGCAACACACTAGGATCATATGGTGTTGGAGAAGGCTTGCAGTCGCTGTACCCAAAACGACTCAAGACCTTTTCCACATAGTGAGACTGAAGCAGAGTAATCCCACCATCATCATCTCTCAGTAGCTTAATGTTCAAAATAACATCAGCTACTCCTAGATCCTTCATCTCAAAACGATGAGATAAGAAATCTTTAACTTCCATGATTAAATCAAGGTTTGTTCCAAATATCAGTATGTCGTCGACATATAGACAAAGAATAACTCCCTCACCCCCACCATGGCGATAGTACACACACTTGTCACCTTCGTTTACAACAAAGCCAGCAGCAGTCAAAATTCTTTCAAACTTTTCGTGCCATTTCTTAGGAGCTTGCTTAAGGCCATATAAAGATTTTAGTAACTTGCACACCTTTCCTTCCTGACCGGGTACTACGAAACCATCTGGTTGATCCATATAAATTTCCTCAGCTAACTCTCCATTAAGGAAAGCCGTCTTAACGTCCATTTGATGAACGAGAAGACCATGTGAGGCAGCCAATGAAAGTAGCACTCGAATAGTGGTCAACCTGTCCACAGGTGAGTAAGTATCAAAGAAGTCTTCACCTTCTTTCTAGGTATAACCCTTGGCCACAAGCCTTGCCTTGTACTTTTCAATTGTACCATCGGGTCTAAGCTTTTTCTTAAACACCCACTTACATCCTACAGGTTTGCACCCATAAGGACGATCAGTGATTTCCCAAGTACCATTAGCCAAAATGGAATCCATCTCGCAACGGACGGCTTCCTTCCAGTAGTCAGCATCAAGTGATGCATAAGCTTCTGAAATGGTATTGGGTGTGTCATCCACGAGGTACACAATAAAATCATCACCAAAGGACTTTGCAGTCCTCTGTCTCTTGCTCCTAACAGGAGCTTCATTGTCATCCTCAAGGTGTTCTAGCGAAATGGTGGATTCAGGAATTGCAATTAAATCCTGACTCGATGAAAAATGTATCTCCTGATTAGATGAGCCAGACATATCCTTCATAGGAAATATGTTCTCAAAGAAAGTCGCATCATTCGACTCCATAATTGTACCAACATGCACGTCGGATACCTCAGATTTTATTATCAAAAATCTATAACCAATGCTATGAAAAGCATAACCCAGAAGAACACAATCTACGGTTTTTGGTCCAAGCTTTCGCTTCTTGGGAATTGGTATATTGGCTTTAGCCAAACAACCCCAAGTACGTAGGTAAGAGAGTTTCAATCTTTTACTTTCCCATTCCTCAAACGGAGTCATGGTTTTATTCTTTGTGGGAACTCAGTTTAGGACATGACACGCAGTCATTAGTGCCTCCCCCCACCATACCTTGGAAAGACCCGATGTGTCTAACATGGCGTTAACCAAATCAGTTAGAGTTCGGTTCTTTCTTTCGGCCACCCCATTTGATTGAGGTGAATAGGGAGGCGTCCTCTCATGGATTATACCATGTTCCGCACAAAAAGAATCAAATTTGTTGGAAAAATACTCTCCACCACGATCAGACCTAAGCCTCTTAATCTTTCGATCAAGTTGGTTCTCTGCTTCAGCTTTATAGATCTTGAAATAATTTAAAGCTTCATCTTTTGATTTTAGAAGATATACATAGCAATAACGAGTGGAGTCATCGATCAGTGTCATGAAATATTTCTTTCCACCTTTAGTTAACATGCCATTCATCTCACAGAGATCAGAATGTATAAGCTCCAGTGGTGCCAAGTTTCTTGCCTTCGCAGTCTTATGGGACTTGCGAGGTTGTTTAGCTTGAACACATACTTGACACTTGGAACCTTTGACAGTGGTGAATTTCAGAATTAAACTCATATTGGCTAATCGCGTCATGCAACCAAAGTTAATATGACAAAGTCGTGAATGCCAAATATTAGACTCATTATCATGGCAAACATGATTAACAACTTTAGTGCAAATATCTGACAAAGACAGACGGAACAAGCCTCCGCACTCATAGCCTTTTCCAACAAATTGTCCATACTTAGAAATTACAACTTTATTGGACTCAAATACCAACTTAAAACCATCTCGACATAGGAGTGAACCGCTGACGAGATTCTTATTGATGGAGGGAACATGATGAACGTTCTTCAGGCGCACGATCTTCCCCAAAGTAAACTTCAGATCGACCGTACCAACACCACGAACAAAAGCATGTGACCCGTTTCCCATCAGCACGGGAGAAGTCCCTGTGACCTGGTAAGAAGAAAACATGGAGGCATCAGCGCAAACATGTACATTGGCACCAGTGTCAATCAACCATTCAGGAGAATGACAAACTGAAAGAATAGTAGGAACTATACCATACCCAGATTCTTGATGGGGTCGCAGCATGGAAAACAAAAATTTTCTACGCGGCAAAGCGGAATAAACCCCAAGGATCTAGATCTACGAGATGAAGATAGCGAAGATGAGATCCAATCTCTTACCCTCGAAGATCAACAAACGCGTTTTGTCGGTGCAGGGGTTGGCTAGTCGATCCCCGCAACTAGACTCGTCTAGTCGCGAGGAGATGTATTATCCTCGAGATCCAATCCGGTGAAGTGCAGCAACGGGCAGCACCTCCGCGGCGTCCACACGTACGGCTCGATGAAGACGTCGACTCCTTGATCCCGCAAGCGAGACGATGTGGCCTTGATGATCTCAGCAGCACGACGGTAGTGCCGGTGACGATGACGATCTCCGCGAGCAGGGCTTCGCCAAGCCAAGCAAGAGGAGAGGGAGAGGAGGAGGTGGCGCAGCCCCTAGGGCAAGGGGGTGCGGCTAGGTGTGGAGGTTGGACGGCGGCAGCCCTCCGGGAGAAGGAGGGGTGCGGCTAGGGTAGATGGGAGAGAGGGGGGTGCGGCTAGGGGGGGTGGTGCGGCAGCCTCAAGGTGTGTTGCGCCTCCCCCCCTTCCCCTCCTTATATAGGTGGCGGCTAGGTCAAGGGGAGGGGGCCGGCCGGCCCCTCCTTGCTTGCCCCCCAAGTTGGAGTCCAACAAGGACTCCTCCTTGGGCCCCTTTCCTAAAGGGGTGGGAGCCCACCTCCTAGTCCAACTAGGAGTGGGACTCCCCTCCTTGTGCCGCACCCCTTCATGGGCCTAGGTGGTGCGCCCCACCAAGTGGTGGCAGCACCCCTTTGCACCATGTGGGCCCCATACAAATTATGCGGTCCCACTTCTAGACTCTTCTAGAACACTCCGGAACCTTCCGGTACCCTATAAATAATTTCCGGAACTTTTCCGAAACCTCCGGAAACCACTTTCCATATATGAATCTTATTCTCCGGACTCCTCCGGAACTCCTCGTGACGTCCGGGATCCCATCCGAGACTCCGAATCACCATTCGTTCATTTCATCATTTAATTCATCGCAAAACCTAATTTCATCGGAACGTTAAGTGTGTGACCCTACGGGTTCGAGAATGCATAGACATGATCATATCAATAATTAATAGCGGGACCGGGATGTCCATATTAATTCCTATACACTCAACGAAAACCTTTTCTCGATTGAACCACGATGCCGGAGATTCAATTAATCTCATATACGATTCCCTTTGTCTCACGATATTTTACTTGCCCGAGATATAATCGTTGACATCCCCATGTCTAGTTTAATCTCGTTACCGGCAAGTTCTCTTTACTCGTCCATAATATAGGATCCCGGTGATTACAACTTAATCACACGTCTGCAGACTCTTGATGCTATATTACCGAGAAGGCCTGGAGATATCTTCTCCGTCACAAGGAGGGACAAATTCCACTCTCGATTCATATCACCCAACAACCCACCATCGGAGATACCTGAAAGCCACCTTTATAATCACCCAGTTACGAAGTGACGTTTGGTGTCCACAAAGTATTCCTCCGGTGAACGGGAGTGATATAATCTCATGGTCTAAGGAAACTATATTTGGCATATTAAAAGTGTTGACAACAAAACTTTTGTGACACGATTAATTGCAACTCTTTATTTGGGTCATGTCCATCACACCATTACTCCTAATGATATGACTCCGTTATCAAGTGACTATAACAAGTCCATAGTTAGGAAACTCTAACTATCTCTTGATCAACGAACTAGTCCTGTAGAGGCTCACTAGGGACTCCGGGTGTTTATATTCCACACATGTATTATGTTTCCATTTAATACAATTATAGCATGGATAATAAACTATTATCATAAACTTAAATATGCTTAATAAACCATTTTATTATTGTCTCTAGGGCATATTCCCAACAGTCTCCCACTTGCACTAGAGTCAATAATCTAGTTTACATTTCCTCGATCCAACACCCATGGAGTCTCACTCATGAAGTCTCAGTGCTGATCATGTTTGCTTGTGGAAGAGGTTCTGTCCGTGCTCTGTACTTTACAGCTCTTTATGTCCTTTGCAAAATTGTAACTGTCATCTAATTTGACATTACTTTATCATCACATGACAAACTTCCTATCATCCCATGATAAAACCATTATCTTATAATGCATATAATATGTTTGGTTATAGAGTGAGATAATCATATCCTTTCATACCCATATGTATGATTAGTCAAATAAACTTTCTCATAACACATGCATCTGGAACTCACTCAATCTTGAAACAACTTTCTCAAACCAAAATATTATATCTTATTCCAATCCTTGAATTAATCATATACTCCTATATGTTGTAGACTTAACAAATCAACAGTGAGCCTTGTCACTTTGATATTTCCGATCATGCTTTCGCTGTGCTACTCTGATATTAAGAGATCCCTAATTTAGTCTGGCTTTATGACTTCAACCAAGTCCACCATTTTCTAAATTTATCTCAATCTCATGAAAAATGACTCCTCATTCAACATGTTCTTACAATTAAGAACTTGGGCCACACATCGTCATATACAAACATATGGTTCTTATATGTTGAGATCTATGAACAATTCATATTGAATTCCAACATATCCTCCAACCATCAATTTTGTACTGAGTTCTCTAACTCAATGCTTCACCTATATATCACAATGAGATGAACCATTCTTCTCTTGTTTCATTTTGAACTCCTTCAAAAATATTTAGGTTAAACATCTGACTTTAATGTTTATCAAACTTATCTATCCTCCATAGATACATTCATCTACATGAACATTTGACGTTCAAACTAACTTCATAAGTTATGCATTGGTCCATGACAACATTTACAACATTTATGAAATCTCCATTTCATTCAAACACTATGTTGTAAACTCCCACTCAAATATACCTCATACACATATTAAATTGTGAAGCCACTTTGACTCCCACTCAGAAATATGTTATCTTTATATTTGACCATGATTTAACTAGCTCCCACTCAAACATATGTCACCACATATTTTGATTATGGAAATTAATTTCTGCTCTAACTTAATATATGTCACCACATATCTTAATTAGATCTCACTCAGTTTCGTATGCACTTTCTCGACACTTTGGACTCCTCCAAAACTCTTAACTCTTAAGATTCGAGAACTCATATACGAACCGCCAGCACTTTGCCAGCTCTAAGTTTTATTTATTCCACGCAAACTCTTTTGCCAAATAAATATGTGAAACATTCTTTTCACAAAATCAAGTAACAATTACTTTATGATTTAAACTTAAAGTAGAATGACTCTTAGTCACTTTCGTATTTAAAGTTTCTATTTCTTCTTTTGTAGTTTTTCAGGTATGTCTTGTTTCCCAAACACGACAAGTAAATCATGAATATTATTTTGCAACTTTTGACAAAATTCATATTCTTGAATCCTACATCTCTTTAGACAAGTTAAACCATAATTCAATGATCACCATCATCAAAACCTTTATGTGTCAAGTTTTAACCAACATAGCACTTTTCATATGTGCCACTTGATACATAAACATGAAAGGTTTAATCTTTCTAAATTTATTCCAACAATTCTTTTTATCCATGAAACCATTTCACGATAAAACCACTAAAATACATAACACAACCAAACACTTTGGTTTGTTCCTTTTAGTCTCACATTGTGGAATCTCTATTCATAATCTCATATGAACATTCTACAAAACTTTATTTGCTTTGGTTTTAATTATCTCATAATTATTGAAACCACTATTTCACATAACTCATATGCGAAATGCAAATCATTAAATAGATCCTTTATTTAAAAACAGAGTGTTATCAAAATAAATCTAAATGATACTAATGAAACCTTAAAACCAAGAACCCTTTGTTTATGACCACATGATATCAAATATAATGTGACTACAATACTTTAGGTTTATCAAAACCCTTTTGAACAATCTCTAAAACATTGTAATTTGTGATAACACTTGTCACAAGTCATCATACTAAACAATAACTCAAATATTTTGTCTCTTTTGATCAAATCGAAAAGACTCAATTATCTTGTTAACTTAATATCCTTTACTTCCAAAATCTCATCATGACATGAATAAATACTCCTATTTACTCATCCATGATAAAACAATGATGTCTTTTATTTACTGAAATATACAATCAACACTTGTGTTTATTTTCAGCAACCCATGGCATTTTCAGAAAATGGCATTTTTAATCACACTGCTTAGTGATGCGCATCAAGATGCTTTTCAGCACTAATAGTATAATTAAAACAAATCTCATCATTAAGTATTGGATATTTTAGCATGTCTTTATTTTATAAGTGTTTAACTAATTATCGTTCAAATCTAGCAAAGGACAATAATCTCATAATCGAAACGTGATCTCCAAAAAGGATTACTCATGAAAATAGAACAACCACTTGTCTTTAACATGAATGACCGTCTCACAAACCGAGACACACTAATTTAAGATCACACTTAATTCGATTACAAAACTCATTCAAATCCTCTAATTTAAAACGATAAATGTAGAAGTAGAACATCGCCAGCATCAACTCCTTGATTGCCATCTTCCCGCGAAATCCACTCAGTCCCTCCATGCACTTCTCAAACGGCAGGCCCTGTTTTCATAAAACAGCACAAGTATCAAATACTTAGCTCACCATAAGTGTAAATGGGACATTAAACATTTATAACCAGTATATCAAAATATACCTTCTGTGTTGACTACCTCTCCTGCTATGGGTTCCACTTTAACTTGACGCAGCTGGGAAATAAACTCACAGAAAGTGATCGAATCCCTTCCCATGACATACTCCCTGACATAATCCTTATAGCTGGGGGGAAGCGAGCGCAGCACCCCATCTATTGCCATCTCGTCAGTTATTTCATGGTTCCAAACATCCACCATAGTATAATACAGCCGGTGCATCTTACTTAGGTGCTGTTCCAAGCAAGTGTTTTCTTCCATCTTAGTTGAAAGAAATTCATCCAGGCATTCAAACCTTGCAACTCTAACTTGTGCTATGAACCTTTGTTTCAGCTCATCGACAATCTCCATTGCGCTCAAGTTCCCAAATTGCCTACCAAGGTTAGAATCCATGAAGGTGCATATCAGCCACTCGACTCTCAAGTAGGTGGTCTTTTGATCGTACCACTCCATATACCCTTCGTAATCAACAGTAACATCAGGGCTTTTCTCTAAAGCTTCATCTATCACGTAGAGCTCATCATTGGCGAAAAGGGCTTCTCTCAGACATATGTACCACTCAGCAAAGTTTGACCCATCGAGACGCAGCTCCTCAGCTAGAAACATACTACTGTAGTCTCCCATGATCTACAAGGATTTTGCAAAGACATCTTTAGGACACTTGTTTATGATAATTTTAGTTCAATTTAATCAAATTAACGAACTCCCACTAAACTCAACATCTCTCCGGTTGATTAGTGACACACGATCCAAATCCACTACACCACCACCGATCATCACGTGAGATGATGTAGTTTCAATGGTGAACAACTCAGTGTTGATCATATCATTCATATGACTCGTGTTTAACCTTTCGGTTCCGTGTTCCCGAGGCCATGTCTGTACATGCTAGGCTCGTCAAGACAACCGTAGTATTTCCGCTTGTGCAAACTGGCTTGCACCCGTTGTATGTGAACGTTGAATCTATCACACCCGATCATCACGTGATGCTTCGAAACGACGAACTTTCGCAACGGCGCATACTAGGGGAGAACACTTAATTATCTTGATATTAACTTGAGAGATCACCTTATCATGCTACCGTCGCGATCACATCTAAGCATAACAATAAGGTGCATAAAAGGGATTAACATCACATGCAATTCATAATTGTGATATGATATGGCCTTTCTTCATATGCTCTTAGATCTCCATCTTCAAAGCACCGGCAAGATCTCCATCTCCGGCATGATCTCCATTATCTTGGCGCCATCACCATGGTTGTCCACCAACTATTGCAACTACAACTAATGCTACTCTTAACAATAAAGCAAAGCAATTACATGGTGATTTCATTGACACGCAGGTCACATAAAATAATAGACAACCATATGGCTCCTGCCGGTTGCCGTACTCGTCGACATGCAAGTCGCGAAATATTACAAACATGATCATTGCATACATTATCACAAATCACATTGGCCATATCACATCACTTGACCCCCTCTGCAAAAACAAGTTAGACGCCTCTACTTTGTTTATGCAAATTTTACGTGGCTTGGGTCAACGAGATAGAACCGTTCTAATCTACGCAAAAACCACAACGGTGATATAATAGTTGCTTATTTACTCATCCTTTTGAAAGGCCTTCCATTGAAAATTGCATCCTCACTAAAGCAAGAGAAACAGACACCCGCCAGCCACTTATGCAAAACAAGTTGCATGTCAGTCGTGGAACCGGTCTCTCGTGCGTGGACGAGTAAGGTTGGTCCGGGCCGCTTCAATCTCACAATACCGCAAAGATGCAAAGTGCACGCGAGAAGGTAGCAACATAAAATATCAACGCCCACAACTCCTTGTGTTCTAATCGCATCAACACCTACGTAGATCATCGCTCTGATACCACTGATGGGGTCGCAGCATGGAAAACAAAAATTTTCTACGCGGCAAAGCGGAATAAACCCCAAGGATCTAGATCTACGAGATGAAGATAGCGAAGATGAGATCCAATCTCTTACCCTCGAAGATCAACAAACGCGTTTTGTCGGTGCAGGGGTTGGCTAGTCGATCCCCGCAACTAGACTCGTCTAGTCGCGAGGAGATGTATTATCCTCGAGATCCAATCCGGTGAAGTGCAGCAACGGGCAGCACCTCCGCGGCGTCCACACGTACGGCTCGATGAAGACGTCGACTCCTTGATCCCGCAAGCGAGACGACGTGGCCTTGATGATCTCAGCAGCACGACGGTAGTGCCGGTGACGATGACGATCTCCGCGAGCAGGGCTTCGCCAAGCCAAGCAAGAGGAGAGGGAGAGGAGGAGGTGGCGCAGCCCCTAGGGCAAGGGGGTGCGGCTAGGTGTGGAGGTTGGATGGCGGCAGCCCTCCGGGAGAAGGAGGGGTGCGGCTAGGGTAGATGGGAGAGAGGGGTGCGGCTAGGGGGGGTGGTGCGGCAGCCTCCAAGATGATGTTACGCCTCCCCCCCCCTCCCCTCCTTATATAGGTGGCGGCTAGGTCAAGGGGAGGGGGCCGGCCGGCCCCTCCTTGCTTGCCCCCCAAGTTGGAGTCCAACAAGGACTCCTCCTTGGGCCCCTTTCCTAAAGGGGTGGGAGCCCACCTCCTAGTCCAACTAGGAGTGGGACTCCCCTCCTTGTGCCGCACCCCTTCATGGGCCTAGGTGGTGCGCCCCACCAAGTGGTGGCAGCACCCCTTTGCACCATGTGGGCCCCATACAAATTATGCGGTCCCACTTCTAGACCCTTCTAGAACACTCCGGAACCTTCCGGTACCCTATAAATAATTTCCGGAACTTTTCCGAAACCTCCGGAAACCACTTTCCATATATGAATCTTATTCTCCGGACTCCTCCGGAACTCCTCGTGACGTCCGGGATCCCATCCGAGACTCCGAATCACCATTCGTTCATTTCATCATTTAATTCATCGCAAAACCTAATTTCATCGGAACGTTAAGTGTGTGACCCTACGGGTTCGAGAATGCATAGACATGATCATATCAATAATTAATAGCGGGACCGGGATGTCCATATTAATTCCTATACACTCAACGAAAACCTTTTCTCGATTGAACCACGATGCCGGAGATTCAATTAATCTCATATACGATTCCCTTTGTCTCACGATATTTTACTTGCCCGAGATATAATCGTTGACATCCCCATGTCTAGTTTAATCTCGTTACCGGCAAGTTCTCTTTACTCGTCCATAATATAGGATCCCGGTGATTACAACTTAATCACATGTCTGCAGACTCTTGATGCTATATTACCGAGAAGGCCTGGAGATATCTTCTCCGTCACAAGGAGGGACAAATTCCACTCTCGATTCATATCACCCAACAACCCACCATCGGAGATACCTGAAAGCCACCTTTATAATCACCCAGTTACGAAGTGACGTTTGGTGTCCACAAAGTATTCCTCCGGTGAACGGGAGTGATATAATCTCATGGTCTAAGGAAACTATATTTGGCATATTAAAAGTGTTGACAACAAAACTTTTGTGACACGATTAATTGCAACTCTTTATTTGGGTCATGTCCATCACACCATTACTCCTAATGATATGACTCCGTTATCAAGTGACTATAACAAGTCCATAGTTAGGAAACTCTAACTATCTCTTGATCAACGAACTAGTCCTGTAGAGGCTCACTAGGGACTCCGGGTGTTTATATTCCACACATGTATTATGTTTCCATTTAATACAATTATAGCATGGATAATAAACTATTATCATAAACTTGAATATGCTTAATAAACCATTTTATTATTGCCTCTAGGGCATATTCCCAACAATTCTTTCATCACAGTGTCGCCAATGACAACATTGGCAGTCTGGCCACCGTTCCCAGCTTCGCGCGCATCATGGCGGTTGGGACAACGAGGAGCCTAGTGGCCTGGATCACCACAAATATGGCATGATCCCTTCCTCGGCTGCTGCTTATTATTGTTCTTCTTGAAGTTGGTAGGCTGCGACGGCTTGTGCTTTCCATCATACTTGCCTTTGCCCCCAGATTTGTTCTTGTTGTTTTTGAACTTGCTGGGCTGCTGGTAATTTTTCTTCTGTACCACATGGGCACTAGAACCAGCCTCGGCAACTCGAGCACATGTGTCCTTTGCTCTAGCCTTCTCCTCAACATCAAGAGTCCCAATGAGATCCGAAACAGAAAATTCCTGTCTCTTGTGTTTCAGAGAAGTAGCAAAGTTGCTCCATGAAGATGAAAGCTTAGCAATAATGCCACCGGCAACAAACTTGTCCGGCAACACACACTTAAAGTGCTCAAGTTCCTTAGCGAGTGACTGAATTTCATGAGCTTGTTGAACAACAGTACGCTATTCAGTCATCTTGTAGTCATAGAATTGCTCCATGACATACAACTCGCTGCCAGCGTCCGAGGCACCAAACTTGGCCTCGAGTGCAGCCCGCATGTCCTTGCCGTTATCAAACGACATATATGAATCCACAATGGAGTCATCAAGAACACTGAGAAGGGCACCCTTGAATAGGGTATCAAGCTTATCAAAGGCCTCCTGATGTGCAGGAGTAAGATCGCCTTCAGGCTTGCCTTTGGTGGCATCAAAGCAGTTCATGTTTTGGAACCAGTATACTGCTCTCATGCGCCACCTTTTATAGGTCACCCCTTTAAAGGGAAACGGCTTCATAGACGCGAGAAAACCAGTTGGAGCAAATTGCCTATAATCAGGTTTTTGGATTGTTGAATATATAAGCAATTTAGCATATGATTTAATCCATGAAAATAGGAAACAATTCATGACTGGAACGAATATTAAACTAAGCATGTGATCTACTAATACAGTAGACATAGAGATCAAATCTACAGCCATTACTACGAATAGAAACTGTAATAAGATCTGAAACAGAAAGGACAAAAACACGTACATCGCAGCGGGAGTGGAACCGCTGCCATCCCCGTTGTCGCCCATGTTGTCGATGAAGAGGTTGCCGATGTCGGGGAAGAAGTCGTCGTTGGGGAAGTAATCGCTGCCAGTAGTCGCGCGAGTGCGCTCCCCAAAAACCTGATCGCCCCTCTCCCGTACAGGATCACGAGAGGCGGGGTTCCGGAGGCCTACTGTCCCGCCTAGCGGTGTACGCCGGAAGACGGGATGGAGAAGACTTGGAAAACGGCGGCGCAAAGGTTTGGAACTGGAACGACGAGAGACCATCTGTTTTCGCACAGGCGGCTAGGGTTAGCTCAGCCTGTATATGTAGTGCGAGTCGGGTAGGACGTGGGCGCAACCCCACGTTCGAGTCGGTAACAGCCCCACGATCCAAAAGAATCGGAAACGGCTGAGTGATTAACGCGTCCGTTAATTACTAATTAATTGACTCATTAATTTTCCCGAACAGTAAAAAGATAGCCATCGGCTCGGCTCATTCCCGCAACCCGCGGCGCGGCGCGTCGTGTCGAGGCGGGCGGCGGAGGAGGAGCGCGCGTGGCATTCTCTTATTCTCTCTCTTTTCTATGCTTATACAAGTGCTAGTAGAGCTCACCTTATAAGCTGGTGCAACTCTCATCCAACTAGCAGTATGGGACTAAACTTTAGTCCCACCACTTGCATGCATGAATGGGCCATGAGAATTTCAGAATTTATTAAGCTATTGGGCCAATGGCCCACTAGTAAATACTAGTAAATTCCAACAACATCTTAGTTGGGAAACGCCTCTCATTATGACGTGACTCAGCTGAAAAGAAGCCAGTGCAAGTGACGTTTTAGGAGAGGGGTCATACTTGGTTGAAAGTTTTTAAAAGGGTCATTAGTGATTAAAAGTCTGATAAAGGGTCACTTAAGACAAAAGATACCCATCGCACCGTGAACGAAACCAACCGGCCTGAACAAAAACGTCTAGCACGGTTAGAACAAACCGGTGTATTGCCACCGGAAAAGTTGAATTGTTTGTCCTCCGGTCGTGTCATGGCCGCTCACCACCATGTACTCTGCTCTTCTTTATTCCAAAGTGAACAAGCTACGGCTTGACGAAAAATCTTATTGGTCCATCACTGTCGATCTATCAAGTGACCTAACATGATCGCTCGGTTTAGGGCAAAGATAATTGAAGTGGACTAACCAGCGACGCCGCAAGCTGCGTCGTACCGTGGGGCGCCCTGCTGGCTCCGCATTTTTGGGCGATTCAGACCTTCGTTTTTTCCTTTCCTTTTCTAACGGGCCTAATTCTTTTAGGGACATACAATAAAAAATATAAAACATGAGAGACAACAACATTACTACGTAAAGTAAAATAAAGACAACTAGTCTTATTTTACTGAACAATTCTCTCAGCGCTCTGGTTGTACGCTATCTATGGGAAACAATATGTAGAAGGTTCGAATGACAGGATGGACAGTTATTTTTCTTTTTTCTTTCCTCCTTAACAGCAGCACAGCACGAATCTCCAGGACAAACCGAATGGCTCACAACGTTGGCTGAGACGTAAGGAAAAATTAGACGCATGATGATTAGCAAAACAAATTAAATATCATCAAAATTTACTTTAGACAACAACTTCAGGTGGATTAAAAAATTAATTATATGTCTTTAAATTAGACCGGACTCTCCTTCCGAATTACTTTATAAAATAAATTTATGCTCAATGAGTTGGATTGAGTTTTCGCACTTATAACATGCTCTATCTAAAGTAAAGACATTAAATAGAAAATAAAGAGAAAAATACTGACAACATGCAATAAAAATATAAAACATGAGAGACAACATCATAACAGAAAAGTACTACATAAAGTAAAATAAAGACAACTAGTCTTATTTTACCGAACAATTCTCTCAGCGCTCTGGTTGTACGCTAGCTGTGGGAAACAGTATGTAGAAGGTTCGAATCATAGGATGGACGGTTATTTTTTCTTTTTCTTTACTCCTTAACAGCAGCACATCACGAATCTCCAGGACAAACCGAACGGCTCACTGCGTTGACTGAGACATAAGGAAATATCAGGCGCATGATGATTAGCAAAACCAATTAAATATCGTCAAAATTTACTTTAGACAACAACTTCTGGTGGAATAAAAAAATAATCATATGTCTTTAAATCAGATCGGACTCTCCTTCCGAATTACTTTAGAACAGAAATTTATGCTCAATGAGTTGGATTGAGTTTTCGCACTTATAACATGCTCTATATAAAGTAAGATATTAGTACGAGAACATTAGCGCACCCTCCTCATAGCAGCTACTGAGGTAGTCTTGACTCCCACTATAGAGCGTCAATATTCGCTCTCCATATTTGATTAAGCCAGCAACGAATACGGGTGCTGCAATCGCTACAGCTGAATGTCAAGTACGGCGGAGTACTTCCACATGGCATACAACGTAAGAGTCACTTGGACCACCAGATTGAGCAAATGCCTCAGCCATAGGTTGTTGTCCTCCATGGAGAAGGTCGTGATGGTGTCATGGGCTTCGAGGTGAAGGAGGAGAAACGGTGCCCACGGGAAGGGTAGCGTCTAATCCTCAGTTAACTGTTGGTTTCCAAGTTTGTATTTGTCCTCGTATTGTGAGAGTATGCCAATGGGGAAGACAACAACAATGTCTTCTCCCACATATGCCAACCAAACCATCAATCGGAGCAAGTAATCGATTCTGCTCCGTCGGAGGTTGCCGGTGAATAATAGGAAGAGTTGGACCATGAGGCTGATGAGTATCATAAGCTGAATATTTTGATTAGTGGCGAAGGACGGTTCATAATTTAGGTATGGCGGAACCAAAAATATAAATCATTGTTTAATTATGACTGTTGTGGGGGAGGGGGCAAATGCCCCATCCCCCATGGTAAGAATATAAAATTTATTCAACATAAAAATAAAATAAACATGGATATGCAAGTTTCAGTTGTCCAAAGTATTTTAAATTAATCAACGGAAATAGTTGTATATTGAACCAATTAAATATCATCAAAATTTACTTTAGACAACAACTTCAGGTGGATTAAAAATTTAATCATATGTCTTTAAATTAGACCAGACTCTCCTTCCGAATTACTTTATAACATAAATTTATACTCAATGAGTTGGATTGAGTTTTTGCACTTATAACATGCTCTATCTAAAGTAAAGAGATTAGTATGAGAACAAGTACAATAAAAACAGCAAACATCAGATTGATCATATGAGCTCACTTTTCTTTGGTACATTGATATAATACAGTTGGTTCAATATCTCATCTTATTTTTGGTTGCAACAAAGGAAACACTTTGACATTTTTATCAAATCACTGATATAATTTGTTAAATCCAAGATAAGTTTCAAAAGAAACAAATCCTACAGAAATATTCGAGACAGGAAAAGTTCTAAAGCTACTCCAAATATAGCTCATTTAAGCAATGGTAAAAATCTGTGCTAATATAGTCTATAGCAACATAGAAGGTGTCCACACGGTAAAAATAATGAACAACGACCTGATGGTTTCCTCTTTTCTCGATTAGCCCCGGTTTTGACCATTTCATAAAAACTTAGGTTTATGATGCCAATTTTTTGCGCAAATTGTCATGATCGAGAGAGCTCTCAACCATCATTTTCCCAATTGAGCAAACATGTCCTCACATTGTTAACCAAAGACATTGATTGAACTAATAAAATTATAAATTTGTATCAATAAAATATACAACCCCAAAGTTTCATTAAACATAATACAACACATAACTAAAGTTCTTTAGGACCACTCCATAAGCTGGCTAAAATACTTTCAAGTCTTACTTAAATACCCCACCTAGGAAATTGTTTGGAGTCGGATTTTGTTAGCTAGAGTTAGAATTACCTATTTTAAAGAAAAATAGTTGATTTTCGACTAAACTAGACATAGTCCCTGTTTCGGTTAGAAATGGTTTTGTGTATTGTTGAGTTAAATAAGCATATGTTTGTCGTACGGAGTACGCTTTGACATGACCACTCAAATTGTTCATAAAAAACATGTGCATGTGAATGTTTATGTCAAAAATCATGGTAGGGCAACTGCCCTACCTTGCCGAACTAGGAGCTCCGCCCCTGGTCTTGATCATTCCATAGTTTCAACAAGAGTGTCGTTGTTTGTTCCGGCATATTCATGTAAGTTCTAAGAAAAAGTTTAGTATCATTATTCTAGGTAACATGTGAACCTTTAATTTATTTTAGTTAGTGCAAATTAATGCCACATAGAATGGAGCTATGATGACCCACAAGTGTAGGAGATCGCAAGAGTGTTCGAGGGAAGTGTAACCCTATTTATTGATTCGACACAAGGGGAGCCAAAGAATATTTATAACCCTTCGCAACTGAGTTGTCAATTCAGCCACACCTGGAGAAGCATTAGTAACAAAAGAGATGTGAAAACAACAGTGATGTGACAGCAGTAGTAACAGTAATATCAGTAACTTGAGAGTAGTAGTAACAGTGACAACGGAAGCAATGATGATGAAAGATGGACCGGGGTTCATAATTTCACTAGAGGTAACTCTCCAAACAAAAGAACATGTGTTGGGTAAACAAATTACAGTTGGACAATTGATAAATTGAACTAACTCATGACAAGCCACCTAGTCTATAAATCATAAGTAGGCATGTGTTCCATATATAGTCGTACGTGCTTGCAATAAGAACTTGCACGCCATCTTTTGTCCAACCATCCCGTTTCGGCGGGGCCAAACATGAAACCTAATGGTAATTAAGGTGTTCCTTTTAATAGAGCACCGGAGAAAAGTATTAACACTTGGGGAACACATGTAATCCGTAGGTTACAAGCCATCCCCATTGACATCCCAAGCTGTCACCTTTGGGGTCGCCAGTTCAGACAAGTAACAGGTACAAACAACTTATAGATACGATCTAAGACAACAATTATATTCATGCAAACATAACGAGCTTAAATCTGAGATCATGCCACTCGTGCACTAGTGAAAAGCAATTAACACAACAAGATTGCATCAATAATAATTCATAAACATCAGTGACTGATCATAATGTAACAATTCATCGGATCCCAACTAACACAACACAGATTACATAAGATTGATCTTGATCATGTTAGGCAGCTCACGAGATCATGGCATGAACGCACAAGGGGGAGAGAGTATCAACTAGCTACTGCTATGAACCTGTAGTCCATGGGGGAACTACTCACAAACCATCCCGGAGGCAGCAACGCGCGTCAATGGAGATGGCTCCGGGGGCCAATCCTCATCCCGGCAGGTGCCAGAACAGGAACCTTCTGACTCCCAAAACTAGGTTTTCATGGCGGTGAAGTTCTGTTGCGTATTTGGAAAAATTCTTCGGGGTATGCGTGTTTTCGATCGGGGATGATTTTATAGGCGAAAACCCTCAGGGAGGCGAGTCCCGAGGGCTAGGTGCGGCCCCCACACATGGGTGGGGCCTGGGCCACGACCACATGTCGCACCTGGCCTGTGGGCCTCCCTCGGGGTCGCCCTTTTGGTATCGGTCTTCATTTGCCCGATAAAAAATCTCCGTAAATTTTCGTCCGATTCCGAGTATTTTTTCTTAAGAGATTTTCTAAAATGAATAACAACAGAAATACAGGAACTGGCACTGGACATCTTGTTAATAAGTTAGTATAATAAAATGCCTTAAAATAATATAATAAGATGGTAGAAACATATAAGAATGGTATAAAACAAGTATTAAACAATCAAAAATTATAGATACGTTTGACACGTATCAAGCTACTCTACGAAAAAACTGCTAGCCAGCAATGGAGCTTAATTACAGTGTGTTCAAAAGGGAGCTAGAACTATGTGAACTAGATGATACCCTGCATGTTGTTGCGGAAAAATAAACTATATGTACGAAACAAACAAAGAAACATTGGTAAAATATTTGCGATAGTCTGCACGACACATTGAGACAAAAAAAAAGCATTTTAACCTCGTAGAAACAGGAAGAAATATCACATTAAATATTTCTTTCCTCACCGGTGTGCGAAAAAATGATATCTTATATTTTCCAATCATCATATATTTTATAAGTGCAAAAAATCATGGATCACATATCAATGATCCGGATGGACAATGACCAATAAGGAACTTCAATGTATGGCCAAGTAAGCCAACTGCTATATTGAAGCACAAAATACCAATCAGCATGTTAGCTCCATATAAAATCAGCATGTTAGTAAGACAATACTATAATATTCTGTATTCATCTTTCCCATGGAAGGCAAGACAAAGGGAACATACCAAAATTTACAAATAATATATTATGATCCTTTATGTGTAAAACCCGTTGTTGATCCCCAGCTCAACTAAGATAGTCCAGTGTGAAGCATCAAACCCATAGAAATAAATGTAAGACCTACATTCGTAGACTGAAACTGAAAATAGAAGTTACAAAATTATGCATCTATTCATATGATTCATAACAATTCATAAGATAATCGTGACGTATGCGCGTATATGTGAGTGTCTACGTTGTACTGTGTTTCGCAAAAAAAAAAGGTGACAGATGGTCTTCAAGGTGTTGCTTTTTTTTTGAATATAAGGACTGTAAGGGCAAGCCCCCACAGTATTTTATTGAATAGAAAAACAACCAGCCAACCAAGTATCAGTCCAGCACTTTACATACTTACAAGATAAAGGAAAAAGAATATACAAAAAAACTGAAAACTATAAGAGAGTGTCAATCCATGATGACAAAACTTGAACATGCTTCTCCTTCACCCTATGCATATGCAGGGTGATATCATTGATAAATCTTCTTCTCCACCCCCTAAAAGAGGGCAATATATTTTGAAATATAGCTTCATTACGTTGCTTCCAGATATTCCACAAGGCCAGAATCACCACCTCCGCAAAGAAAGGTTTTTGGAACTGCTGCCTCGCTCTCCTGAAAACCTGTTCAAAGGAGTCTCCATCCTCCCACTTAATCTGTAGATAGTTCCAAACACGCACACTGAAGTTACAGTGAAAGAACAGGTGCATCCAATCCTCAACTGTGTTCGTCGGGCATAAAACACAGTGAAAGACATCCGTAACATTCCAGTGTCTTCTTCGCAGCATATCCCGAGTATTCAGACGATCACTAACCAATAACCAAGCAAACACTTTCAACCGTAGCAGCACCTTACTTTCCCAGATCCAAGAGTATACCTTACTAGCCTGAATGTCACGGAAGCAATAGAAATAGTACTTCCGTGAAGAATAAGTTCCATTCCTCCAAATCGTTGTCCACTCATCAGCCACTGCATAATCTAAAGCAACACCATCCAATCTTTGGGTCAACTCCAAGTACTCCTCATAAGCCTGCTGCGATAAGGGGAGAGCAAATGCTTGGGATATATCATCCAACGAAAGCATTTGTTTAACCGAGCTTGAGGGATCCAACGCAAAAGAGAACAGTCTCGGGTAAGAATCTCGCAACCTCTGACCATGCCAATTATTCGACCAGAAAAGAGCAGTGTCACCACAGCCAACTTTAACTGTACAAAATTCCTGATAAATTGGATCCAACTTCATGATATCTTTCCACCAAAAGGAACCACAAAGATTAGCTGCTTGTGGAACTCCATCCGGGTAATGCCTCCAGACCAGGTGAACCCAAAGGTAAATCCTCCTTGTTAAAGAATTTATGCAGATGTTTAAGCAGTAGTCCCTGATTCTGCTTCTGGAAGTCCATAATGCCCAAGCCTCCACTAAGCTTGGGTTTGCATATCATGTCCAAAGAAGCCAACGACTGCTTCTTGGAGTCAGGGTTATTACCCCTCCACAAACATTGTCGAATGATTCTATATATCTGCTTGATAATACCAGCCGGTATGTCCAGTGAACACAAGAAATAGGTCGACATGGACGAAAGACATGAACCAATCAGCTGCAACCGACCACCATAAGCAAGGAAGGATGAACTGGCTATCAGTCTTCTCTCCATTTTAGTGACTAGCGGCATAATGTCAATAATCCGAGGTCTAGTGGTCCCCATCGGCAGTCCTAAATAGGTAAACGGAAACGTGCCAACCACACAACCAAAGCTAGCAGCTAACTGCTGAACAGTTTCATCCGAGACATTAATAGGCAACATACAGGACTTGTGGAAGTTAATAGTCAAGCCAGTGGACTTACTGAAATCCTATAGTGCACTTTTAAGAACCATCAACTGTGTAGAATCCGCTTCCAAAATTAACAGAGTGTCATCAGCATATTGAACCACTGGAAAATCCTCATCTCCAATCTCAATCGGCAATTTCAAAAGGCCCCTGTTCTTGAGATCATTAATCACATATTGAAGAATTTCAGCCCCTAGCACAAACAACAAAGGTGACAGAGGGTCCCCCTGGCGAACCCCTCGTCGACACTTGAATTTCCGGCCTGGCACCCCATTAATCAAAACAGAGGAAGTACCAGTCTCCAACAAAATCTTAACCCAGTAAATAAAAACCTCCGGAAACCCCAGATGTCTCAGAACTTGATAGATAGCATCATGTTCAATAGAATCAAAAGCCTTCTCAAAGTCTAGCTTAAGCAGGACAATGGGCTTCTTAGACGCCTTACACTGATATAGATACTCAAAGGACCAGGCCAGACAGTCATGAATAGACTTACCCTTTATAAACCCATACTGATTTTTATGAATACAGTCCAAAATCCTCCTCTGCAGTCTATCAGCTACCATTTTAGTGAGAAACTTCAAGCAAGTATTAGTCAGAGAAATCGGCCTGTAGTCATTAATCTGCTCTGGAGATGGCTTTTTTGGCACCAGTGTTATGAAAGAGGAATTAATATTCTCTAGCTGGATACTCTGTTGATGAAAAGCAGAAGCCAAAGCATAGAAATCAGACTTTATTATGTCCCAGCATTTCTTTAGAAACATACCATTGAAACCATCCGGTCCTGGTGCCTTATCCACCGGCATGTACTTAATCATATCATCCATCTCTTTAATAGTAAATTCTGCCACTAACTCACTCAAATTATCCACTGGGCTTACCAGAGAGGCCAGATCAAAGAGCATCTGAATACCTTGTGACGTGCCCATCCTTTGCTTGTAACAGTCCCAAGCAACTGCAGCCATTTGATCATGATCCGTGACAATGTGCCCATCCGGCAGTGCTAGACTCGAAATGGAATTACGTCTATATCGCTCAGTTGCCATGGCATGAAAAAACTTCGAATTTTCCTCTCCCAATTTCATCCACCGAATAGTGCATCTTTTCCTCCAATACTGATACTGACATTTCAAGAGCTTATTATAGTGAAGCTTAACAATTTTCCGAAAATTCGCCTCAGGAGTAAAAAGAACTCTCTCTTCCTCCAGCTCATCAAAATATAGGATCACCAGACTACATTTATAAATCAGAGATTTCAATTTTGATAAACCCATCTTCCACTTCCTCAAAGCCACCCTTAGTCTCTTCATTTTTTCAGTCAGAATCGCAGAAGGAGCAACAGCTCTAGTTGGTTTGTTCCATTCCTCAGTGACACAATCATAGAAGCCTGGCTGGTGCACCCAAAAATTTTCAAATCTAAAAAGATTAGCCTTGGGAATTACTGTGTCAATGCTAATTAAGCAAGGAACATGATCCGAAGTAGGGCGAGCCATAACTGACACCACAGTATTAGGATAAATCGAGGTCCAACTCGGAGTTGTAAAGAACCAATCTAACTGCTCAAGTAGTGGGTTTTGCTGCATGTTGGACCAAGTATACGACCTCCCTTTTAAGGGCAACTCCAACAGGCCTAAATGATCAATCACCTCATTGAAGATAAACATGTCATTCACGTCTCCTCCCGGCCTGCTCCTATTATCTTGAGCTCTGATAAAGTTA
This sequence comes from Puccinellia tenuiflora, assembly GCA_012064385.1. Taxonomy (NCBI): domain Eukaryota; kingdom Viridiplantae; phylum Streptophyta; class Magnoliopsida; order Poales; family Poaceae; genus Puccinellia; species Puccinellia tenuiflora. The sequence goes on from QRDG01000827.1 coordinate 43,204, forward strand.
AAGTCCCCCATGAATAACCACAATTCATCATCCGGAATTACTAAATCATATAACCACTGAACAAACAGATCCCTCTGCTCCCCCTCACACGGGCCATAGACAACCACCAAATTCCATTTTTGTTGCGAGTGAGCTGATGTAAAGGATAGAATTATTCCAAAGCGTTGTACTTCCACCAGAACCCCATAAAAAATACTCGATTTCCAGACCACCAGAATACCACCCGAAGCACCCACAGAAGGTGAGAAGGCAAAATTATCAAACTGACGAGGGCAGCATTTCTTTATGAAATTTCTGTCAAATGATTCCTTTTTTGTTTCCTGAATACAAGCCATCGCACAACCACTCTCAACAATTTTATTGTAAAGTGCCAACTGTTTATCATCAGCATTCAAACCTCGAATATTCCAACAGAGTATTTTCCAAACCATAGCACTAATGTTGTAATCCATACGTAACAATAAAGGTGCAGCAACATAAACTGTGACACAACCAGGCACACAGACGACATGACTCGAAGTTCATTACAACCAACACAAGCAGACCAAATTTAAGATACCGAATATGAATAGGGTCATATTCACCCCTAGAAAATCTCAGAAACACACTAATCATCGGAAACCACCTTCTTTGCTTGATCCACCTCTGGGGCATTAAGCTTCTCCGTGGTCATCTCTGCAGGATCGATCTCCAGAATCTTGCCAAGCTGCTGTAGAACACCCATAGGAGTAGGGGGGCGGACAGAAAAACGAGCACCTGTTTTCTTTGCCGTCCCCTCCGTCCCCTCCTTCCTGGCCTTCTTCCTCTGCTTCGGGGCACCTTGAACTGGCTGCGGCTTAAAACCATCAAGCTTGGTCTTGCTTCTAGTTACCACATGAGAAGTAGTGTTAACCAGAGGCACTGTTTTCTTCGAACGTGGACGAGGAAGAGCTTCAGACTGAAACACCATTGCATCAGGAACCATAGAAGCTTGTTCTTGCGTTGGGGGTACAGTTTCAGTGTCAAAACCCCTGGTGACTGACAGAAAAGCTCTACCCAAAGGGATATCAGCATGGGGCTTAAAGGTAACAGATCCATCCTCAAAGGCAACAGCTGCAGAACGTTTGCCTCGAACCATAGACGCACCAGCTAGAACTCCAGTCTCAGCATCAGCAGAGGGGGCAGTAGGTGTCACCGAATTAGGAAAAGCAACATTATCAAAAACATCCAAAGCAGCATCAGAGACCTCATGATCATCTATAGCATCAATTCCATCCATACCCATATCCATAGCATCATCAGAAGCTTCATGATCATCAATCGGATCAGCCACAACATTCAACGGCTGAGCAGCAGGAGTAACAGGAGAGAGGACAGCAGTATCATCAGAAATATTAACCACAGGACCCTGAACCGAGGCATCAGAAGGAGGCTGAACAGCAGGCTGCAGTGGCACAACATGAATAGGCGCATTCTCATCATTCATCCCATTACCATGGTTCGGACCATCAGGAGCATGAGGCATGTTCCAACCAATAGCAGGGTACTCCGAAAGAACATGCATATGAGGATCAGGGTTTAAGTTTCCAGGCATAGGATGCGGGTTACCATTCACTGGCATAGGGTCCTCATCAGCAGGGTGGGCATCAGCCGCCTCCATAGAGAGAATATAGCACGGAGCCGTCCAAGAGTGACAGACACCAGCATAGCGTGCCACCTTGGGCTGTCTAAACACCACATCTCTTGGCACCAAGTTGGGAGCAGGAAAAGTTGCATAAACTAAAGTGCGACACTTCTGAATATCAGCATGCTGCCAGTAATGGAATTCACCAAAAGTATTAACTGCATCTCTAATACATTCAGTGTTCCTATAATCCATAGGGATACCAACAAACATCAGCCAACCGTTTCTAGCACCATGATGAGCCCTATGATTTATACCATGATCATGCTTGATAAAACGAAGAGATGACTGCCCAACAAAATTCACAGGCCCTTGTCCAACAAGACTAGCCGCAACTACAGGATTTGTCAACTGAAAAACTCCAACACCATGGAACCAGGGCATCTGCTTAACCACATCGATATCTAATCCATCCAAGTAGTGACGAACCTGATTGAGCATTGGGAATAACTGAGCTTCAACTGGTGCCGGCTCCACCACAGCCACGACAAAACATGCAAAAGCATCACGAGTTGGGGCAGAAGGAGTAACAATGGTGCGGGGCAGCCGATCAGCACCGCCGTCAATGATCTCAAACCCATCCGGGAGCCAAGGGAGAGGATCAAAGTCGAAGGTCGCCATGGGATCAGGACGGGGTGGAGGGGGTGGCGGCAGCAGCGACGATGTGCTCTGTAGATCGATCAGGGGATCGTAACGTGGAGGCGTCGAAGAGGTATGCTCCGGGGTAGGGTTTAAGGGAAAACCTCGTACCCCAACATCAGAACTAACCAGCTTCGGAACCCAAACCTTGACCATTCCTTTATTCTTGAAACAGCCCTTGGAAACATGACCGAAATGCAAACAGGTCCAGCAGCAAACTTGTTTCTTGCATGAGCTACGCAGGTGACCAAACCCTAGGCAGCGACGGCACTGGCGACCGTCCATCTTCTTCGACACGAACTGGGATCGCGAAAGAGGGCCGGCCGCGCCATGATGGGCCACCGACAGACCATGCTGGGCTGAGTCAACCAGCTCCAAATTCGAATCGGTATGGGGCGCGACGAACGCGGGACTTGACACACCAGCATGCACGGAAACCTCCGATGATTTAGCCAAGAAAAGAGGATCAACCGATCCAAACTGGATCAAGGCCGCCGGCGGAGGAGACACCGGCGAGGGAGATGAAGCAGCTAGGCGAGATCTAGAACCCGGGATCTGCCGGATAGGCTCCCGTCGATCTCTCCGGCGACTCGCAAGAATCCATTCACCGGCTACCTCTCGATGATAAAGGACTAACTCCCGTCTCCAATTCGGTCCACCAAAACCCCACAAATGATAGAACATTTTGAATTGTGGGCAAGCATAGAACCTTCTTTGGAACAAACGAAAACCAACCTCTTTTGAAGAAACCATGAACGAGAACACCCGATCCTGAATGTGCGAGATCTTGAGCATGCCGCAGTAGCCACCAGTGGCCGCCTCTAGGGCGAGAGAGACCGTGTCCACGTCCAGCCGAAAGCAAGATCGGCCGAAAGAAAGCACCATCTTGAACCCGCCCGCCCCATCATGTGGGTGGACAGATCCCAAACCTTCACGTCGGACCTCCCGAGAGAATGCTTGCCCCGGGGAGAAATCTAAGCCTAAGGAAATGGAAGAGTGGACCGCCATGAGGGGATCACAACAGGAGGAGAGGGGGTGTGGACGCCGGAGAGGGAGATCGCCGGCGGGGGGGCTAGAGGGAGGAGGTGCGGGGGGGGGGGGGGGAGGGAGACGCCATCGATAACCTATTTTCCCCTTACTTATATTCGAACTTAGCACGCCCTCAAGGTGTTGCTTTAGCTGAAACATGTGAAGAAAATCTACCTATGGAAGTGGCAAACGGTTAGTTTGGAACAAAACCAAAAGAAATTTGGCTTTTTGACGATAACCTTTAATATATTCTTGGGGATGGTGATGTCAATGTTGTTTGTTCTGCCAGATCATGAGGTGGAATCCCAATGTCAACTGGTTGATCCCACAATGTGGAGTAAACTAAGCAGAAAAATGGGGGGGGGGGGGGGGGCACCATTCCTGTCAGGCAAAGTGGAAGAATTCAACATGATGGCATGCCTATGATCACATGATGGCATGCCTATGATCATGATGGACAAGGCTAAACCTCTATCGGAAATCAAAAACATAGGGAAGCCTATGATAGGTAAATAACATGCCATGTTTTCTCACTCCTTTGCAAGTATTTGGGGCAGAGGGATGTGTTGGGGCGTGCGGGGTGCCTTCCATGCGTGCAAAGGTGCGGGCGGCCGGCCGGCAATGAGCGTGAGCTTCATGGAGCGGGGGCTGTGGCTTCTAGCTGAGCTGCAGAGCGTGGCGGGTGTGGATCGGTCGGCTGTGGATCTGGTTGTGGGCGTGCGTCGGTGATCGAGTTCCCCGATCTGTCGGTCCTCTGGCTGCTGTCGACGGGAGCTGCTCTCCGGGCATGCGCTGTGTGAAGGGGGACGAGGATGCCGGGGCGCCGCTACTGCCGGGCTGGATCTGGGCCCGGCAGTTCTGCTGCACGCTTTGAGGTCTACCGGAGAAGATGCAGGGCGCAGCTGGCAACGCAAACGGCCGTGCTCAGGGCTTGTGCTGCTCCACACAAAGTGGAAGCCGGGGAGGCGGTCCCGGATAGAGGCACTATGTCACGGTTTGAGCTTAAAGTGCCCCGAAAAGTCAATTCATTGCCCCCAATAAGTTTTGAGGGCATTTTTTCAAATGCCCAATATACTGCTGCCTCTAAAGATTTTAGGGGCAATTATTTAAAATGCCCCCAAAGCTTACCATTTAGAGGCACTTCCCAAAGTGCCCCTAAAAGTTTTAAGGGAACTTTGGCAAAGTGCCCCGAAATACTTTTAAGGGCACATTGGCAAAGTGCCTCGAATTTTTTTTAAGGCACTTTGGCAAAGGGCCCCGAAAAGTTATTATGGCATTTACCAAAACTGCCACAAAAATCATTAAGGGCACTTTGCCAATATGCCCCCGATAAGAATTACACATAATTCATCCAAATATTACACATAAGATCTGCAATCATCCAAATATTACACATAATTCATGATCCATAAGATCCAAATCACAATCAGATGTTCATCCATTTCATCACAATTCAAAAGATCCAACTCACAATTCATAATAGACTTACAATGGAACCTGCTGGAAACATAAAATCTGCTCACAACAACATCAAAACCTGGAGCATGTAAACCTTCTGGCAACACCACACGAGCTTCATCAACATCTGGCTGCAGCTGAAACACCTGCCAAATGACAACATACAAGGCATCATATATAGAAGCTATAACCCTGGAACAAGTATAACAATCAAGAAAATTCATATTAGAGCAAGAAGCAAAAGTTGCATGCAACTCCATGGTTTAGCAACCAGAAAAAAATCATACATTATAATGGTACGCAAACAAATTTTGTAAGTTGGGAGATCATCTGCAATTACACGATGTGACTTCATCAGCTCATGATATGATACTGGAAAGGGACGAGGGTCAACATATTAAGATATCGATGTCTTTACAATCCATCGTGTTAAGCTGAACAATAACATCTAAATATAGGTCTTATGGTGTCATCATCATAATCTGAATCTTGAATGCAGTAATGTACTTGGTGAAAATTACTACTGAATAGCAAAGAACTGAGTAAACTCAAATCCTGCTGTCTGATGCATGCTACTTAAATAAAGTTAGGACATGCCATATTCATGAATGCCACGTATAGATTGTCCATATTCAAGCTAATATGTGTCCTCACTGAGAAACCATATACTAAAAACTGTGGTGAAACCTAAGGAAAAAAGCAAACAACACAATCATAGCACCTTCTCCTGCTTCTCCTTCCTTACCAGCACACCTACACTTTGAGGTCAATCACACATGACCATCTCCTCTAGTTGGTTAGATATTCTCTACCTCCAGTCCAACCTAGGGGAGGCACATGGATATCATGTCTAACCAGGGGAATTTGTCTACAATGGAACAGATTGATACAAGACATGTGATAATTTGCACATCATTTGCAAGCTGAGGCCAGTTTAACCCTTAACAACCTACAAATATGGACATAACAAATCACTACATATTTATCAGGTTATACCTAGAGGCTTTGCATTCACACCAAGCGTCAATCTGCAATCAAATGGAAACACGACATGCTACAATGAACATGCTACACGACATGCTACAATCAAATGGAAACTATTTATCAATGCCGGCAAAAGATTTTTCCATTACTAGATAGTATCCTATAACTTTCAGACTATTAGCGACACAATCTAACATAAACTGAACTCCTTCCCTGCATTACAACACAATCATGAGATGCATTGCATGCTAAGCTAAGAGAAAATGACTTATAACAAGTTACAGGAACCTATCGTGTAAGCACAACACATATACACTTATTGATGGTAACAACATATTATCTTGTCACAAGAAAATAAAGAATATATAAACAAATCATACACTGTATTCTAAACATGGTATCATATGATCTTTATGCACTACAGATTAAGCAAAGCAATCAATTAATTACCACCACAGCTCAAATATACCAAGTAGTTGTGGAAATCATCCACAACACCATAAATATGAGTGAATCATCTAAAATTCATCTCTGAAACTAATGCATAACACATATGAGCAGTTAGCTAGTCAAACTGAAGGTTTCTTCAGTTAACACAACGGACAGTGAGGAACAGAGCTAGCACAGCACAGCACAAGTACACGCATGAGTTCATCACCAGGATGAACTGGAACAGCAGCACAACCCCAGACCACCACAGTTCATCGTCACAACGGCCGGTCACAGGAGTGAGCTCACCTCGAGGAGTTGTAGCCGAGGCAGAACAACGCACTGAGATGTGCGTAGTCGAGGAAGTGGTCGAAGGAGGCGCAGAAGAGGAGGCAGGCGAGTAAGTCATGCAGCCTCTTGCAGTAGACTCTTGAGCAGATATGCCTACATGGAGTTGACATGAACCCTACAACAATATTACCAATTTCAGAGAAGCTATAGAAGTAACTAACAGAAGTTCTGTAAGATAAGGCATTGTCATCTTATATCAATAATAGCTACCACCTTAAGACGGAACCTGATGCATGTAAAATGCATACATGAACTTTGCACTATAATACTCATATTCCATTCATATTTGCATCATATAAGGGGTATATTACTATTATTTAATGATTTTTGGTAATTAATAATGATTTCCCCTTTTATGGAATTAATCCTGCGCAGGCAGAAAACCCCTATTTGTTTCAGGGCCTTAACGACGTCATAATGAGCTATAAATTTACGGGGATCATTATTTTGGAAGGAGGAAGACCTAGGAGCGAAAGAAGCAAGCGAACGGAGGCCGGAGGGGCAAAAGGGGGTGCCCCACGCGGCTACAGTACCAGGCCGCGTGGGCCCACCTATTTCAGCACTCGTGGCCCCGTTTGCGTCGATCCTTCGTCCAGAAGCTTCCTCGTGACCTAAAAACGCCTATATAAAGAGCCCCCCGACGTTCTCCAAAGAGAGGGCCGACACACGAGAGAAACAAGAAACAGAGACCAGGAGGCTGCAGATTGGAGGGGGAAAACTCCGGCGGAGCCCTGCCGGAGAGGTCTCCTTCTTCTCCATCGACATCTCCACCGTCTCCATGATGAAGAGGGAGTAGTCCACCTCTGGACTATGGGTTTGTGGCAGTAGCATATGTATCTCTCTATCTCTTGAGCTTCACTAATTAGCACCGTATGAGTTGCTGAACATGATTACGGTCATCGTTGTATTACCTTTGTGGTGGATCTTTCTATGAGTTAATATAGGTTGAGATTGCAATGTTTATTTCAGTTATGAAAGTAGATGCATATTATGTACCCCGTTCTTGTATCCTTATTTTGATTAAGCATGTTTATGAGAGCGTGTGTGGGGGAACGTGTGCATTAGTTGGAGTAACGGGGGTGGTGATGTGATAAGCTGACAACTTAATATCATGATCCATTGGGTGTTTACCTTACTTTGTTGCCTTGCTAGGGATAAACCAAAATACCATGTTGCAAGGTGTGAGGAGTGACAAGCCTCTACCTAAGACTAGATCCAACATGTGTTTATTTTCACTTCATGTCATTAATCTTAAGGCTATACTCCGAGTCATCTTAATTACTGAGGTGTATGATTTAGTTCGCATCTTGGTGGAGTATAAGTGAGACTAATAATCAAAAGGTCTCTATGTTAGGACGTGATGCCCATATAATTAGTAACATGTCATTAAACTTGTTTGCAATCTCATATGTTAATCCTATGTCTATTTGTTTGCCACACTATATTAAAGAGAGAGTGCATTAGTGAAACCATGAACCCCGGTCCATTTTTAATCATAAGAAACAACTTTCCAACCACTTTTAAGCATGATTTACATTCGGCCATTTTAAAATCAGAAAATACAAAAACACTTTTACTTCTTGCATTCACATATAAAAACCCCAAAAATATCATCCATCATTATTACTATCATCCTTGCATATTTACTTACCACCATTGCATATTTATTTACTGTTTTGCATCCATTATTATCTTAATATCATTCTCACACCTTGTGCTTGACAACCACTTGGTGAGGTTGAGGGCACAAAGCAATCTACTTTGTTTGCAGGAAATCTAGAGAAGGACAAGAAGATAAAGTCCCCACTACTGATTCCCCGAGAGTTCGATATTAAACCCTCGAGTCACCCTCTTGGGGAAAAAGCTTCCACTTCTACATACTCTGCACTTGGAGGCTCAACCTATCCCTAATATATTATCTTCCTTTCAGGGTATCAAGAGTACTTGTTGGCATAGTTGAGGGAGAGGAGAACGCACTAAGGATACATAAGAAGATTCTCCCATCAACTCCGACATCAAGGCTTTTTCTGGCGCCGTTGCCGGGAATCATAGCTGGAAGGTTTTATCCAAGGATATCACAACAAAGTCAACTTCATCATTAACTTGTGCTAACACCTAAGCTTGTGGAGGTTGCACCTACGTGAGCATCATCTTGTCCATCTTTACCTTCAAGCATTTTATTTTGTTTTGTTATTGTCTTGCATATCATTTTTAGATTTTGGTTTGCATATTTTATTTTCAGTTTCTCATTTTGTTTTGCATTAGTTAATATGGTTTGCATTATTTAGTGTCATTTTATTTTCAGTTTTGCATAAAAATTTAAAAACACATAAAAACTTGCTAAAATGGGTGATAGGACTAAGTTGTGTGACTACACAAATACTCCAAATGATCAATTTATTGCTAAGCCTATTACCACACATGAGATACAAGCTGATAGCTATGAAGTAAGTCCTAGTTTGTTGAACTTGATAACTAGGGAGCAATTTGGTGGTAGTGCTATGGAGGATGCCTCTATGCATCTTCATGATTTTGTTGAAATCTGTGACATGCAAAAATTTAAGAATGTTGAAAGTGATGTTCTAAAACTAAAATTATTTCCTTTCTCGCTTAGAGGAAAAGCTAAGGAGTGGCTGAATTCATTACCTACTGATAGCATTAAAACTTGGAATGATCTGAAAGAAGCTTTCATTAGAAAAAATTGTCCCTCTTTTAAAGATTGGCTACATAAAAACAAACTGACCAATTCTATGGACAATGAACAAGAAACTAGAAGTGAGGAAGTACCCCCTGTTAAAAACAAGTTTGGGTCAAAAGGAAAAGAAAGTTAAAGATCCTTTGCTTGATTTAGAGAATTGTACCTTGCATGAATTAATATCTATCTTACAAAAATTTGCAAGTGATCCTTCTATTGATGTTAACCAATCTGGTTTTGGTTCCTATATTGCTAATCATGTCTTGAAAGAAAAAATTGCTAGATACAATCAAGAAGCTATGATACCATCTAAGCTTGGGGATATATGGATCCCCAAGGTGCTAGTAACTATTGGAAAAGAGACACACCATGCCATACTTGATCTAGGATCTAGTGTCTCTATTTTATCTAAAGAATTATATGAAGTACTTGAATTAAAGAATCTTGAAAAATGCTCTGTTGAACTTGCACTTGCTGATAATACCATTAAACGTGCTTTAGGAAAAGTAAGTGATGTTATGGTAGAGTTACATATGACTTTTGTACCTGTGGATTTTCTAATCATGGATATGGAGAATAAAACCTCTAGTCCTATTATTCTTGGAAGACCTTTTCTTCATACCACAGGGGCTATTATTGATTCAAAGGAAGGGAATGTGAAGTTTCAGTTTCCACATAAGAAATGCATGGAACACTTCCCAAGGAAGAAGGGCATAACTTTTAAGCTCCCTCATGAGCTTCATCTTCGGTAAACAACAAGTAAGTAAGCCTAGCTATATGGCTATAAAGAAAGCGCTTTACGGGAGGCAACCCGGTTGTTTTTATTTGGATTTTCTTTGTGTCCTCTTGCTGTAACAAGAGATTGTTTTCCTAGCTTAGTTTCTGGAATTTTTAATAAAGTGCCAAGTTTTACCTATTTTGGTTTGAAAAAGTTGCTATTTCTATTCGGAGATTTTATTCCTGCACGAAGTCTGTGCACGGTTTGATTTTTCATTACTATTATGTAACTCCGATTGAGCTGATATTTTAACTGTAACTGCAAATTTTCATCCTCTGTATTCCTAAATGTTTTCAAAAAATTTTGATGAGTTTAAGTAGGACATAAAAATACATTTTGCTGCTGCTGTTTTTCTGGACAGATTCTGTCCCATATTGTTTTATGCATAATTTGAACTTTTGAGTTGAATATTTTTGATCCAATTGAGTTTATGAGTAGGCATACAACATTTTACACTCTCTGATCATTCATATGAATTTTAGCCCATGAATTATATGCAAAAAGAAGCCTATTTGTTTATCCCTACTAATATCACCCCACAGAAAAGAAATGAGAGAAATAGTGTTTTGAAGTTTTTTCACAGGGATTGGAGGAGATGCACCATGACTTATCCAAGGATGGTGAAAACCATAAGCTTGGGGATGTGGAGAACATCCCCACTAAACCAACATACTCTCGGTTTGCACACGTCTAACTTCTGTTTTTCATTTGAAACACTTTATCGCATAAACTTGGAGCGTCTTTTTGTTTGTTTTTGCTTTGATTTTTATTTTGTGAGACCACCACACTATCATTTATATATGAGAAAGCTACTGGAATTATGGGTTGAAATATCTTGCATGCTTTTATTGTATTGGTAAAAGAGATGTCTAAGTTGATTTTTAATGACACATATAGTTGCATGATTTATGAGCTTCTTTATGAGTAATAATTTGCAAATGCTTTATCATGAGCTATCTTTTATTCATGTTTTAATGCTGAATGTTATTTCACTTTGTTTTACATGAATTAGTTAGTTCTATGGACACTCATGCATGCATCTAGATGGTCATCTTTCTCCCTTTTGCTATCCCAAAAATTCCAACATGTAAAAACTTGTTTCCAACACCTTCAACCAAAGTTTTTCCAGTGAGTCCACCATATATACCTATTAGCTTTATGCTATTCCAAGTATGTTTATCATGTTATTTGTGTTATCTATACCTCTAAATGAAAATGATTATGTTATTTATTGTATTGGGAAAAATTGGTTAAAAAGCTCTCGCGAACTTGATGCACACTTTATTTTTATTGCATTCAATAAACATGAACCATTGTGATTAATATTATGATGATAGTGGCTTGATAAATGTCTAAGGTTGGGAGTTAGCCCATATGTGCTGTCACATGCAAAGCTTTCAACATGTTCCATCATTTATTTAGTTGATATCATGCACTTTTGTTTATGGATGCCTATCATGATGAAATAATGTGGAAATAGAGTTAAGTTTAAATGAGTTTGTATAATTGGTTAGAGAGAAACCTGGGCCGCTAATCTAAGCCATGCATCATTCATGGTGGAAATTTACTTACATGCTATTTTGAACTTTCTGTGATACACCCTACAATAAAAAGCTATATCAAGTGGTAAATAAAAAGGGTGTTGAGGTTGTTCATTATGTTTGTTTGTCTTGTTGTTTTGATGTGGGCTTGATCCATATCATGGGACAAGAGGTACCCCAGTTGAGGCTCTTGATGATACCATTATTACTTACAATGATAGATAACTTAAACTTACTTTGTTTCCCAAGTTGAGTAATCATGGTGTAGGTACTTGTATTCAAGGGGCATGAGACATCTAACCTTTACTTTATCAAGGCCACTACTCATATTTGCTTTCACAATTAACTTTAATCATTCAAGATGCTATGATAGGGGAATGAGAGCTTTACACCAAGTATTACCATTGCAATCAATAACTTAAGTAGAATAGTTTGGAGGATAGATGAAACTTATGCATGCTTTACCTCTGCTCATTTATACATCTTTTCCAAAGTGTCCACCTTTTATATTCAGATTTTCATCTACACTCTATGGACCACAAGTATGCAAAAGTAAGAACGTCCATATTACTATCTTTTATGTTACACTTTGTAAACTATCATTGAACATCCTTGCATTGAATACTTGATATCACTTTATAAACTGTTTGCATATTGCTACTTCTTTGAATTAATGAATCATTTGACTTTATGTAGCAGTAGCAATCATCTTCTATATCCATGTTGTTATTATATTGCAAAGTTCATGTTAGTTTTATCACTTTCATGCTCGAGGACGAGGATGAGTTAAGCTTGGGGATGTTGATGCATGTAAAATGCATACATGAACTTTGCACTATAATACTCATATTCCATTCATATTTGCATCATATAAGGGGTATATTACTATTATTTAATGATTTTTGGTAATTAATAATGATTTCCCCTTTTTATGGAATTAATCCTACGCCGGCACAAAACCCCTATTTCTTTCCCTATTTGTTTCAGGGCCTTAACGACGTCATAATGAGCTATAAATTTACGGGGATCATTATTTTGGAAGGAGGAAGGCCTAGGAGCGAAAGAAGCAAGCGAACGGAGCCCGGAGGGGCAAAAGGGGGTGCCCCACGCGGCTACAGTACCAGGCCGCGTGGGCCCACCTATTTCAGCCCTCGTGGCCCCGTTTGCGTCGATCCTTCGCCCAGAAGCTTCCTCGTGACCTAAAACGCCTATATAAAGAGCCCCTCGACGTTCTCCAAAGAGAGGGCCGACACACGAGATAAACAAGAAACAGAGACCAGGAGGCTGCAGATTGGAGGGGGAAAACTCCGGTGGAGCCCTGCCGGAGAGGTCTCCTTCTTCTCCGTCGACATCTCCACCGTCTCCATGATAAAGAGGGAGTAGTCCACCTCTGAACTATGGGTTTGTGGCAGTAGCATATGTATCGCTCTCTCTCTCTTGAGCTTCACTAATTAGCACCGTATGAGCTGCTGAACATGATTATGGTCATCGTTGTATTACCTTTGTGGTGGATCTTTCTATGAGTTAATATATGTTGAGATTGCAATGTTTATTTCAGTTATAAAAGTAGATGCATATTATGTACCCCGTTCTTGTATCCTTGTTTTGATCAAGCATGTTTATGAGAGCGTGTGTGGGGGAACGTGTGCATTAGTTGGAGTAACGGGGGTGGTGATGTGATAAGCTGACAACTTAATATCATGATCCATTGGGTGTTTACCTTACTTTGTTGCCTCACTAGGGATAAACCAAAATACCATGTTGCAAGGTGTGAGGAGTGACAAGCCTCTACCTAAGACTAGATCCAACATGTGTTTATTTTCACTTCATGTCATTAATCTTAAGGCTATACTCTGAGTCATCTTAATTACTGAGGTGTATGATTTAGTTCGCATCTTGGTGGAGTATAAGTGAGACTAATAATCAAAAGGACTCTATGTTAGGACGTGATGCCCATATATTTAGTAACATGTCATTAAACTTGTTTGCAATCTCATATGTTAATACTATATCTATTTGTTTGCCACACTATATTAAAGAGAGAGTGCATTTGTGAAACCATGAACCCCGGTCCATTTTTAATCATAAGAAACAACTTTCCAACCACTTTTAAGCATTATTTACATTCAGCCATTTTAAAATCAGAAAATACAAAAACACTTTTACTTCTTGCATTCACATATAAAAACCCCAAAAATATCATCCATCATTATTACTATCATCCTTGCATATTTACTTACCACCATTGCATATTTATTTACTGTTTTGTATCCATTATCTATACTATAATATGGGAGTTGGTACGTCCTGAGATGACCATCGCATGCACGCTGACCGTACGATCAAAATGACTCACCACCGCTCCCACTACAACCGTCCGATCGATCGTTACTTCCGATAAAAGGAAATCACAGAGGAAAGAAAGGAAACTCCGGATTAATGACAACCAATCAATTAATCACGGGAGAAATGGAAACTACATATTAAAATCAGCCAAACAATCATGGAGAATCAAAATAATCAATCAATCGCCCCACGTAAGGAAATCCGTGGAAACAAATAAATGCCCAGGACGTAAATCTGGCAATCAAATCAATCGGGGAAAAAGAATTCTCGTAGACAAAATATCGCAAGCAATTCGGAGTCAAACAATTCCTTGTCGATGCCCTAATCGTAGAGCAACCGCATCCTTATGACAGGATCGAGGAGTTCGCCGGCGCATCCGTGCTGCAGCAATCGATCTAGGTTGGTCTCCTCATCTCCTTCATGTTGTGAACATTCTCTGCCCTGCCGCGTCTCTCCGCCACACCGGAAATCTCGCAAGAATTCGGCCGTTCCCGTCCTTGGCTCCCCCGGATCTAGCTACTCCTGTCTTGTTGTTGTTGAATCTGACAGCCATGGATCTCAACTGTTGCAGTTACCTCGAGCCACCATCGCTTGTGTACTGAAGATCTCGAGGCAGAGAACCTGATCATCACTCTCCCTGTCCCACGACCTCAGCGTCACCACTTCCTGATGCTGTCTCTAGAGCAGTAGCACAACACGGCCACTGCTGCCGTCGCCTCCAGCTCCTCTTCGCCACCCCAGTACTCCCTCGACGGCACAACACATGCCTCTCCATTGCCTCCAGGACCTCCCCAATGCGGCAACGCCCAAGGTAGCTGGTCATTACAATTTTGTTGTTGTTAATTCTCTAGGCTATGCTAAAATTGATTTTGCTCATTGGTGCACAGATTCATTTCTGTAAAAATCATTATGCACGCATTTCTATTTAATAATCTGACATTTACTTAAAATAACCTAATTGTTAAAATGTATTATTTGTGTAAGACACTAAAATTATTTCATGTGCAAGGAACTAACCTGTCAGTACATATTTTTTACTAGCTAGATACTACTTTGGACGGTCATGGTGAGAACTATTTTGCTAGCGATGTTATTGATATTTTAGCACTGTGCTCTCATTTCTGAAATGGACAGCCATGATGATGAGCTTGCACTTAAGAAATGTTTCTTGCTCACAACTTACATTTTGATCCATGTTGCTTCGCTACAAACTGCCAAATATATATTCAGTTTCGGTCTGTAGTGACCCTTGTAATTTTATTTTTTAAGCACATATCGTAGCAGAATTGATTGGATCCATGACCTTCTGCTTATTCACTTCCTGTTCATAGACCACTGGCAACGGTATATAGCTATTTAAAGAATGTAAATACACAAGGATATGGAAAGTAGAAAATGATGTGTTCCATTGCTATTCATTTGACAGATCTTATTTTCCTCAGGTTATTAGCAACCTCTTGTTTGCATGAACTACCGAAGACATATGTGAAGCTTCGAAGAAGCAAAATTCCATGCTCTAGCAATGACTTGTTTTCATGATCTCTGGCCTGGCAATATCAGAATCCTAGCTGCTGTCGAAAACTGGGAGACAAAGAAAAGGATTCTTGCCATGGGGAGAACACTTTGATTCGGTTTTTAATTATATCATCTGACTTATATTCCCAGTTTTGTCCCAGCTATGCAAAATCTAATTGTGGCTCCCCGATTTCAGGTTCCTCTCAAGTTTGTAGATAAAATGGTGTAGATAAGCGAATAGATAAGATATCAATTTATTTTGTCATGTTATTAATAATATCAAGCAATGCAGCAACACTTTTAGGCCAGAGCGTATTAGAGGATATATGTATTCATGCAACAACTGAGATTTTGCTAGAGTATCTTATTTTAGTTACAAGAAGGTAATCATGCCAAATGCATAGCTGATTGAGTCCAATCTCAAATCATATTTTTTCTAGGTGTGGTAGATCATGAGCACCCTAGGTTCCTGTTCTCCTCACCGTCACCCCTGAGAAGATCAGGTTCTTATGACTGTTCGTCTGACTAAATTAATCTTCCGAAAAATAAATTTGTGAACCATGTTGTTGCTGTTCTGAAAATGTGAAAATTGATTGACAGTCTCAGTGTTACCTCTGAAATGCTAATCCCTTTTTTTGCGCATGAACGTACAAGTCATTTTTTTCTTCACACAATTTATGGGGTTGTTTGCCTTTGGGGAAAAGATATATTTGATGGTGTTTTTCTGCCACATGTTTACAATTTAAAACAAAGAGTATATACGAGTCATACCGCTTCGATTTGAATCATCTCTGTTTTTCCTTGATTGCATTGTTCCTTCATATGGCAGTAGAATGTAAAATTATCATGGATGCCTCTGTTTTTCTTGTGTGTCGCTTCCCTTGCTTCTTGAAGACGTAGCAGACATGTACGGATGAACCAGGGGGAAGAAGATGATCCTTCAGCTGATAGACGCATGGAAGATGAGGAAACTCTCAGGATCTCTGAGGTTTGAGAGAGATTGGTGGTTTCACTAGGGAAGTAGGGATCATCGAGCTCTGTCTGTACGTGCATCATGCTATGCCATTGAGAAAATTGAATCCTATTACTTTTAAAATATTATATGCGTCATGAATGTTCATGTGTGTCAAAAAAAAAAAAACTTAAGAGGACCGTAGCAACGCACGGGCATTTAGCTTCCTGCTACCTTTCCTCTCCTCCTACTCCCTCCTATATAGTATTTTAGATTTATTTGTGCAATTTTACTCAGGTGATGTGATTATAAGTAGGTTGAGGTCAGAGTAAGCTTGCACTTCATTGGACAATGCATATGATGTGTACTGTTTGAAAATGAAAAGAGCATATTCAGTGTACATGTGAATTTGTGAATGGATTTGGTATTTCGTTCTTCCTAATTTGTATTTTTTGGATGTTGTTTTACTATATCTGCTTTGTTTTATTCTCTCACAACGGAAAAATCATCAGCTTCCCATGGACCAAGCACTCCACCAGCCACACCACCGGGAGAACACCAATGTTCGTACTCCAGGTCAGGAAGGCGTCTAACTGAAGGAAGAAGGGATGAGCAAGGCGGTTATTTTTTTCTTCCAAAGGTGATTCTTCTGTTCTCATGAAAGACGTCACGTCGGATTATTTGTGGTGCTTGTGTAAAATCTGCTACTTAATAGTGTTGGTGTTTTGTTTTGGGACCAAATTTTATTTGCTTTGCTGGCTTCTTCTATAGTGACGAGTATATGGCTAAAAGAAAATATTGGAATTAGCGATCGAGTTAGCAAGCTATCAGTTCTTCTAGCATTTTTTACCCTTAAATGCAACAACATCACCATTTATTTTAATTTTTTCTTCTGTCTATGTACATTGCTCTAACAATTGCACCCCAAGGCCCATTCCTTCGCGTCTCAGTCAATGTGACGTCCTCTGTTGCTATGTACTGCAATTATGTCATCTCGACCCTTTGCCCCAGAGGACTAATCACAGATCAAGAAATTGATACCTAGAAAATGACATCGTATACATGCATTTTTGTGTCTGAATGACTGAAGGTTTTACAATATTACCATGATTAAATCGACATTACAAGTAGATATAATCTCTATCTTAAAAAGTAGCATTCCGTTTTCATGTGTTTGGCTCCACCTTCCGTCCCTCCTACCACAAATCTTTTCACCAATCATTTTCACAAAATTCACATTTCTTTGCTTCCTTAATTTACATTACTTTTTTCTCCAATGATCAACAAACATAATGTACATTTCTATTGACAAATAAATTTTCACCCGTGGCAACGCACGGGCATTCAACTAGTTATCTTAATATCATTCTCACACCTTGTGCTTGACAACCACTTGGTGAGGTTGAGGGCACAAAGCAATCTACTTTGTTTGCAGGAAATCTAGAGAAGGACAAGAAGATAAAATCCCCACTACTGATTCCCCGAGAGTTCGATATTAAACCCTCGATTCACCCTCTTGGGGAAAAAGCTTCCACTTCTACATACTCTGCACTTGGAGGCTCAACCTATCCCTAATATATTATCTTCCTTTCAGGGTATCAGGAGTACTTGTTGGCATAGTTGAGGGAGAGGAGAACGCACTAAGGATACATAAGAAGATTCTCCCATCAACTCCGACATCAAGGCTTTTTCTGGCACCGTTGCCGGGGAATCATAGCTGGAAGGTTTTATCCAAGGATATCACAACAAAGTTAACTTCATCACCAACTTGTGCTAACACCTAAGCTTGGGGAGGTTGCACCTACGTGAGCATCATCTTGTCCATCTTTACGTTCAAGCATTTTATTTTGTTTTGTTATTGTCTTGCATATCATTTTTAGATTTCGGTTTGCATATTTTATTTTCAGTTTTGCATTTTTTTTGCATTAGTTAATTCGGTTTGCATTATTTAGTGTCATTTTATTTTCAGTTTTACATTTTGTTTTGCATTAGTTAATTCGGTTTGCATTATTTAGTGTCATTTTATTTTTAGTTTTGCACACCATAATAAGAAAAAAAAACACTTCCCCTTTCACTCGACGGCAGGCAAGAAAACCCATAGTCAACACTTGGAGCACCGTATACATGTACTAAATGACAGGCTTGGTGCATACTTCTCATACTAAACGTAACCACCGTTTCAATTTCAGATTAAATTGGCTTGTAATTGTAAAAGAATATGATGAGCATTTGCTAGCTCGCCGCAGCGACTTTTTTCTTTTCTTTTTCCAAGGGAGGCACAGCATGTCTCACTGTGGTGGGTCAGGAGTGTTACCCATTGTACTAACACGCAGTTCAAAATCTAAGTAATTCCCGTCGACTCGTGATTATTACCGCACTAACTGAGCGTCAGGCGACTCTGTTCCAGCATATATCTGAACTGAAACCAAATCTAGCAGCGAGGGACCGGGGGTGAGAGAGAGGGGGGACGTGAGCTGGATGAGAGACAGAACATACTCTTGGCGTGGATGGCGTCCTGCAGATCCGCGACCTTGGCCTGCGAGACACAAAATCGAATCAGCTGGAGCTCAAACCACCTGTCCTCCTCCGGCGAGATCTTAAACCCCAGCCTCACGGAGAGACGCGTGCTTACCGAGTCGGCGAGCTATCCCGCCGGCGTCGGTGTTACGGCGAGATGGTGCAGGAGCTCTGGGTAGAAATTTGTGGTCGACACAGAGAGGAAAACCACGAGAGGGTGAAGAGGAATCCTTAGCCGGCGAGTAGACGCAGCCGAAGGCGCAGCGGCGCGGAAATCGCGCCGGCAACCGAGCCACATCCGATGCTAGGGTTAGCCGCAGGACCGCTTGTGGGGGTGAATCCGCATCGCGGCGGCGGGGAATCGAGAGAGGAGAGGCGCCGGAGCAACTCCGTTGAGCGGCGGCGCCGGAAACAGTCGGCAACGGCCGGAGCCGTGGGTGGCGACGGCGGAATCGCAGGAGAGGAACGAGAGGTGAGGTCGAGAGAGAGACGAGAGAAATGAGAGAGAGAGAGTAGGGGTCGGGCCGATTTTGGTCATTGACCTAGTGGGCCACGGCCCATTCGGCCGACACACAAAGACTACAGCCCATTAGTTCGTCTAAGATTTACCAGCCAAAATCTTTTAATTTTATCCTTTATCCAAATCCTTATCCGACAAAGACTCTGTCATGATATGGCATTATTCTGTTTCCTAAAATTATTGTGAGCGCTAGAATTTAGGGGAACTAACCGTGAAGGCTTATCTAACCCTAGGGATAATATGCAGGCCACACTTGAAATCAAGTCTCGTAATTTTGATTTTCACAAATTTATTATTCACCTTCGCTGTGTATGCGTACCTATTGCTCGTACACCTACAGAGAAAACAAAATACTGCTGAACTCACTTGTGGTCGTCGCCGGCCGGGATACCCACTGATGCCAGATAACCTAGCAAATTGATGCAATTGAATTGCTCCCGATTAGTAGTCTTGGTAAGGATAGGAGAAGGGGAGTGGCGTTTGTGAGCCCGGGCTCACATGCTCCCGGTACTTTTCGAAAAAATTTAAAAAATTAAAAACTTTGGAAAAAAATGCGAAAAAAATCATGCACGTATCTGACCATGGTCCGCATCGCCGTGAAAAATTTCGCACCGAAATGTCATCGTATGCGCCCTGGGCGAAAATGACAAATTTCTGACAGCATGTGAGATCCGAAAATTTGAATTTCTTGTCAGAAATTTGTCATTTTCGTCCAGGGCGCATACGATGAAATTTCTGTGCGAAATTTTTCATGGCGATGCGGACCATGGTCAGGTACGTGTATGATTTTTTTCGCATTTTTTTGTAAAGTTTTCAATTTTGTTTTGCTCCCGAAAAAATCGGGAGCAGGTGAGCCCGGGCACCATATTGAATTTCCGTAGGATAAGAGAAAACTCATCAAGCGGTTCTAGATGAATCTTCGGTTAATCGGAGATGGACAAAATTTGCTAACCTCTAAGATTAATGTGGAGCCTCGCATGGTTTTGCTAATCATCAGGCACCTGATTATTCCTTATGTCTCAATCGACGTTCTTAGCTGTTCGATTGGCCTGGAGATTCGTGCTGTTAAAAGATGAAGGAGAAGAATAGCATAAGTCAATCTTGTTATTCGAACTTGCCACCTGCTGATTCCTACATGTACCGTACAACCAAATAGATTGCAGAATTGTTTCGTTAATTCTAGCTAGCATCCTTCCTTTACTGTTTACGGTAGTATTTTTTTCTGTTTTCATGTTTTGCCTCTCAAGTTTTTTATTTTTATTGCACATTGTCATTATTTCTTTCTCTGTACTTTCTATTTATTTTATCTATTTTTCATTTTTATTTCATGTCACTCTCATTGTTTATTGTGTCTCATTTAGATGCCTTCCTCAATATTTGCCGTCATTTATTGTTATTTTTATCATGAGTTTAATTGGCCTTCTCATATTATTTTGGTATGACAATAATTTCCTTATCAAATACGGTTTCATTGATGGTATTTCTATCTACTATTGTTTATTTATTTTTATGTGTTGCACTTTCTTGTGCACTAGAGTTGCGTATATTTTTCACTGCATCCGACCATATTAAATATGCAAATTTTCTTGTTTCTACTTTTAAAATGTGAACATTTCAATTTTGAATGGAATTTCTTGATATTAGGCACCTAATTTTTTCTTAGGTCTTAGTTAGACGTAGCGACCTGCCATTTTGACTTAGATTTCCAAACTTTTTGTAGAAAGTAGACATTGTAATTGTGATCTAGATGGTGAACTGTGTGGTGCAACTTGTGAACTGTGTGGTGCAGCATGTGATCTAGATGGTGAACTGTGTGGTGCAGCATGTGATGTTATAATTATGGATTTGTTGTGAACAGCAGCATGTTATATATACTGTGATGTTAATGTTTGTGTGATTGTTTTGAAATAAGACTACGTTGCCACCAACTGTTCTGAAGTAAAATTCCTTCAGAACATAGGCAACTAGTCGACAGTCCTCTGGATTTTTTTGCAAACAATATTATCTGTTTATCAGTTTGCTTATGCATGTTATAACTTTCAGATTATGGATGGCTAGGTTTGATGATTAGTTTGTGATTATGATGTTGAACTATGATGTTGCCTTATGCTAGGACTTGTGTAAGTTTGAACTATTGGTGCTTGACTTTTGTAAGTTTGAACAATGATGTATGTGAGTGATTAATTGTAATGTCAGTGTGGTCTAAGAACGTATTTGCTAGATAGTTGCTTGATTTGTTCGATATAACCTTTGGGGGCACTTTGAATTTGTGCCCCGAAAGATATAACCTTTGGGGGCACTTTGAATTTGTGCCCCGAAAGGCTATCACTTTTGGGGGCACTTTGAATTTGTGCCCCGAAAGGCTATCACTTTTGGGGGCACTTTGAATTTGTGCCCCGAAAGATATAACCTTTGGGGGCACTTTGAATTTGTGCCACGAAAACTATGACATTTGGGGGCATTTTGAATTTGTGCCCCGAAAACTATGACATTTGGGGACGTTTTGAATTTGTGCCCCGAAAGGCTATGACTTTTGGAGGCATTTTGCTTAAAATGCCTTTAATTGTAAGCTTTCGGGGCACTTTGAAAAAATGGCCCTAGCAAAATGCCCCGATAGTTCAACCGTGACGTAGTGAGGGCGACGGTGCTTGTCGTTGCAGTGGCCTACCTGGTTCAGGTCGGCGCGGTGGTGTTCCTTCTCAGCATGAGGTGCTTCCCGTGACTCGGTGGCCGTTTTTTTTTAATTTTCATCGGAGGAGAGGATCCCCACCTGAATTATATATATCAAAATTGGGCAAATCCCAGGATGAGTTTTACATCGAGATTCGAGAGGGGGGAGGAAATTACACATGGGGGGGGGGGGGGGGCTAATGCAGGAGAGCCAAACGTCAACAGACTAACGCAACCTTTGGGGGTGACGAAAACGCCAGAACACAGCGTATCTCTACAGAGCTTGAGGGTGAGTGGGAGAGAGGGGGCAATCCCGTTGAACACTGCAGCGTTCCTGGCCTTCCAAAGGTGCTAGTAGCAGAAGAGCATGAAGGCGGCACCCAACTCAGCGTCTATATCTTGAGTGGGGGTCAGGAGGTGGAGATCGGCCAACTGAGAGTGGCGGGGAACACACACTTCAACATGAGTCCAGAGCGTCGCGGCATGGGGCAGTGGAGGGTCATGTGGCTGGCGGTCTCCAATGGCAGGGGCAGCAGGGGCAGCCGGCGTCCGTCGCGGTGACGATGCTCTTCCGCGGGAGGACGTCGCGGGTAGGGACCCGGACGAGGAGCCACACGAATAATTTCACGCGTGACGGCGCCCACCCATCCCAAACAAACAAGGCGAAGCAGGTCGTGACACCACCAAAGCGGGAGAGGTCCTACATGCGAAGCCGGTTCCAAGACGCGGCACACCTAGTAAGGGTTCGCAAGTCGCCGTCCTCGGAGAGGTGAGTGTCATGGAGGAGCAGGAGGAGGTCGCCCCTCCAGTGTGCACCGGCATGGTTCAGGTCGCGGACCCAGGACGGAGTCAAGCCCGTGAGCGAGCACGGACGCGACCGTGGCCTCTTCCTGGGTGGTATGGGAGAAGAGCGTGCAGTGCGACACCGCCAGCGGGCCACCGGGGAGCCACGAGTCGTGCCAGAAGGACGTGTGATCACCGCTCCCGACCACCACCGACGTAATCGAGCGGTAGAGCGGCACCAACTTTTGGAGCGCGGCCCAGTGGTGGCCGACCAGCGCGCTCGCGCCGCGGTCAAGGACGGAGCCGCCGTCGATCTCCGTCCACACCTAATTGGTCCAGGAGGAGGCGTCAGCGACGTGGAGCCGGTGCAGAGCCTTGACGAGGAGGCATGCGTTCTGGACCGGGAGAGCCCGAACGCCGATCCCGCCATCCTCCTTCGTGGCAGACGCGGTCCCAGGCCACCAGGCACTTGGCACCTGTGGCCTTGTCCACAACGTCCCAAAGGAAGGCACGATGCAGGGCGTTTAGCGCCTTGATCACCGCGGGGCGGGAGCTGCAGGGCAACCATCGCGTAGGTAGGGAGGACGTCGAGGACGGCATTGACGATCACGAGACGGCCTCTCGGGGAGAGCAGCAGAGCATGCCACGCCTTAGCGATGAGCGGGGAGAACGCGTCCAGCCGGAGTTTTGTAAAGCGAGCCCAATGAAATAGGCCTGAAAACATAGCTTGTTTTGTAGGCAGTCGTTTCTTGTCGAATTCAAAGGCTCAAATCGTCTATATCAATGCAAGTATATCTGGATGGAGTGACTCCTGCTTTCGAACCATAAACTAATGCCGCCTCTCAGAGCGTGTGTTACTATTTCATTCTCTGGAGCACAATCCAACGGGATTGGAGGTTCGCCGCTTAGTTCTGGTTTGTTCGTCATTGATATTCAGTTCCGCAAGTCTTTTTCTACGGGAGAGAAGGAGATCCAAGTGAAAGCCTTACCCCGAGCCGATGATGGATGCGTCTTTGGACGTGGTACCCCTTCTTGGAGGCCCGTTGAGGAGCCTTCTTCCTCTCCCAATGATAAAGGCTTGGGCTCTTCGGGTGAAAACCCATGCTCCGGTTATCCGAAGCAGGCAACGGTGCCGCCTACATCACTTTCTTCTTGAGAGCGTTGTCTTGAAGATTTATGTGGATGTTGTGTGGAGCTTCTCTTTCATTAGGGTTTGTGAATGTCGGGGCGGCGGCCCCGGATAGTGGATGTGCGTTGAGGCGGCGGCTTGGGGAACCTTGATGGCAACAAATTCATGGGGTGGGGCTGTTGCTTGGCTTGGCTTGGGCAGCAATCGTGTGTTGCTAGTGCAGCGAGGTTGTCGGCTCGGTGGACGCGTCTGAACAGATGCGATTGGTCTTTATGTCGGAGCGGCGGCCCCGGATTTCTGGTGCGACGGTCGTGGTCTACGGGCAGTTTGTTTGTGCAGCTTGTGCCGCGAGCGGCTGGGTCGTGCGGCGTTGTGGCTCGATTGCGAGCGGTGACATGTCGGGACGATGAGTGGTGGTGTTGGTAGGGGCGGAGCTGAGGCTTACCACCCGGGTGCACAGGACACCGGGTAAAAACGAAATCATTTGTTAACTAGCATTTTTTCACCACGTATGCACCCTCCAAAAAATGCATTTTATGTGTTGTGCAATGTGCACCCTCTATGCATCCTGGTTCCAAATGATGTAACTCCGTCTCCGCCCCTGGGTGTTGGTGGTCTGCGCTAGCTGTGGCTGAGCAAATGGATGTCGGGGCGGCGGCCCCGAAAGTTTGTCAATGTTGAGGACATCAAGCTTGTGTCGCGTGGGCGACGAGATCGCTTAGGTACAGTTCTCCTAGAGGCTCGACTTCTTCACCTACGTTGGAGCGTCCCATGCCTACTCCTCCCATAGTAGTCACGACGTCTTCTCTCCACATGTGTGGGAGGCCGACTAATCCCACCAGCGTGTTCGCATGTTGTATCGTCGGCTTGTTTGGGCTTGGCCCTAGGTGTGTTGGGTGTTTGTGGGGGCTTTGGCCCTGGTTGTATCGGTTTTTGTCCGGTTTCTCGTTAATTAACTAGACAGCTTTCTTCTTAATTAATGAAAGAGACAAAGTTTTTGCCTCGGTTTCGAAAACAATATTGCCAAAGAACACATCAGATTTTGCACTGTTGACAAGTTGACCCGAGCCCCCGAATGATAAGATTCTAGGATCTGCTGTCTTATTAGGTCCTCTCGTCAAGGCTTTTGGGTAAATATAATGCAGTCCTCTTCAAATAAAAGGTGAGAAATCCAGGGAGCCCGAATCACCACCCTAATGCCTTTTGCCTGAATTTTTGAAGAGGCTGGACAGACCTCTGCACATAATATCTCTAGTTTGAATTACTGACATACAGTCCATGAAATTTTTGGTAGAGAAAGATGAATGACATATGCCAGCGTAGTGTACATAAACAGACAAGCGTTGCACAGCCTTTTCTAGGGCAAGCTTGCGCATCAATCATTCCCTGTTAGGGAGAACCAGACAAATCTGTGTTCCAATTAATGCAAGAGTGATATGTCCAGGTTTTTCAGCAGGTTATTTTGAAGCAGAGCTAAGCTCGACAAGGGAAGCGTAGGCTCCATCCTTTATCTGCATTAGTTTGTCGTGCCTTCCTTTCTCCACTATCGTCCCACCCTCGATTATGCAGATTATGTCGGCGCTTTTTACCGTTGACAGGCGATGTGCCACCACCAGGGTCGTCCTCCCAACCATCACCCGGTCCAGCGCCTCCTGCACCACGCGCTCCGACGCCGTGTCCAGAGCGCTCGTCGCCTCGTCTAGAAGGAGCACCTTGGGGTCCTTCACGACAGCCCTCGCGATGGCGACACGCTGCTTCTGCCCACCTGATAGCTGGATCCCCCGCTCGCCGACAACAGTGTCGTACCCGTCGGGCAGCCCGGAGATGAAACGGTGTGCGTTGGCTGCTTCGGCGGCGGCGACGATCTCTTCTTCAGATGCCTGCCCCTGCTTTCCATAGGCTATGTTGGCGCGGATGGTGTCGTTGAACAGCACTGGCTCTTGTGCCACAAGCCCGATCTGCAGCCGGAGCCAGCTAACTCTGAGGGTCCGGAGCTCCACGCCGTCGAAAAGGATCTTGCCTGAACTCGGATCGTAGAACCTCTCGAGCAGCACGATCGCGGTGGACTTCCCACTTCCGCTCTCTCCAACAAGAGCAGCCGTCTATAGAGATATTGTCTCCAAATTAATGTTTCGTACCAGCTAGCAATGTGTAAAGAGCACTAATCTCATGTACTCCCTCCGTTTTTTAATGCAAGACGTTTTAGTAAGCTAAATTAGCTTCCTAAAACGTCTTATATTAATGGACAGAGGTAGTACTTACTAGTTAAGATAGAAAATAACCTTTCCAGAAGGAATGCTCAAGCTTAGACCATTCAAGATTTGAACATTTGGGCGTAAGGGGTAGCTGAAGCAGACATTCTGGAACTCAATGTCACCCCTCACACTTGCAATGACCATACCCTCCTTGCTGCTGGAATCTATCTTGGATTTATGGTCAAGAATTTCCAATACAGATATGGCCGATTCATTAGCCTTGGCGCTATCCGCACCTAATGCGCTTGTTCGTGAGATCGCACCAGAAGCCAAAACTAATACGAAGAAGACCTGTCAATAACCAATGAATCAGTTAACCAACACATTCAGAACGATTAACACTGCAAGTAAAGAGTTAAAAAAAAAAGTACTCGCACCCGAAATACTTCAGGAAATGTTGCTGTTTCTTCCTGAACAAACTTCGCGCCGACGTAGAAGCAGAGAGCATATGCAAGGTAGAATACAAGGAATGTGAAGCCAAAGCCCAAGCCACCAACAACACCTTCCCTCATTCCTTGTCTTGTCGGAGATTCACATTTCTTCTCATAGGCATCCATCACCTTCTGCTCAGCACAAAAGGATGCCACAGTTCTGATGCCTCCAACCGCGTCAGATGCTACTTGGCTTGCTTCCTCAAACTTTAACTGCATTCCACTAACCAATTAGATAAAACTACTCTGCTTGCATGAACATTAATCATTTTGTTGATGTTGAGGAATAATTTTTTAGGTGAATAAACAATATTAACTGCTCGTTCAGAGCATATACCTTTGCATTTTTATTGAGACCTTGCAGGAACTTCGTTTGAGCATAGGCTTGGAAACCAACCAAAGGAACCACCACTGTGATTATCAATGCCAGCTTCCAGTTTGCCACCATAGCTATTGTGAAACCTGCTATGATGGTCGATACAGTCCGGATATTAAGTGCTAAATTGTCTCCAACAAGTCGCTTCACATTTAGAGCATCAATTGATAGCTTAGCGGCAATTGCTCCACTAGAACAAAAGATAAACTTGTATAAGTAAATCTCTTTCCAAGTCGCTCCTCATATTTTGTCTTATAAAAAGCCAGATGGATTAATTTGAGTAATGATCAATATAGCAAGAACAGTGCTCAAGCTAGCTAGCATACATAAATGTTCTTTAAAACACATATTTACTGTTCTTACGCAAGATTAGTCATAAAGGATTATTGCATCGCAAGACAAATGATCAATGTGTAAGGATTCTTGGTAGGCATTTATGATCCTTAGTGTTAATTTTTCATATAGAGATGTCTTTTAAACTATTTTGAAGTACAAGTTTAATCAGAAAATAATATATGCCACGGTATCTGTTTCATGTTTCAAATCATATGCATTGTGCATTTGGTCTAAGCGCTTAAGAGCATCCATCAACCAGGACAGCGATATCATACTTGTAAATCTTAAAACAAAGAAATTATATACTGATTGTTAGGGGAAAGGTGGATTTCTGACAAACATCATTATATAAAAGGCTAAATGCAGACCTGGAGTGTTGAGGTTTATCAAACCAGCTGATATCCTGGTGCATAACACTTCGGAATGTCAGCGACCGTATGCGCTCGACAAGCTTCTCGCCTGCTAATCCAAACAGGAAGTACTCTACTGGAATCAGAACAAGTGTGGAAGTTCCCAGCATGACAAACATGCTTGCCCAGAACCTCGAGCCTTTCAGTAGTTCTGCTGGTGGCTCGTAAAATGTCTTTATTGCACTTGAAATCAATATGCCATATACTGGAAAAATGAATCCATGCCCTACAGCAGTTATAGAACCAAGAGCAAGAACAAAAGCCTCTGGTTTGTTCAGATAGAAGAGTCGACCGATTGGAGCTTTCTTTTGACCACTTGATATTTTGTCCGTAGTCTCCTCTAAATCATGACAATTCCTGAATTCCATGGGACCACGTAGGCCAAAAGGCGCAGGGCAAGGATGCCTACCACTATCCCCAGAGGAGGAGCCCTTACTAGTTGACCTCTTAAATGAGCTACCATGGCTTCTTGGTTTTCTACTGATAGACCTAGAGTCAAAACTGTTTTTCATCATCACATCAGAGTCGACATTAGGGGCTTCTGCTTCCTGCATAGTCTCTTGCAGATGAATCAGCTGAGAATAAGCACCTTCAGGTTTATTTACCAGTTGTAGATGTGAACCTGCTCGAAATTCACACATCAAGTAGCAGGTCATCTACATAACATTTGTTGATCAAGTTGCTTGTTGAACGAAAATGAGAACTATTTTGGAGTGCTGAAAGGGTGTATTCCGGTCATCACTCAACTAGTAAATTGAATGCCACCTATCTGTTGATTACTGGTCAGGAACCACCTTTTCACGTAGTTATAGGACAACCTCAATTTATAGTTATGCTGTGTTCACAGGGCTACAAAATGTGAAAGCGACTTACATGATTGACAGTTATCTCTAACAAGTCATCCACATAAGCTCATACACTAGTTCCATGTACAAAAAGTAACATTTAACAGTGATACACAGGTGGGGACTATATACTTTTTGTACATGAGTTCTCAATTTTCATATGCATACCTTGTTCCACAATCTTCCCATGCTGTAGGACGGATATTACATCAACTTTCTTCACTGTGCTTAGACGATGTGCGACAATGATTGTAGTCCTTTCCAGCATTATCCTATCCAAAGCTTCTTGAACAATCCTCTCAGATTCCATATCCAAAGCGCTGGTTGCTTCATCAAGTAACAATATTCTAGGGTTTTTAATAATGGCTCTAGCAATTGCAATTCGTTGCTTCTGCCCTCCAGATAGTTGAGTTCCACGTTCCCCAACCATCGTCTCAAGACCCTGCAATGTTTCACAAGATACACTTCTAAGTAACCATGTGTGAGATAGCAACCAAATTAACATCGGATATTCTAATTTCGCATTGTACATTTGGCAATTTAGAAATGAAGTTTTCTGCATTTGCAAACTCGATTGCTCTTTTGATCTCTTCAAGAGTAAGAGCATCCTTCCCATAGGAGATATTTTCCCTGATCGTGTTTGAGAACAACACTGGTTCTTGGCTGACAAGACCAATTTTCCCTCTTATCCACCCAAGATTCATTCTTCTAATGTCAACTCCATCGATCAAGACTTCCCCAGACTGTGGATCATAGAATCTCTCCACCAAACTGACCACAGTTGATTTCCCGCTGCCACTCTCTCCAACTAGGGCCATTGTCGTGCCGCTTGGTACTTGTAAGGAGAATCCATTAAATACCAGATGATCAGGCCTGGTAGGATAGCTGAAGTACACATCCTTAAGTTCAGCATCACCCTTAATGTCTTCCAATATGATACCTTTGGTGTTATATACATCAATATCTGGTTCTCTTTCTATTGTCTTGAAGATTCTATATGCTGCTCCTTGCCCTGCTGCAAAAGCAGTTATTGATGGTGTTGCCTGACTTAAGGACCTGCAGAAGATGCATAACTCAAGTCAGAAACCAGAAGGTCTTCAAAAAAGAGATGGAAGCTTCTATTTAGCATACTGATACCCCGCGTGTTGCAACTGGTATAGTAACACGAAGATGGCAAATTATGATTCCTATTGAGCATTTGCCTTGATGTCATATCTACTCATAGTAATGCAACATCAAAATTATAACAAATGCAATAGAGAAAAATGAGAAAAAATAACTAAAAAGATGTCAATGTTTCAAAAGGATTCACTGCCAATGACTGTGAGGTCTTTTTATGGCCGACGAACCCCGGTCAATCCATTTACCATGTGATTTTCATACAAGATAAGCATAATAAGGACAGAACATCTCACATATGCACATAACAAAAAACAATTAGGGTGCACATGGCAATTGTTTCTACAGATTATTGTTTCCAGCTTCCAGGACACTGACCGAACTAAGCATATACTGAAACAAAAGAATAACGCTTTGCTTGGATGTTTATTCAGCCTTGACGTTCGACGTTGGCATTGCCTCAGCCCCGAATACCCCAAATTCGGTTGTTTGCATGGTAGGTGCATTCGCTCGTGGAATTAGCGCTCGATATGGAGTCGTAGGTGCGGAAGGCAAACTTAACCCAGGACCAATTCCTAGGCTAGGAGCTCGACATCGCTTGGCATTCGGGACAGCGTACCGCTTCGTCTCGCACATCTCGCCCTCCTCCTCTGGCAAGGCATGGCGCCGCCGCTCTCGCGCCCTGTCTCCTTCCATCCCGAAGGCCTCTCTCTCTCTCTCTCTCTCTCTTCCGCCCTCTCTGCGTCGTCGGACGTATCCATCTCTCCAATCACAGAAGAGACCAGGCGCCGACCGTCCCCAACAATCAGCGGAGAAGCTCCGCCTACCGCCCCCAGCCCTCAATGGAGAAGCCAGGGCGTGAGCTCCTGGCGGCGCTCAAGAAGCTGCTCTTGCAGGCCAAGTTCGAGGCGCAGGGTGCCACCATCAGGCGCATCATCGTCAGATATGCAGAATTATCTCTTTGTGTGTGTGTGTGTGTGTGTGTGTGTACGCGGTATTAGCTCTGAATTTCTCATCGGGCACTCGCGTTGACCTCCGTGTTTATGTTTTAGGCAGACTCAGGGTATCCTGTACCCGTTCCTCATGTTCGACTCAGGGTGTTTGTTACTTACTCACTTGTGCCTCTGGAGATTAGACAGAGCACTGCACCTGTTCCTATGTTAATTAGTCTCTCTCTGTATGTTTTTCCAATATATTTTCCATGAGCTTTTGTGTACATTTTTTCAATCTATTTCTTGGAAATTGTAAGATGAAGTTAGAAATTAACAATATTATATTGTCCTAATTATTTTTATGTGATATATAATTTAAATTTATTCATCAAATGTTAAAGGTACAAATCAAAGTTCAAAACAACTGCAATTCCTCATTTTGACCATCCAAACAGCATTTGGCATTTAACCTCAATATCAAGTCTGTGTTCTAAATATCTAAAGATCCAAACAGAAATATTGGCATTCTATTTGATAGCCAATATCCTATTACATGTCTATTATTGATTAAAATGATGGTCAAAGTTAGATCACGCAAACAAGGACGCCATGTAAATGTGGACGGAGGGGGTATAAATTTTCATAATCAAATTCTTCAAAGTCATTCTCAACCAGATATAAGTCAAGATGGAAATGGCCCACTACTCAAAGAAGTTCATACTAAACTCCACCCTGTAAGATACTCCCGATATCCTCCATATGCACCCACCTAGCTATAATCCCCACCATCAACTATATTTGTAAGAAGTTTTACGTA
The DNA here is from genome assembly GCA_012064385.1 of Puccinellia tenuiflora. Classification (NCBI taxonomy): domain Eukaryota; kingdom Viridiplantae; phylum Streptophyta; class Magnoliopsida; order Poales; family Poaceae; genus Puccinellia; species Puccinellia tenuiflora. The sequence goes on from QRDG01000827.1 coordinate 74,724, forward strand.
TGTCTAACTATATATTAATATATTATTCTCAGAATATTACTAGTTGTCAGAAATAATGTATGAAACTTACAGTCCACCAACCATGACAGCCATCATGACATTAATAACTATGCCGCCATTGTATCTTCCGTCGACTATCAGTTTAGCTCCATACCAAACTGCCAACCCATAACTGCAAAACAAGGTTGCCATTACTGGACCTACTCCAAGCCCAGTGACAACACCTTCTCGTAGAGCACATTCATATGCCTTTCTTATGAACTTATTATATGTTGATATAGCTTGCTTCTCACCATTGAATGAAACAACCTTCAAAGCACAGGAAGATTAATAGGAAAACAGTGACCGACAAGAATCAATAACAAAAACAATAAGCCATTTCTATTTGGTTTGGTCCCCAAAATAAGCATAAGAAAACAAAGGCAATCATTTCCTTCTGCAAAATATTAGCGTCCAAGTTGGCAACATGAGTTTTGGCCAACTTTGACTCAAGAAATAACCTAGATAGCCCCCCCAAAAGATGGAACCTTCCCAAAACTTTGGAATCAAACCAAACATAGTCAAATTTGGTAAGAGAACCTTTCGCTCTCATGGTTGTGGGAACCAAACTAAGTAGACTCACCGTTCTAATGCTCCCAATAGTTTGTTCAACAATGTCTCCAGCATCACCATATTTTGCTTGCATTAGGGTAGAGAGATTTGTCCTGATTCTTGACACAGTAACACCGGCCAGAACTATTGGGGGAATGCTTGAAAGCATAACAAGTGCCAAGAGCCATCCTCTCACAAATGCAATAATGAAGCCTCCAAAAAAGGTAGACAGGAGTTGTATGTACTTGCCAACCTAAGAGAATAAATGCATAGCGAAGTGTTAAATAAATAGAACTATAGTTATTATGAGATATATCCTTATACAGATAACATTTCTTTGTTTTTCTTCTTCAAGAAGGTCAATGGATTAAGCTTTGCAATGTATGTTTTCCTTTTTCTAAGAAGGTTCATGTTATATATCCACATTAACTGAGCGGATCTTGATTTATCCCTGCAACTCCATTAAATTGACATGTTGCGATAAATTAGATTCCTCACATTATCAATAAAATCCGTGAGAAGGCAGTGTAAACTCATATTTCTCAACGTCTAGGCAGGTGCGGATTATGTGCGCTAAATATAACAGAGCTTAACCCAGACCCATATCTTGCATAGTTGGGTAAAGTATATGCGCATACACATGTAGTTCATTATGATGTGTAAAACCAACCCATTTATCCAGCAGGCCATGAGTAAATTAATACGTCAATTTGTTTCATCCTTTTCAGTTACTTGTCTTTTCTAGAGAGCTAGCTTCTAGGTACCAAACATATAGTTAGGTTAGCACACAAAACAATGTAGCATCATTGTACTATATTCTATGTCAGGAAATATACAAGCTTTGCCCTATTAGTCATAAACATCTGTAATCGTAGTGACGCAGTGAATGATGGAGCCTTTTTATGTATAAGCTTAGCCATATTGGTCGTAAGATTATAGCATCTAACAATGGATTGAATGGTATGGTACAAGCTCACACTATGAGTTCCCAAACAACCTACCTTTTCTCCAATGGCATCTTGAATGAGAAATGTGTCTCCACACATCCTCTCAACAACTTGTCCAGTGCTCATTTTCTTGTCAAAAAATGCAATGTCCTGTCTGAGAATCGCCTTGAGATACTGAGCTCTGATTCGTGATGCCTGTCTTTCTCCAGTAATTGTCCAACATGATACCTCTATCAAAACATGAGACTAGTCAATCAAGGAAAGATTGTTTCTGAGTAATACCATAAACTCTGGACGGCCTCGGTCTTAGGCTGTATTCTTAAGTATTTCATTTCTATCAACACATCGAAAGGCAAAGCTTTTGCATTTTCTGATTGAACTTTTTTATTCTGGATACCACTACTGCAGTATTTATTTCGTAGGAACATGCAGGCATGAGTCCCCCCGGACTCACACATTGAAGCCCAAAATATCATAGGCATTACAAGAACCAAGAGAAGGCACTCAGGCGCAACTTTTGGACATATTATTATTTTTTTCAAATTCCTAAATTAAAAGATAAAACAATTTCCATCCAGAAAGATATCTTAATTTTATTGCATATAAAATCCACTTACGAAGTGCTGAAACAAGTCCTGCTCCAATGCCAAGATAAACAAAGTTAACGATAACCTGAAAACAAGAAAGACCTAATTAGAAATAGAAAAATGACAAAGAACACTTTCCCTGCAAAAAGTGTTGATAACTTGAACTCTTGCACGTGTACTAATAGTGCAGATACATACATATTCTTATAGAGGGATTGGCGGTTTGGTATCATCATTTCCCATTCGCGAGCTCACCATTTATGAGCATTTGTCGAGAGAGTACTTCACACAAGGGAAACTATCTTAGGCTTAATATAAACGGAAATTCACTTTGGCACCCGGGTGCACCTGCACCCGGTTTGCTTTTTGATTTTTCAAAATTTGAAAATGCTTCGGAAAAATCTGAAAAAAATTGGACACAAACATACGCAAGTGTCGAACACTCGTGAAAAATTTCGACAGAAAATATCGATTTTTCTGATCTGTGCAAAAAAGACAAATTTCTGACAAAAAACATACTAGTAGAAAAAATTTTGTACTAGTAGTGCTTCCGGTGCGTACACGCTGCTAGTACTCATTTACTTCGTACCAGATCTAATTTATGGCAGCACTCACCACACTCTCCTTCTTTCTCACTTCCTTCCCTTTGTCTCTCTCCATTAAATTTTCTCTTCAAGTTAGGCACATGTCAATGACGGTTTTGGACACACTGCCAGTACGGTTTTTCCTACTAGTGGCATTCAGAATTTTTAGACCTTTGTTGTGAATCCTTAAGGGTGTTAGCTACTAGAAATGATTGGTACGATAATAATATACCAAAAAAAACTTTTGAAATAACAGAAAATAAAGTTGCAATGACAGCACACTAGTTGAGCAAGATATTTTGAACAGTCTCCCACATTGTGAACGCAGTAGCTTGGTTCCGGAAAAGAAAAGGTAAACTTTGCATCATCTTAGAAATACCATACGGGCTACTGATTCACACCCAGGAAACCCCGATTGTTCATCAAAATCACATCACCAGCTACAGGTCTACAGCATATTTCGCCATGAAAGGGGAGGAGGACATACCCAAATGCAACAGATATGGAGGGAAAAAGATGAGCTGGCAATGTCCAAGCCGGAAGCAGATTTTTTAGTTCTTCCCGCGACGAACGCACGGAAGATGCCTAACTTCACTCAGATCGGATCTGCCATGGAAACTGCACTACGAACAGGGCCCAGCCCTAGGAAACTAATCTGAGCAGAGGCGGGAAGGGTGGGTTTGCTGACGGCTCGAACCATCCTGCCGCCAGGGGAGTCGGCCCGCCCATTTTCCCGGGCTTGCCGGCGTTGGCTCGGCGAGCCGCCGGCGAGGCGTTGCCCAGCGGCGGCCAGGTAGAAGCGGTGAGAAGAAAGACTATGGGCCAAAAAGATACGCTGGGCCAAATGTTCATGGACCGGGTTTGGGACCTGCAAAACACGCGCCTACTCACGCACGCACCTTGCTGACTCTGTGCAGCACGTCCGGCGAGGAGGCGGCGGAGCTGAAGGCGGTGACGACGTCGCCGAAGATGAAAGTCATGATCGGCTGCGCCATCCCGTTGGCCACCGCCGACACGGCGCCCACCGCCATCAGCGCGGCGTCCGTCCTGTCGGCGAATGCGAACATTCGATACAGCGGCACGCGCTTAGCTCTCTTCTTTCCTCCTACTCCTCCTCCCATGTCTCCGACCTCTTCTCAGCTGGAGTATCTCCTTGGTTCTTGGAGGGTATAGCCTTCAATCGGCTACGTATATATTGCCACCTTAGCCTACGTGGGCCGTATAGGATATACGATCCTGCCGATCGTATATGATAGTGGCAAGCGCATAAAAAAAGGGCCATGCGGATCACAAGCTCGTTGCACAGCACGACATTTATAAAAAATAAAAACATCGTACCATTGGCCATTGTGATATCGAATCATGCATCGTCGATTCACGTGGCCGAAATCATACAAATGATCACATCAAATCAATATAGCGATGGAGTGAAATCATGTGAAGTTGTTTTTCCCCACCCTCGGTCGTCCCTGCCCAGGGCGACGCGAGGGCTCCCTCCCAAACCCTAAGCCGCCGCCACATCTCTCCTCCCTCCCCCGCCGCCGCCGGAGGACGCCACCGGGGCGAAGCCCGTGCGGTTGACGGCGGCGGCGGGGAGCTCTCTCGCGGCGTTCCTTGTTCTGCGGGGCGGCGGAGCTTGGAGACGGCCGGCCGTGTCCCTGGGCGCACGGGACTGGGCGTGGTGGTGGGGGCTGTGGCGGCGGGGCTCGACGACCGGCGGCTGCCGCGGTCGGGTCAGGCTCGCGACGGCAGCGCGGAGGCGTGTCCGGGACGGTGGCTTCGACCAAGCACCTGTGGATCTCGGGCGGCGCGAGCGGTGGTGCTGCGCTGGGCTTGGTCGTCTTCCTCCTTCTGTCAGCGTTGTGGGCGTCTGGATCCGGCCTCCTGCAGCCGCGCGGTGGCGTGCGTGGGGCATGTCGGCGTGTGCTGCTGGGCGGCTTCCTGGAACCATGGTGGTTCTAGGCTCGGGCAGCGCTCCCCCTAACTCTGTTGGCATGGTGCTCGGCAGGGTGCGGTGGCTAGCGCTGCGTCCGGCTGCCCTGGAGGATCTGGCGTTAGTGCTGATGGTTGGCCGTGTGTGGTCTCCGCGAGGTGTGGCTGGCTGCGGTGGTTGCTGGTGGTGTTCGACTGCCTTTTCTGTAGGGTGTGCTCAAACTCCGGGTGAAAACTCTGCATCGACTTTGTCGTTGCCGGCGGCAGCGGTGTCTTTTGACGCCGTTCCCTCGCAGGAGGTGCCGTTGTGGAGCTCCAGCACCTACAGTTCCTTGGTGGTCTCCGGGTGAAAACCTTGGACCCGGCTTGCCGGATCGGATGACGGTGTTGTGCCCTCGACTACACAACCTCCCTGGAGGCGTCATCTTGGAGACCCCTAAAGGTATGGCTTTTGTTGCTGCGTGTGCTGGCGGTGCTGCGTTTTGGTGGTGGTGGTGCGGTGTCGACTTTGTGCTGCTATTCGAACTTGTCACCTTCTCATGGCGATGGTCGCTCTGTTGCGTGAACGTCATGCTCCTGGGGCAGCCTCGGTTCATCTTTGCCCAATGAATGCGCAAGTGCCCTACCTGACTCTGAAGCGTGTTTGGTGTAGTCTCCATGGCGGAGCCGACGGTCGAGGTTCGTGCTCATTGGTGGTCTCATGGCCTACATATGCTCCAGTATCGTGCCCCCCAAGGCGGAGTTTTGTGGTCAATGCCAATGACACTCGTTGACATCTGTGCTCCAGTCTCATGCTATGGGTCTACTACCGGCCGTTGCAGATGATGTGACTGCATTTTGCAAAGTCTAGGCATTGTGATATCCTTCGACTAAGCCGGCGATGCAGTCCTCCAGTCAATGTTTGTGGTTGTTTCTGCGGTGAAGGTTGTCGTGTGCGACGGCTGCGCTCTCTTTGTATCCTCTATTTGTGACCTCTCCTGTTGTGCTCTTTTGTAACCTCTCTCTGTTCCTCTTTGTAACCTCTCTATGTATCCTCTATCTATCCTGACCAATGATCTTCTGAAAAGGAGGTCAAGAGCCTGGTCTTGTAACACGTTTTTGAATTAATATATTCAGGTGGGGAGTCTTCCCCCCCCCCCCCCCCCCCCCGTGACTTATTAAAAAAAACAATATAGCACGTGGTCGAATCATGTTGGATCAATTCCCAAGACTCCTGGAGCGCACGCATGGAGCTGTTGAGAATTTTTCTGGACCCAAGCTCCTCTCCCCATCTCTCACAGATGCCGAACGCTGTCGAAGCCGAGCCATATACACCAGCTGGGCAGTTTTGTCATGAGGAGGAAAAACGAGTTGTTGTTTCCTTTTGGGTTGTAGAGAAAAAACCTGTAGCTATGTTGTGATGTACCTGACTCTTGTAATCAGCACGGGCTGGATGTTGTAAAACCTATGAGTGTTGTTTTGCTCTTTGTTTCATTTCATGAAAATAGAATGGGAAACCTCTATTTTCTTTTTTTTTAAATATTAACCCCTATTCCACTCCACGTCAAGGCCGGAGAGGATGTAGGTGGCGAGGTCCTCATCGTACAGATTCTAGCCCGTTGACGCCATTTTGCCAACGAGGCTCTTCATCTCGGCAATGATAGTTCGTTATGGAGAGATCCTTCTTTGGTGCTTCCTAACTACTTGTCTGTTTATAAATGTAAGACATTTTAGATATTTTAAAGTGAACTAGATACACACGGTGAGTGAATCTACACACTAAAAGTAGACTAGATACATGCTAAAATAGATAAATCTACTAAAAGCTAAAACGTCTATTTAGTTGTAAGATGCAAAAGTGGAACTTCCCTAAACAGTTTGAAAGTTTATTTAGTTGTTGCCAAGCTGTCCATTGCATTTGGGTTGGAAGTTTGGAAAGGGTTTGCTTCCTTTGTTTTAATTTCCAGATGTTGCTTTATTTAAAATTAGCAATTTAAATAATTATGCCATGATGCAATACAAAGCAAAAAGCGAAAATTTGACCCATATTTTAAGGTACCAATCTGGGGCTGTTACAATGACTCATCAGAACACAAGCCCAGATCCCTGAAGCTTGCGTCGGACGATGCCGTCCAACTCTTCCCCCATCTCCTGGCTCATGTGGTTCACCCAGTCCCCAACCCGTCCTTTCCTGTAGAACACAGAGTTACCGAAGCGCACCTCATTTCCTTGATGAACGGTACCACCACCAACTTGGTTAACCTGCAGGCTGGTGAGCATCTCGAAGCTGCACAACTTCACCACCGCCTGAGCAACGCCGGCGGCCTCCTCCTCTTCGGTGAACGGCGCATGGAGGAATTCCGCTAGTCTCCTCACGACTCGCACCGGGTCTGACTTGAGCTCTTCGTACTTCAAGAAGAGAACGTTGTCAGGCCTTGCTAGGCTCGCCTTCCAGTACTCGAGGCAGTGATCCCAGAAGGGGCCGTAGGACGAGAAGCCCTCGCAGAACATGCGGAAGGCGTCGTCCATGGACAGGTTGAAAGCACCCTCCGGCCGCAGCTTGTTCTCGAAGTGAACCCTGGAGGAGACTAGGGCGTCTTTGGGGTCCCGGCAGAGGTACACGACACGACAGCCGCACGAGGCCGTGTCCGGTGGGAGCAGTGACATGGGCATGTGCGTGGCGAGGAGCCTCGGCGACGGAAGCGACTCCGTGTCTCCGCCGCCGAAACCGGAGATCTCGAGGAACGACACGATGTGCTGAGGGTGCCGGGTGAGGAGCGGGTGGCCGCCGTCGCCGCCGACGCTGTAGCGGGAGCGGGTGGTGATGGTGAAGGCGAGCGCCTTGAGCCACGTCGTGCCGCATTTGGGCTGCGTGGCGAGGATGATGTCATCGGCGCGGGGTTTGAAGCCACCCTGCTCCACCGCTAAGATCCGATCGAGAAACTGAGGTCTGAACCAGTAGCTCTTGTACTGGATCAGTGTCTCCGACCACCCCTCTCTCGCGGGGAGTGCGGACATGAAACCTGCAACGCCTTCTTTGGCTGCTGGGTCATCTTCTGCTGAGGCACTCCCTAGACCACTCTTCGATGGAAGCTGAGCCATGGCTGACGCGACAGGACGGTGACTGGGAGTATGCTAAGCTAATTGATGAGGTAGTGAGAGACTGGGCCATGGCACTGAAGAAGCCGGCCGGTTGGTGCGGTCCAGATCCAGGTACACAGACCGTACAGTTCAGTGATGTGATTAACAATGCAGGTGGGATGGACACAGAATTACCATTTCCCACATGATCTTGTCCACCGAGATAAAACGGATTAGGTAGGAGATCGCGTAGCGGCAGTGCGCCGGAGCCAGGGTTGGAGCAAGCTTCGGATAAAAAATTAGCTAAGAAATTTCAAAAAGAAAAATCTTGCAATTTGCACACAAAATTGGTACGATTGTAAAGATGAACAAATATTTGCTAGATCGAAGAGTGAGTTTAGTTACAATTTATAAATCAATAGAAATTGAACTATTGAACAAATCATGTTGCCAAATGATAGATAAATTTGAGAATCCCAAAATTAGTTTAATTAAATTCTATTTTTGGAACCAAGTTGAACTTTCCAGAAATTTAAATTAAACTTATGTGGAGCTTCATTGATATAATATGAGCCTCCATAAATATGTTCATAATTTATTGAAATGCCTAAATGCTCCAAATAAATCTATTTTGGGAATTATCAAAAATGCCCTATTTAAACTCCAAGAACAAATGTGGTGCAAACATTTTTATTTGCCTCACCAATTTTTGGTGGAGCACCTCAGGGTTAAATGGAACCTATTTGAATTTTTGCGTAATTTCTGAAAATGTTTAAATTGCTCTTTTAAATAGCTTAAGCCTGTTGTTTTGCAAATCAGAAAAGGAGAAGGAAAAGGTCAAAAGATCGAGTTCCCGCCCGTCGCCGCCGCTGTCGTAGCCGCCATCGACTCCGGCCGTCCAAGCTCAAATAGATGCCGCCGGAAGCTCCGCCTCGCCGTGCCGTTTGCCCCCGTGCGTGGAATCGAGCCGGGGTGCCGTGGGTAGTCGTCATCACCGTCGCCGTTTCTTCCGCCACATGCCGCCGCCCCGATCACGCTCGCGTCGCCGTCCGGCCACCTCCGCCTTCACCGCGCATGCCGTTGAACTCAGGGTGAGATGCTCGTCCTCCAGGACACCGGGTTCCTCCTCCTCTCCCTCTAGATCCTGCTGACGCCGTTGCCTGCCTTCGGCCTCCGCCGCGGCTCACCCTCGGAGCTCCTCTCCGACGACCACTTGGTCCCTAGCGCCGCCTCTGGCCTCCACGTAAACACGCGCCGCGTACGCACTGTCTAGCTAGTCCTCGTTCGCGCCCTGTCTCCGAAACCGTGCGAGGCGTCGCCGTGCTGTGCGCTCACCGCCGCCGTCCGCGTGGTCACCACGTCAGTCGTGGCACTTGACCGGCCGCACGAAAATGTGCTCAGCACGCCCGGCCTGGGCCGGCCACGAGGCCGGCCTGCTCGGGCAATGCCCCGGCCTAGCACCCGGACTGGGCCGGCTCTGAGGCCGGCCTCCTCTGGCACTAGCCCGGCCTGCACCCCGGCCTGGGCCGACCTGTGGGCCGGCCCAACAGTAAAACCTGCATAATTGGAAAATGTTTAGGAATTTTAAATAATTCGTATCTATTTGAATAATGATTCAAATTGGACAAACCAAATATCAAATCGTTCGGAAAAACATCACCTATCATTTGGCAACTTTTCCTTAATCATTTGAGCAACTTATTTTGCCTTTATTTTAAGAATTCCTAAAATGGGTTAAATAATCCCAAATTAGGAAAATTCATAACTTATTAAATAATTGTCCAAAAATTATGAATTAAATGTCAAAGTGATCAACTTGTCAAATGCTATCAAACCATGCACTTATCACATCATGTTCACAAACTTTTATTTGATGTTATTCATAATTTGATTAAGTGAATTAAATTCAATTATTTACTTAATTTGCTAATTATTCATCGGTACTCCGAAAATTACAAATAAATTACCTAAATGATCGGAATGACAAACCCTACCCATTTCATGTCATGTTCATGCATATTGAGCCACTTCTATAATAATTTGATAATTTATGAAGAATGTGGTCACTAAGATAAATATGGAGTCGTGTCCAAATAATTGCACTAATTATTTGGAACTCCATTTAATTTGTTAATTAAATTAAATGCTAATATCCTTGCATCAATTTGACATGTCATCATGTGATTGCGCATTGCACCTTGTGATCGTGTGATTTATGTGCTCTTTGTATTTCTTTGGGTATCGATAGATTCCGGAGTCGAAGTTAACGATAACTACCCCGACGAGCAGTACTTCACGCCCGGGCAGCAAGGCAAGAGATAACCTAACCTTCTTGGCATCTAGCATCCTATGATTTTATCAAATTATTTTATCCACCATAATATTGCATGCGATTCAATGTTCTTTGATCAAAATATATAGAACCCTATAATTGCATGTCTTCCCCGAGCCAATCACATGTATCCCTACCTATGAACCTTAGTGTTGATGTGTTGGCCGGATAAGAAATATAATTGTTGGTTATATGCTTAGCCATGCTTAGAAATACTTAGTGAAATGCTAGTGATGCCCGTTGTTGAATTCCATATGTTTTGATGTTGATGGAATGATTCGGGCACGGTGGATAATTGTGATGCTTAATTAAAATGCTAAGACGGCTTGGGTGAGTTGCCATCGGGGATGGTGTTTTGCCTCACTCTAGCCCCTAGGTGCGAGTTCTTTACCTCTTGAACCAAGACGAGCGTGCTGCCATTGGTGGGTGTATGGGCGCCTTACTGACCGAATAATTTGTGAGGGGCTTGTCAAGGGTCCTCTAGTTCGAGTTTTCCATTTGCCGTGTGTGTGAGCGGAAAAAGAATTGATGAGGATGGTGGTGTTTAGGATGTGACGGTGGGGCAGGGCGCTGGGAGCGCTGAACCTGTCCTTCCGCCACTGATGGTCCTTGAGTAAGCCACATGCATTGTAAAGGTCTAACCGCGCCCGCTCGCCGGTCTTCCCCGGAAGAGGGCCAACTAGGTGAGCCGGACGGTACCAATGGGTAAAATAGTACACCCCTGCAGGGTTAATCTTTTCGAAAAGCCGTGTCCGCGGTTATGGACGACTTGGTATCGGATATAAGATCATAGAGAATATTAACCTAATTGATATGGCAGCTAAAGGTTGCATAATCAACGTGTGACAAAGGTTCATTTCCTCGAGGGTGATTCGAGGGGGTGCCTTGGTGGAGATGAGTGTGGTTGGTGACAAAAAGGGTTCGATGAGAACCATTGATGACAAAGTTACTCTCTTATCCCTTTTATGAAAAATATTCTGAATAGACGATGCCTTGTGTCTTTTATATCTTTTATTGAAAACTGGCTTTATGCAAAATAACTACATATACAGCTTTAGAGCCTCCGTCAGACATTGGGCCTATATCGCCCTACTAAACTTGCGAGTACATCGTACTCAGTCTCTCTTTGCTGCCTCTATGATTTTGTATTTCAGAGGAGGACGACACCGAGCAGCTAGGTGGGTTCTTCGTTGACGTCGACTACTAGTCTGGGGTTCCCAGGTGGCAGCTTGGGACCGTGGAACAAGCTGGCTTGGGTGATGTTTATTTGTAGGCCTCTTAGGCCATATATTTGCTTCTTGTTGTTAGACAACACTACCCGCTTCCGTTTGATGAACTGTTGGATCTGTGATCCTTTTGCTGTGTAATATTTGTATTCTTCTCGTTATATGAGTTGCTATATGATTTGTGTCGTAGAGTCATGCAATGTGCCAGTTTGTTCCACAAGTCTCGATCTTTGTTTTATACATTGATGGTTGTGCCAACTACATAGCCTCTCTGTATAATTCCGGGGTCGGGGCGCTGTGTGCTTTCTTATCTGTGGACATACTGTGGGCATGTATTACAACTGGTTTCCTACATAGTTGCTTTCCAATCAGAAGACATATGCAATCAAAAGAAATATGCGTTGATTGTTAGTTAATGTTGGAAATGGAAATGCACCGGCGATACTGCAAAGTCTGCGCTACGTCTAGGGTTTGGGGTCTGGCGACGCCGAGGCGATTGGCCGCCGCCACCCCTTCCATGGACGGGAGCGGCTCTGGTATGAGAGTTTTGGAAGTCTACGAGCCCGGTACAGAGTCTAGAGCGATTTCGGAAGCCCTGGGAGAAGTCTCGATGCATCACGACTGCAGTTCAGAGTCCGGCCGATCTACGGGAGGCGGGCATAAAAGGACACAGGTGGACGGCGTAGTCCAAAGCCTAATCAGAGTCTTCGATAATCAATCGGCGACGTACGATCCCGGCGTATTCCCTGCCTTTGTGCGTGCCCAAGCGATGGCGTCTCTTGGTGGTGGGGGTGATCATGGGGGCGCCGGTGAGGCATCTACCCACCCGAAGCCACCGATGGACGGCGCGATTGTGCCGACTAGCAGGGAGCGTCAGATCGTGGTTGCGGATGTGAGGGAGGAGTATGAGGGAATCTGGGAAGGGGAGGGAGAGGAAGGGATGAACGTCGGGCCAGAGGTGCGGATAGCAGGGGAGGTGGATCTGGAGGATGATATATGTGTGGAGGAATCTGAGGAAGAAGAGGATGCTGTTGAAACTGAACCAAAGGTATGGCGGCTCCTGGCAAGGTATTATTCGCTCAAGGCTGCGAATCTCAAGGATCTGCACAAGCACTTCATGGAGGTATGGAGAATTCGTGCTACAATGTCTTTTGCGCCGCTCAAGGATAATTTCTTTATCATCACCTTTAATGCGGAAGGAGATTACAAATTTTTCGCCTGTGGAGGACCATGGATTAAGAAGGGTGTTGCCTGCCTAATTGCCCCCTTCAATGGTAATGCTAGGCCGTCGGAGTCGGTGTTAGATTCAATCCAAGTTTGGGTGAGATTCTATGATGTGCCATGGAAAAAACAAACAGTTGCTTATGGTCGGTTTGTGGGTTCACAGCTGGGAAAGGTGGAAGAAGTTGATGTTGATCCAGCTGGTCTTGAGTTGAGTTATGACCTTCGTGTCCGTATTGCTTTACCTCTGAATAAGCGTTTACAGACTCGCTTCACCACCATGATCAAAGGACAGACTGAGCCTAGGGTGTACTTGCTGAGGTATGAACATGTGCCGCATTTTTGCTTCCAATGTGGATTTATAGGGCATGGCAAGGAGGAGTGTGAGAAGAGGCTGAAGGGTGTTCCATCCCTGCTTTATGATGCAACTCTTAGGTGCTCACCTAAGCGTAAATATGAGAGCACAATTATTTCTGCCTTAACCCGGCGGTAAAGAAAAGTCTCTTTAATTCACCGACCGGCAGTGCTAGTTCTACTCCGCTCGGACGACCAAATAACAGCGCTGGGGTACAACAACCTGAATATACTGTTGAAATCCCTGTGGCTATGGATGCAAAGGATGGATTTGAGGATCATGAGTTGAGAACGACAGAGGATGTTGAGCGCTCCCTGGCGCGTACGGTGGAGCATATGCAATTGAAGCTGGGCACTAACTTGGCGAGTACCCCCTGTGGGTCGGAGCAGAGGAGCAGCTCTGAACTCTCAAGGCAGCAGTTGGGCCAAGACGTGGATATGCAGGACAATGGCCTTGATGAGGATGGACTGCCTATGCCACCTCTTGAAGACATTGTGCAGCAGCCAAAGATGCCTGTAAACTTAGGCATTAATGACATGATCCCACCTCTACGAAACTTGTCTCAGCTGACCATGTCTTTGAGTAGCTCGACTGATACCCAGATGGTGGTGGCGGATTCAGTGCTAGGCAAACATGGAGCAGAGGAGGAAGTGCAGGGGAATCAGCTAGAGCTGTCTTTGGCGCTGAACTATGCGAACCAGGGAGGAGGCACGCTGAGGAAGGGGACTGTGGGGGATGCAAGCAAGCAAGCAGCTGAGCAAGGTGAGACGGAAGAAGAGAGGGAATGCAAGAAGGTGAAGAAGCAGGCAGCAACCGGACTTGGGGCTCCCGGTCAACTGACGAGACCAAATGTGTGGTCTCGTCAGAAGCAATGAATTGCATAACCTTCAACTGTCGAGGAGCCGGGAATGCCTCGACAGTGCGTGAGCTGGCTACTATTTCCCAAGTGTGGAGTCCTCATTTGTTTTTTATTTGTGAAACTAGGAAAAATAAAAATAAGTTGCGCCGGTTGCATCATAGACTAGGTCTTAAAGGTTTTGCTGGTTTTAGTAGTGATGGGTTGAGTGGTGGTTTAGGTTTATTTTGGCATGAGAGTCTCTGTGTAGAGGTTCAGTGTGTTAATGAAAGAATTATTGATGCTTATGTGCGTGTCTCCCCGAGTTCCCCCCAATGGCGTCTTACCTGCATATATGGTGAGCCACGTGTTGAAAACCGCCCTCGTATGTGGGAAACTTTGCGCAATTTAAAGGTGCAATCGGATTTACCTTGGCTAATCATGGGTGATTTTAATGAGGCCTTGTGGCAAGAAGAACATCTCTCAAACACACCCCGTTCAGTTAACCAAATGGAGGCGTTTAGGGAAGTTTTATTTGACTGTAACCTCTCTAATCTTGGCTTTTCAGGTGTTCCATACACTTATGATAATAAGAGGAGAGGCACTGCGAATGTTCGGTTACGGCTCGACAGAGCTGTGGCTAGCCCGGAGTGGAGAGATCTCTTTGCGGACTCACATGTACAACACCTGGTAACTTCTGTATCTGACCACTGTCCGGTTTTACTGAACATCATGCAGGAGACGTGATCTGCATGTCGGCAGCCAAGACGGCAATATGAAATTTTTTGGGAGCGCGAAGCTGAGTTACCGGAACACGTTGCAGCGGCATGGGCAAATGCAGGACAGAAGCATGATCTTGCAGATATTATGTCCAGCCTGGATCAAGTGATGAATTCTTTACAGGATTGGAGCAAAAAGAAATTTGGTAACATTCTTACAGAACTTAGCAAGTCAAGGAAAAAGCTAGAAAATCTTATGCTAAATAATGCTGATCAACGAGACATCCGACTAGCTACTGATCATTTGAATGAGTTGCTGTACAAGGAGGAGATGCTGTGGCTTCAACGATCGCGAGTTGCGTGGCTCAAAGCAGGTGATCGTAATACGAATTTTTTTCACCAAACAGCAAAATGGAGAGCGCGAAGGAATAAAATAAAAAAGATTAAGGACGCTGATGGTATTTGGAAGGATGCTCCAACTGATATGGAACGAATGGCTACCTCTTACTTCAAGGAGCTCTTCACGAGGGACCCTTCCCTAAATTCTGATGTTTTAATTTCTCTTATACAGGAAAAGGTAACGCCGGAGATGAATGCTGATCTATGCAAGGATTTTACTGATGGAGAAATAGGGGATGCTCTTCCAAATCGGGCCTCTTAAAGCTCCCGGGGTTGATGGCTTTCCTGCCCGGTTTTATCAACGCAATTGGGGTACAATCAAAGAAGAAGTTATTAATGCGGTTAAGCTCTTCTTTGTCACTGGAAATTTGCCACAAGGAGTAAACGATACGGCTATAGTTTTAATTCCGAAAATAGATCAGCCAGAAACCATGAAAGACTTTCGTCCGATAAGCTTGTGTACTGTCATCTATAAAATCATAGCAAAATGCATGGTGAACAGATTATGACCAATTTTGGGTGAGCTGATTTCTATCAATCAAAGTGCATTTGTGCCGGGGAGACTGATTACTGACAATGCGTTGGTGGCATTTGAGTGCTTACATTTTATTGAGCATAATACTAAACAGGATCGGAACTTTTGCGCCTACAAGCTGGACCTATCTAAAGCATATGACAGGGTGGATTGGGATTTTTTAAGGAAAGTGATGCAAAGGTTGGGGTTTTCGCATCGGTGGGTGGACTAGATAATGTCTTGTGTCACATCGGTGCAATATAAGGTAAAATTTAATGGAACCCTCCTGGATTCATTTTCGCCTTCTCGGGGCCTCCGACAAGGTGATCCCCTCTCCCCCTTTCTTTTCTTGTTTGTTGCGGACAGCTTGTCTACCTTACTACAACATGAGGTTGCTAATCAGAATATTGAGGCCGTGAAGATTTGTCGTCAAGCTCCAGGTATATCGCATCTCCTGTTTGCGGACGATAGTTTGTTATTTTTCAAAGCTAATTCAGATCAAGCCCAAAGAGTGAAGGAGATACTTGATCAATATGCCAATAGCACAGGCCAACTAATTAATCCAGACAAATGCTCTATCATGTTTGGTGCGTCATGTCCGGAGCACTTACGTGAGGAGGTAAAACAGACCTTGCACATTACACAGGAAACGTTTGAAACCAAGTATCTTGGCCTACCAACTCCTGATGGACGCATGAGTAAAGGGAAGTATGAAAGCTTGCAAGCTCGGTTAGCTAAGTGCCTGATTGAATGGGATGATAACCATAAATCCCAAGCTGCCAAAGAAATACTTATTAAATCCATTGCCCAAGCTATTCCTGTGTATGTTATGAGTGTTTTCAAGCTTCCTTTGGGATTATGTGACGAACTAACAAAAATGATTAGAAGGTACTGGTGGGGTGCGGAAAATGGCAGAAGGAAAACTGCCTGGGTGGCCTGGGATATAATGCTGAGGCCAAAAATTATGGAGGCGTCGGCTTCAGAGACATGCGCCTTTTTAACCAAGCCTTGTTGGCACGACAGGCCTGGAGACTTATACAATTCCCTGATACGTTGTGTGCTCGATTATTAAAGGCTAAATATTATCCTAATGGCTCTCTTATTGATACTGTGTTTTCAGGCAATGGATCTCCGACTTGGCACGCAATTGAATATGGATTGGCGAGATCCTTGGATTCCGAGGGATATCAATCACCGGCCACAGACACAACAAGGACGATGCCGCTATCGTTGGGTGGCAGACTTCCTCCTCCCATCGGGAGAGTGGAATATCCCATGCTTGCAGCAGTTTTTTAACCAGGAGGACGTCTCAGAAATCCTGAAGATTAAAGCATCGACAAGAAATGAGGCAGACTTTATTGCTTGGCACCCCGAAAAACGTGGACTATTCACTGTTAAAAGTGCATACCGTTTTGCACTATCAATGAGTATGCAGCAACAAGATCGCGGCGCCACGAGTATACGACCGGATGGAGAGAGGCCGAGTTGGCAGCTGATCTGGCGTTGTCCAGTGCCTCCCAAACAGGGGCGGAGCTATGTACAAGTCAGGGGGGGCCGCGCCTCCCCCCCCCCCCCCCCAGCCCAAGATTATTTTGACTAAAACCCGGTAATTTTTAGCCTTTTTAACCCCAAAATCAGTGAAAATTAGCCCATTTGCCCCCCCCCCCCCCAACACTGGCCCAACAGCATTTACAGCCCATCTGCCCCCCCCCCCCCCCCCCCCATGCGTTCAGCCCAAGCTCCGCCACTGCTCCCAAAGTCAAAGTTCTAGTCTGGAAGATATGCCGCAATGCCCTAGCAACGAAAGCCAATCTTCTTCGACGGGGCATGGCTACTTCTGCGATATGCGATGTTTGTGGTCGCGAGGAGGAGGATACCTTCCATGTGTTCCTTCGCTGCCCCCATGCCCGTGGACTTTGGCTGGCCATGCAAGAGGTGTGGCCGCTGCCACCGGATGACAGCCGGGAGTGGCTACTGCAGCTTCTAGCAGTAATTTCGGAGGACCAGCGAGCGATGACATTAATGACCTTGTGGCGCATTTGGCATGCCCATAACGAAATGGCGCATGATAAGCCATGTCCACCCATCGAAGGCTCAAGACGCTTCTTGGTAAGTTATTTAGATTCGCTGCTGATGCAGATGTGGTAAAAGGAAAGATGGTGATTAACCATGATCGAGGATTCAAGAAAGAGCCGGCTTGTGCGGATGGGCGCCAGAAGGTGAGAAAGAGGTGGACGCGACCAGAGCCGGGCACAGCAAAGCTGAATGTAGATGGAGCCTTCAACTTGGATGGAGGTGCGGGCTCAGGCATGATTCTCCGCGACCACAACGGCGATGTTATCTTCGCGGCGTGCCGGAAGCTTGCCGTTTGCAGCGATGCTACGGAGACGGAGCTGGGTGCCATAGAGGAGGGCTTGCTCCTGTCCTTGCAGTGGACGCAACTGAACTTCATCGTCGAAACAGATTGTGCTGAAGCGGTAGAGCTGATCAAGGACAGTACACCCAACACCTCCATCCACGCATTCAGAATCAGCAGGATAAGAGAGCTTCTCCAGGAAAGAGGAACAAAAATAGCTTGGATTAGTCGTGATGCTAATGGTGTAAGTCATGAGCTAGCTAGAATGGGTAGGGTTTTGGCTAGAACTGCCTTTTGGCCAAGGGATTTCCCTCAGGAAATCGCTGCGGCTGTGTCCAGAGACTGTAACCCTGCTCCAGCTTAAATTACTTCTCTTTCTCCGCAAAAAAAGAATGTTGGAAATGGAAATAAAGTAGTGGCGTGTTGTAAAAAGAAAAACCTAGTATTTGAGATCATAGGCTTCATCTCAGTCATGTATTGTCAGAAAAGACTAAATCCATCAAAGTTCTCCTGCATCTGCATATACTAGGGTGCACAGCCTTAAAATGCGATGGTTTCTGCTAACCTGGATATACTCCATGCTGCCATAGCATGGAAAACGGCTTATATAAAAGCTTCTTCCAGAAGTTGTAAGTTGTCATGGATGTTATCTACCAAAAGATAAGAGACCAACAAGACTGCCGTTCAAAGAATATGGCTTCTTGCTGCTAACAATTGTTGTCCACGACGCAGTTATAAGACTACTGGAGGTAGGAGAAAGACTTTCTCCGCAATAGATCTCCGGTGTTTTAGCCAGAAGAAAAGCCTGATGTTTTGTGCGGCAGAAAGAGTTCTAATCTCTGTTAAATCCTCTGTTACCAGAACTGCTCCCGTTGTTAGGCTCTGATCATGTGCATAAGAGAAAAGCTGTTCCAATTGGTTCATACTTCCTCCCTTCCAAAATATAAGATTTTTAGCTTTTTCCCAGTTCATATGTATCTAGACAAGTTTTAGTGTGTAGTTTCATTCATTTTACTCCGTATGTAATTCATATTGAAATAGGTAAAACATCTTATATGAGTATAAGAGAGGTCAGGTGACCGACCCATAACCGTGCCAAAATAACATTGGACTGTCATGTCCTAGTGTGCAGTCTGCTAGATGTTCAATTGTATCTCTCCACCAGAAACAGCCCTTGCTCATACTATTGTCCCCAGATGAGATGATGTGCATCCAGGTAATATCCATGTGACCGTAGAACTTTGCAAATTATTCATGATTAAAGCCACATTCTGTTTTGTTTGTGTGTGTCTAAAACACCAAGTCCTCCTTCAGACTAGGCCCACAAACCAGTGTCCCAGCAGCCAAGGTAGGGTTCTCACAGACTGTATTTGGTTATTTAGACATCATGAATCCAAAGGGCATTTATGTGTGTCTAAGAGCAAGTCTAACAGACCCCCTAAATCGCCGGCACCCCGTATTTTTCCGGCGGAATATGGGGTGCGGTCAAAACGGGCCGTCTAGCAGGCCCCGTATTAGGCATGGCCCGTACCGGCCGAATACGGGGCCCGTCAAATCGCCCCCCCCCCCCCCCCCGCCCCCTACAAATACAGGGCAAGGCTGCGAGTGGGGGTCCAACCCCCCACTCGCAACCCTAGCTCCGCCGCGCGCCGCCACTCACTCCGACGAGAAATTCCTCCGCATCCACCACCGCCGCCGCTTCCGCAAGCCCACCCCCGCTTCCGCCATCACCATGGCTTCCTCGAGCCGCCGTTCCGGCCTTGGAGGTGGCCGCGTGGGAGGAGGCCGGGCTGAGCGCCGCCTCCGAGCGCGAGCGGCATGGCGCGCGAAGCATCGCACGTCTGTCGGCGCGAAGCTGAGGGGAGTCCTCCGATACCTTGTCCAGGGAGCGGAGGTGCCGCATTCCCTGTACGAACACGAACGGCCGGCGACGCCGGACATGGACGAGGCCTGGTACGAAGGCTTCGTCCGCGAGGAGGAGGAGGAGGAGGAGCGCCGCCGCCGTGCGCAGGAGGAGGCCGTCGTCATCGTGGGCGGCGCCGGAAGCAGCAGCGGAGGAGAGCGCCGCCGCCTCCGCTTCGACGACGGCGAGGGTAGCAGCAGCGGAGTAGGCGGCGCCGGATCCGGCGAGGGCGAGGGCGAGGGCGCCGGATTCGTCTTCGCGCGGACCGACGAGGAGGAGGAGGAGGCCATCGCGAAGGCCAAGGCCCTGTCGGAGGCCGCGGCGAAGGCGGAGGCGGCCGAGAACGTCGCTCTCGTGGCGGCGTTCATCGCCAAGGAGCGCCAAGGCTAGATCCGGCGCTGCTCCGACGAGGCCAGCGCCGTTGTCCCCGGGTAGGGTAGAAGTCGCGATGTATAAAATATCGCGCATTTTGTATATGATAAATGATCGATGATGAACTCCTCCTATGATGAACAAAATTTCTCCCGCATTTTCTGGTTTTTAAATTTACGGGGTGGAGTAGGGGGTTTGCTAGACGAGATGAATTTTTGGCTTCGAAATCGAAGCGAAAATAATCTACAGGGCCCTGTATTCGCTCGATACGGAGCGAGCGAATACAGGGCCTGTTAGACATGCTCTAAGACACCAAGTCCTCCTTCAGACTAGGCCCACAAACCAGTGTCCCAGCAGCCAGGGTAGGGTTCTCACATAGAGTGCATTTGGTTATTTACACATCATGAATCCAAAGGGCAAAAGCATATAATGCGTGAGGCAGGCAACGGGGAGTGATTACTAATATTTACAGCTGGTTACAAACAAATGAAATTAAAATTAACATATCACACTTGGAAGAATATGGAATTTGACTACCGTGGCAGCAACATATAACCCTACAAGATGATACATCTTGAACTCAGGCTTGCACCCAATCTTTGCAAGAAACAAACTAAGCGGCACGAAAAAGTAAGGAGGTACTTCTGCCCCCATCCGAGTAACAGCAGAGGGAGTTCTTCCGGGCGGTCAAAATGGAAATGATCTGGATTTGAGTTGCACGTTTACCTACAAAAACAGCAGAGCAGGTAAAATATCGGTACTGCAACGGATAGGATGATTCACAACAGAATGGCACAGGTATTACATTGCTGTCAGCATGGCTTTCTCCTGTCAACTTTGAAAGGAATGTTTAACCATCTCTTCCTTGCCAACCGCTCTTTGGTCTTCTTTTCACTTGAATTGTCATCTTCACTTCCGCATCCTTCCATGGGCTGATCCTTCACTTTCTTCTCTTTCCTCTGATTTTTTTCTTCATCAGATTTGAACAACTTTGAAGGTGACTTCAATTTGTTCCTGCTCGCACTCCGTTTTAGAGGCTGATTGTTGGTATAGGATGCATGGATTACATTCCGTTCATTCAGAAGCTCGTCAATCTACAAAAGGCCATGAGTACTCGGATCAGAATATCATTAAGCAAAATGAGCTAAGCATCAGAACCACACATACCGTTTGCATTTCTTGCGTGTATTTGCTGGTCATTTCAGTGAACTTTGCCAAAACCTGCAAACGTGTTGCTTATAAACTGTAGCCCTTACACACTAAATAGGCAAAGAAAGAACCTGATAGGAAATAAATGTAAAGAAAATTGTGCACATACTTCCCGATACTCTGCCTCGAATTTAGACAGCTCTGCTCGTTTTGTGAGTATCTTTGCCTCCACACTTTGCAGTTTCTCCTTTTCAGCAGAGAAAGATTCGCCACACACAATCTCTATAGTATAGCTTGCACTTTTGAAGAAATTGTCACCTGAATTAATAAGTAATGGAATTTAAGAAGTTTCCCACTGCCTCAGTTAATCATCACCAGAGCAACCAATAGCGCAACATACCATAGACAGCAAAAAAGTGGGTTCCTGGTTTCAGTTCATTAATGTCACATGGTTGGAAACTATCCAACCTTTTAAAAAATGCGCTATCAGGATCCTTTGCAGCAGATGCCTGAAAGTAAACGGAGCTTATAGAGGCGGAAAGTACCACAGAATCTTTTGGAGAAACCAAAGGGAGGAACTCTAAAACTCACCGAGTTATTTTGGTCAAAGCGATACACAGGAAACCCAAGAAAGTACATTCCTGCAGAAGTAACTTTGCCAGATTTTATACTGTCTTCCTGCAGCAGGCTACATGTTAGGTGAGACATACTGAAGATGTGACACGCCACAAAGAAGTGTTCTAGCACATTTGTTGAAGGTAAGATCATGAAAGCAAATATATACTTGCTCCTTTCATGCAGTTTAAAAACAGACAAGAAAAATATGAATCCTTAAACTTGTTCATGTGAAGTTTAATAATAGCACGAATGGTATGCTCTGTCATATTGTCATGTACTTGAATGAACTGATAAAGAAAACTACTCTTTAAGATGAATCAGACAATACCAAGTCACATTGCTCACAGTAACATCTGATAGTGGTGGTCTTTTCTTAGCGTGTCATACAAAACCTACCCTATGCTCAACTACTCCAACTAAATTAATTATATCTAACTATCTAAGTATATGAATGGAACAGTTTTGGTATATATACCTGCAGTGCAAGGCTCAAACCACCATTTTCTTCAAGCTCAAAATAAAGCAGCTGAAAAAAAATGTCATGTTTAATAAAGACCTAAGTAAATGAAAACATATATGAATTTTGGAAGCACTTGAATTATCTATTGATTTGAACATCCACCGAATGCTTAAATTTGCGACAGCCATAAGCACACTAAATAAAAAAAGTAAAACTCTTCTTATAGGAAATTTGTTTCACCAAAATCAATATAGTGAAATAACATGTTGGGGCTTTGTCAAGGCTACTCATACAGCTATTACCTTTGCTCACTGTTTTGTGAAAGTACATCACAGTTCCAAATAAAATCGTGGTTTTGACAGAAGAAGGCTACCATGTAAGTTTGTGAGTTCAATATTAACCTGAAATTAATCTCATAGCCCTATAAAGACATGTACAAAGTATAGATAGGTAATCACACCATCGTCTGTTGATGCTAGAGAGTAGAGACCATCACCACAATGGGGCTCTCCCTATCAACTGTTAATCACTGGCAGACATAGACTAGTTATGTATTGCTTATTGTGCCAAGGTCGTCCGCCTCCCTCCCTCCAACCGCTTTCAGCTACTTTTGGTTCACGGAGTTACAACACATGTGCTAATGCATGTTCAGTTATAATCTGGCCGGCTAGTAGGCAAAGTCATTCTGTATCACCCTTCAATTAGAGCAGAACACCAAGCCACCATGTTGTATAATCTATGACTTTGGACATGTCAAATAGTGTGATGAGGGTAATCTGCTAGCTTGGCCATGTTGGATATTTGGGTTATGGAAGAAAGCGAAGTCCAAAAACAACCTTGGCTCAAGAACCAACACACATAAAATCTATGGGAGCAGAGCGTGTGACCAAGTTTTTGGTGGTTAATAGAGTAAAACCATTGTGTCTATACCAATTTAGTGGACTCGTGGCTATCAGAAATACTGATATTTCTTGATGATATGGAGGGGTGGCACAGACAACAATATTATTCTTCCATGTCCAATCCATATACTTCAGCATCTATTAGCTGTCAAAGTTTTAAAACACCGACCGCATGCATACTTATGGGCCTTACATTTTGGAACAGAGGGAGTATTAGTCATAACCTACTAGTAAGTCCACCCACATGGCAATCTACATGGTCAAAGTTTTAAAACATTGACTGCACGCTGCATACCTATGTGCCTTATATTTTGGAACAGATGGAGTACTAATCATAAGCACTAGCAAGACCACCCACATGACAATCTAAATGGTCAATCTACCCACTGGAATTTAATCAAAAGATCAGTTTGTCTTCTTTCATTTGTGACACCCAAAAGCAACCTACTATGATCACAGGGCCTGTTTGATTGAAGCTGAAGAGTACCTAAATGCCAAATATTTCTTTTTTCCAACATGGCTAACTCGTGGTTAAGGAAAATGAAGCCGCAACTTAGCTTGGCCAAGTGATTTTCTCAGAACTACATGTGTCTATGACTCATGAGACCTAGCTACAACAAAAGGTTTTGGCACATCATACACTTAAGTCGTGCTTATTGGCTACAAAACAAATCACTTGGCCAACTTGGTCAAACTTGGGTACAGAGAGTGCGAAAATTTTCCTTCCAGAAAAACAGGGCCATTAAGTCCATCAGACACTGCAATTAAGAATGTCAAAAACGAGAGGACATACTGAAAGGATAAGAGAATTAGCAGTATTGAACTACTAATACTGGTGCAGTTCAATACTAGTACATGAGGAGAGCCCAATATTTACTTTATGGAATCTTACGACAAATACACTCTAGACCCATAACCAGAAATATTTTTATTCCACCAACACACATTAGAAGTTTGAACAAACCTTTCAAATATCACATATAACAACCTTGTCTAATAGGAAACGGCATTTGGTACAAATTTCAAATATGTGCATACCAGGATCAAGAGTAGTGAAATATGTAATTATGACAAACGATTAAACTTAGCTACTGCAAACGGGAAATTATTTCATGAAAATATCATTACAGCCTGATCAAATAAACCTACCAAAAAAAGATGGCATGCATAAAATGCAATGCAGTAGTGTACCATAAATTATGATTATTGTATGTAGAGACAAGCAGTAATTGCTGAAAACAGAGAAAACGAAGAAGGTTATCATTATTCATTACTTCCATTTTCTTATTCTTTATCTTGTAAATTATCCAAATTTCATCAAGGGGAGTTTGTTCTCTTTATGAAAACAACAGTGGTTTCATTCTGTGAAATTACGGGTGTACAAGTAGAAAAGTAACTCAAAATAAAACAAAAATATATATAGCAATACCACACCACGTTAAATAGCGTAAATAATGGAAAAATACATGTACTAACAACAACCAACCTTAAATTTGCTTCTTTCAGTTGAGTGCACACGACAAACTAGCCCCTTTTTAGCTTCCTGTTCTGTTATGTCTACAGAATAAAAATGAGCTGTTTGCTTTTCCACCTGTCCACATGCAATGCAACAACTAAGTCTTACTAAATACAAAAATGAAAAGGGAACATCGCATAGTGTACAGCTAGTTGCCAACCTTCTTGCGCACAGAGTGCCCCAGCTGGAGCTGAGAAACCACAACAGAGCCATTTAATGCTTCCTCCAAAACGGTTGCTGAAACAGTTGTCTTAATTGGCACACCAAGCTTGCTACACACACACATATGGTACGTACAATCAAAACAACAGCAACACACAAGCTAGCAAAATTACTAGAACGAAAATCGCATCATTCACAAACCTTACCTAAAAATAGCTGCAAACATGGTGTTCATTGTACTAAGACTCGACAGGTCCAGCTCCAATTCCTGGCCATCAGTCTCAATGGCCTGTAACACGGCGCGACAGTTCCCATAACATGTTCAGATAAAATGGTTAACACACCAATCCATGAGTTGATTACCTCGAATCCTGACGTGTCGTACTGCCGCCTCTTATTGGGATCCGACAGGATGCTGTAGGAAAACGTGACTTCCTGGAACATGTCCGATGTGACAGGGTCATCGCCATTCTTATCGGGGTGGTACCTAGCAGTGACAACACTGAAATCAGTACTTAATTTCTACATCAGGCTGACACTACATGCACCAAACAACGTTCACACAAGGCGGCTTCCAACCGAGACAAGGGAAAACATAGCTCATGGCCGAAAACTCCACTAAATGAGGCGACAGAATTCAGTTCGAAACGTGCACTGTATAGCCAAAAATAGGAACGGATGTGCTCTCGCCTAAACACGGACCATGGCAAAACGCGTGAGAGAAGGGGAAAAAAAACAGAGAGCAGCAGCACGAAGATAGCCCGAATCTGAGGCAGAGGCGGCGGCGGCCTTACTTGAGCGCCATGCGGCGGAAGGCGCTCTTGATCTCCTGGTCGGTGGCGGTGCGGCCCACCCCGAGCACCTCGTACGGGTCCTTCCTCTGCGGGGCGGCCGCCGCCGCCGCGGAGTCTCCCTTCTCCGACTTGAACGACCCGAACCTCGACCCCGCCATGGCCGCGCTCCTTTCCTACTCGGTCACCGCGGCCGCAAACCACCTCGGAACCTC
Organism: Puccinellia tenuiflora; assembly: GCA_012064385.1. Taxonomy (NCBI): domain Eukaryota; kingdom Viridiplantae; phylum Streptophyta; class Magnoliopsida; order Poales; family Poaceae; genus Puccinellia; species Puccinellia tenuiflora. The sequence continues at coordinate 100,470 of QRDG01000827.1, forward strand.
CGCAGTCCCCGCCACAGCACGCGCGCGCGCGCTCGGATCTCGCCTCCGCCGAGCGCCCCGATCACGCCTCGGCCGGCCGGAAGGGGGTGTGGCGTGGCGCGGCAGGCACCGGTAGGATTACAGCCCGCTCCCCATCGACCGCGGCTCCGGTGGACCGCCGGCCGTGCGGGATTCGAAATTGGAATGGAATGGAAAAAGGTGAGGTGGATGCGGAGAGTGAGGTGGGTGAGGGAGCTGGCGTCATATTAGGCGAATCAGATTCTCTGACTTGGTGTTACCAAGTCAGACCCTGACTTAGTCATCAAATTTTGCATTTTTTACGTTTCAAAAATAAAGAAAAAAATCCTAGGTGTAGATAGTGATAAGATCTACATGTGTAAAAATTTTCAACTCTAAATTCGTCGTATTGTGGGCTGGGCAAAAATGACAAATTGGTGTATCTGATTTCAATTTTTTGAACTGTGTACTGTTCACCACGTAGATACACCAATTTGTCATTTTTACTCAGCCCACAATACGACGAATTTAGAGTTGAAATTTTTCACACATGTAGATCTTATCACTATCTACATCTGTGGGTCGGGCTGGCGGTGACTGAGCTGAGCCTGAGCGGTTAACCGGTAGCGTGGCTGTGCAGCAGTACAGGGTCTCGTGCGGCCGCCGGCGCCCCGTGCACGTGAACGGCAGTTGGGGAGTAAGGTTTCGTGGGTCCCACGTGTCGGGGTACCAGGGATAACGGCTGCTAATGGTGAGCGCCGCCTGCCGGCCGGTATATGTTATGTTGCTCGGTGCGGCCGACCCGGGCGCCGGCTGAGCTTTTTTATTCCTCTCTATTTTTGACAATTTTAGAGTCCTATTTCACGCCGATTACTTTTGGACAATTTGACATTCGCAAACAATTTTACGTGGTCGCCAAGTTATTTTTTTTAACCATGGACCTGAATGATCAGGACGGAGCCACTTCATTTTTTTTTAACAATCAATATCATATATATTTATAGCAACAAATAGTACATGGTAGAGATATATGAGCTGACTCCAGCGATTACAAAATAAAATCTAAAAGAAAATAGCAAATGGGCCCGAAAGAAATAATGAATTATATATCGGTCCAGCCAATACGCGAGAAGAACGATGAAATGTATAGAACTAAAAAGCAATCCATCCCTTCCCAATTTTTGCATCTTCTACTGCGAACCAGCCTCGTCGCAGCTGGGACAATACCACTTGGAATTCGTTGCCACTGCAAATCCTCCTCTAGCTCGCACCAGAAGATGTAGGAAGAAGACATGGATTCCAGAAACCAGAGCTCCAATGGGCCACCCCTCGGCCAAGAATAACCACGGCTAGGCGGAGAGCATCTCCAAACAACAAGCCGCAGTTGATAATCTCCAACATCTCTACAGCCGTTCCAGATCCGCCGCATCATGCACCGGATTGAAGGGGCGCGACCCCAAATTGTTGACCCTAGACGCAACCCCTCGTCGAATCAGCCTCCAGGACGGCAAGAAGAGAAGCGTCGGAGGTCGGATATCGACATCATGCGAGGTTATTGGTGAAGCTTCGCGGCGCTCCGCCCATCGCCAACGTCCTCCATGCACGCGAATTTGAGTAGAGGCGCCTCCATCCTGACATCCCACGCTGCCACCAAGAGATAGCTCGCATTGGCAAGATGCCATACGCCACTAGGGAAAGTCTAAATCTAAGCATACAACTATTACATGAAAGGAGGTACCAACCACCCAAGCTAGCCATCCTCCCACCGGCCAGCAGGTCGGAGAGAAGAAAAGAAAGGGACATCGGTCGAGAAAAGGGGTCGACTCTCAACGGGGGCAAAGGAGAAAGGAAAGGGTTCGGCATGTCACTTCAATTTTTAATACGAGAAAGGAGAATATGCACCTCTCACCATGCTTGTGAGTAAGCCTATTATTTGTGCATTGTTATTAGTGAGTACATGTTGGATCTTGAAGAATGATAACTCTGGCTTGCGTGAGGCAGACATACATGAATGGTGCATGGTGCGTTTTTGAGACTTTGTCTGCATTTTCTAAATATCAACACTTTTTTTTTTGCTTATAGCAGTGTTGAATCCAGGATAAAAATAAGGGGTAGGCTCCAAACCTTCAACAAAAAGCTAAATCAAGAAAGAAATTGCCCATTTCTTTTTTGCGTGTCATTTTTAAATCTATGAAAAAATGAAAACTACACTATATTAGCTCGAACTTCTATGACAAATAAATCTTCCTAATCCATAAAGAATTCAAGATTACTGGGTTAGGATATACAAAGCAATCACCAATTACCCAATTTTCAGAGTACCTTCTTCGATGTCTTCGTCGCTGCGGCCACATCACGCTGGCTGACCGCTCGGCGCGCGCGTCGCCGTTGAAAGTGCATGGTTGCTCCCATGCATGGTTTTGGTAATTAATGACAATCTCTATGGACTAATGTTTGCATTGAGCTATATTTATAGGTGTGTCCATTTGTGTTGCTTGATCTCCATTTGTTGGAATCAAGGTTAAGGGAAGAAGTTTGTGTTGATCAAGGCTTTGTGCGGGTTGATCATCACTCAAGGCCAAGTGAAGATATGCCGAAGAGAGCGTCTCCCATCTTGGTGTATGGGGGAGCATCAAGTGAATCTTCACCAAAGCGCAAGCGAGGAAGGTGGTGCGTCTTGAGGAGATGAAGATCGTCTTCATCGACCTCAAGTGGATTTATGCGCAAGGCAAAGGTATGATCTTGATAGGGTTCTCTATTTTACCGGTCTCATGATGTTAGTTGAGAGACCGGGTTATAGGATAGATAGCCGTACTATCAAGAGGGGCTCTCGACCGAATATCGTGATCGTATCGCCGTAGAGAGCACAAACCTTTGCATCCATGCAATCATCTTTATTGGTTCTTATTTGTCTCGAATCGTGGTGTGGTCTTGGTGCTTGTCGTGCTTGTCATGACAAAGCCAAGTTCACCGAAAACGGTTTTCATATGCGTCTTCTATTGCGGTTTCGGTATTGGAGATTTTGCCGGTTCATCCGTGCGGAAGATTTACCTCTGCCATTTATTTGCAAAATCTCCATTACTTGTTTGCTATTTCCAAGGGTAGCATTTGTCGTTCTCTTTCCAACAAAATTGGTTTCACTTCATTCGGACTTCATTTGCAAAAGATATAGTTTTTCCGGTTTGCGAAAATGAGTTTTTAACTTTCCCCATTTGGTTTTATAACATTTTCTTGGACTGTGATGTTTCTATGCATAATCTTGTTGTTCTTGTTGTGACGATTCCAACAAGTCCAAGATTATCGAAAACGGAGTTTGTGGGTGAAAGTTATTGCATTTCCGTTTTGCAAATGGGAGATTTTACCTTTCCCCATTAATTTTTATAATATATTCTTGGACAATGATGTTTCTCTGCATATTCTTGTTGTGCACGTTGTGACGATTCCAACGAGTCCAAGTTTATCGAAAACGGAGTTCGTATGTGAGAGTTATTGTGTTTTCGGTTCAATTGTATTTTCAAAACAGAAAACAGAAAAGTGAAAAGAAAAAAAAAGGGGGGGGGGGGGGCTGCCGGCCTGGCCGGGCCGAAGCCGGCCCAAGGCCGGACCGTTCGGGTGGTGTCCCGGCCAGCCTTCTCCCGCGTGGCCGGCCCGAGGCCGGGGGCAGGCCGGTCCATTCGGCCACCTGCCCGGCCCAGCAACTTCCCCGGCTGGCCCAAGGCCGGCTTGCAAGGCCGGGTTGCCTGCCTTTTGCGCTGCTTTGTTTCCCTGTTCGACACTGCTGTTCGTTTCTATCCCGGCCCGGCCGGGGCACAGGCCGGCCCCAGGCCGGGCAGTCTGCTGCTGCCTTTGTCCCTGTTTTTCTCCTCCAACGGCTCCTTTTTGGAGCCACCTATAAAAGGGGCTTCTTCCCCATTTTTCTTGTAGATCTCATCCCTTGCTCTCTCTCCTCCATTGCCAACATTTTGAGAGCTCGATTCCCTCTAATCCCTCCGATGATTCTTGCCCAAATTTAGGGAAACAAGAGAGGAGATCTAGATCCATCTTTCTACCAAACAAAATCTCCTCTAAGTGAGGGGAACTCGTGGGATCTAGATTTTGGAGTTCTTGGTGTTTCTCCTCCGTTCTTCCTCCTAAATCCCTCCGTAGCATTAGTTGCTTCGGTTGGATTTTGGGGAGAAGAATTTGACCACTTGGCGTGATCTTCCCCTTTTACATTTGTTGCATCGGGTTGTGCTCCCCACGGTGATTCATGGGATTGAAGGTTGGGAGCTTGTTACTCTTGGGTCATTGGACCCTAGACGGTGGTGCCGCGAAGACTTCGGCTTGTGGAGCTTCGGCACGCTTTGGGAGCCCCCAATTGAGTTGTGGGTGTGTGCCCCAAAAGTTGTAAGGGCTCCGGAATCTGCCCCGAAGGATTCCAATAGTGGAAGGTGAACCAAACCTTTGGGTGCGGTTTATCGGAGAATAGGGTGAGGCCTTTGTGGCATCTTGAGTAGGCCTCTTATGGCAAGCTCACACCCCTCCAACGAGACGTACTCCCTTAACAAGGAGGAACTCGGGAATAAATCCTCGTCTCCGCGTGCCTCGGTTATTTCTATACCCGAGCTTTTACTTATGCACTTTACCTTGTGATAGCCTTCGTGCTTGAAGTTTATATCTACCTATCACCTTGTTGCTTGCCTTGTTTAGCATAAGTTGTTGCTGCACTTTAGGTAAACCTAGAATTTTAGGTTGTTGGCTTGTTAATTTAAACAGCTAGTTTTATTCCGCAATTATCAAGCCCGTAAATAGAAAAAGTGTTAATCGCCTATTCACCCCCCCCTCTAGGTGACATCCGGGTATAGCTTGTTCTTTCAGCCGTCCACCGTAGCTCGAGTCTGCTTCCCGGCGATAAGAAACCTGGCCGGCCGGCGGCCGCAGTCCTGCCTGCCGGCGCCCGGCGACCGCGCGCTTTGGGCTAGGACGTTGGTGACTTGGCGGCTTGGCGCAGCGGCGATGCGACAGGAAAGACAAGACTGTGAGAAAGCGGGTAGCACTACAAAAAGGGAACCCTTCATGAAGGGAAATTTCGCGTGCGGAGCGAGCCGGTGAGGTCCACGTGTCAATGCATACGAACGTGCACATCCGGTCGCGCGTTGGAAGCTAGCCTCCGTGCGTTGTATGGCGCTGCCTACGCGCGTACGTCCACTGGATTCCTCCCGCCATCGATGCGACCTAGCTAGCTGTAATGCTCTATCGATCAGCCTAGAGGGAGCATCGATCCTCCACTTGGTCGCTCTGTCTCGCTGTAGCGGTGCAGCTAGCGCATGCATGGCGCCTCCACCTCTCCTCTCTCTTCCCATGCCCGCATGTTCCGATCTATCATCGTTGCACGCCTGTTGCGAGCCGTGGAGCCAGGAAGCGACGCTCGCGCTGCCGCAAATGTAAAAAACAGTAGCAAATATAAAAAAAACAGTAGTACACAACACAAAAGCAAATGTACAAACTAGAAGCAAAATGTACAAAATCAAATATACAAAAACAAATGTACAAATTACACAGAAGCAAATATACAACCACACTGCTACCAGATTTACAAAACTGGAGATATACAAAAATGGAGATGTACAAACTGGAGATATACAAAACTGTAAATGTGTAACCACACTGCTACCGGATGTACAAAACTGGAGATGTACAAAACTGGAAATGTATAACCACACTGTTACCGGTTGTACAAAACTGGAGATGTACAAACTAGAGATATACAAAAACTATAAATGTACAACCACAGTGCTACCGGATGTACAAACTATACAGAACCGGATATATAAAAAAAAATTGTCGAAACCTATCAACATCTAGTTTTGAAGATCTCGACGCGAGTAGCTCAAAAATGAAAACGGTTCGTAATACAGATTAGCGGTTCTCAAGATATTTCGTTTTTAAGTTTCTGTTTTGAAAAATAAAAGGGAAAACTCCATCCCACCCTGTACACTTCTTTTCTCTCTCTTCCTCCCCACGTTTAATCTGGAGGCGACACTTGGCGTACATACAAGCATCCACGGAGAGTAAGCGAGCAGAATGCGACAATTGTCACGACGGGAGTGCACATTAGATTCCCTTTGCAAAGGGAACCCTAGAAAGCTGGTCATACGATCGTGTGCTTTGCCAGCTCGGCTTCTCCCGGTGGGCCAGCTTCCAAGTTTCAACACATCACCACAAGTCCACCGGGCTAGCTAGATGGGGCATGGCCCAGATTGATGTTTCCTCCTGCTGTACGCCGGATAGCTTTGGCTTCCTTCATCAGGCTGACCTCTTACGGGCTTGTTTACTTCCGGTGTATTTTAGTAGATCGAGGGAATTATCCTGAATCTCAAAAAATCTCCAATAGTCCGTTTACTTCTCAGGGTTTGGACGGGATAATCCCGAGATATCCTCTCATTTTTTCCTAGATTAAAAACTCTCCATCATACTAGTATAGTTTTAGGGACAAGTATTTGAGGGGATGGTAGGGGATTGGGTGAACACCAAATCCCCTCCCATCCCCAAACTTCTGGGGTGAAAATACGAGAGAAGTAAACAAGGCCTAAGAGATTTGGGATGAAATAACCATGAGGGTCTTCCGCAATACCTCCACCATTTCCTCGATTATAGTGTGCAACTAAGGCTTATGCAAGTGCGGAACATTTGAGTGCTACTATGTCGCGAGAGTAAATTTTGATTCCAGGTTTTTTGCTCGCTTGTAATCCATTAAACTTCTTCATTAAAGAGACGAGACAAAAATTTTGCGTCCATTTCTTGGCAGTTCCCAACTTCCGTAGTATTGTTTGCACACACCTTTGTCACAAGATTCGTGAGAAAGAAACATTAGCAAGCACTTTACTGCCCATCTCAGTTTCAGATGTATGTCTAATAAAGAAAATCATATCAAATAATATCTGTGATGTGACTGCACTCCCTTCAGTTGATGCCATCCTCAACACTTGAAGCAACGATCACACTCTATTATGAGTTAGCCAAAGATGTCATCCAAAGTGGTGGTTATTTCACAGAGGAAAGTGCACACCGTTCGCATCAGATGTTCTCGCTAAAGCAAGGCTCCAAGATTAACTAGAAAGAGTACACTGCATCCTAATTAAAGCAATGATTCAGTTTGCAAAGTTTATGTAACCAAGAAGCAAACTGCCAAACAGCTCGAATCACATCGAATGGCACATTGCTCTACTTCAAAGCATCAAGGGGTCCGCCCTCTAGTGCATGCGAAAACTCAAATGTCCAGTCAAGATCAAGTGCTGACGGAAGAGTGGCTGAGTCGGCATCCCTTTTAGGCGGTTGGGGTGGAGCAAGTCAGGCACTCAGCTAGGTTGCATTAGATGGACCTTTTGCCCACTGCCAGCAAGGTGCTTGCTCTGAAAATCACAAGCAGACTCAGCAGACCCGGGAGGGTCATGTGCATTAGAGAGCCGAGGATACAGCTGGAAGCTCCCTAACAACAGAACAAGATGGGGAACCTGATACTGCCATTACATGTATGCCAGGAAAGACACCACCTGCCCACAAATCCTTTTACCACTGGAGCTCTTGGATTGTTGGAAGGTTATGACCTCTTCTACAAACTTCAATACCAACTACACAGAAAAAGAGCATGTCAGAACCGTCACAATAGTTTAAATGAAATAACATTATGAAAAGCCCGATTACTCTAAAACTATTGCTCCTTCAGTTCAGAAAACCTGTCATTTTAAGAGTCATTTCAGATACCTACATTTTGGTACTATTTTCCGCGACCTTTTGAATGCCCCCGTTTAAAGCCAGTTTTTCTAGTTTTCTCCTTTTAGTGGTAGTTAGCCCCAGGTCATTTCTGCTTTCTGTTTAACGATAGTTGGTGTCAGGTCTTTTCAACTTGCACCACAAACCATTCACCTACTCTACGTTGGCGCTAAAACTTTCACCCACAATAGGTCACGGGTATAAAGCTCTCCAGTAATACCTATGCATTGTATCTCTTATGCTTCCACCCACACACTAGAGAAAACATGGCACGAAAAACACTCTAGAAATAGAAGACCACATGAGATCTGAACATGGAACCACTTGGAAAAATGTTCAGAAAATGAAACAAATTTAAATATGGAACTGCCAGAAATATTGTTCTTAGAAATATACATGTTTTGAGGTTTGAGGTTAATTTGACTTTTTTAGACATGGTGTTTTTTTTGTAATCCGAATATACATGTTTTGACAATACGATGATAACATTGGATGATGGGGTTTGTTAGGATGTTGACGAGAATATAGGATGGAAAGATTTCTATAACGATATAAGGATAGCAATATTTCAAGCTTTTTAGCAAAAGGCACCAATGGAATAATGAAGCGCCATGTGACCAGGACAGTCATAGTCATTGCATCATTTTCTCGGTAAGTGTTAGAACAATTCAACGTATATGGAGAGGTATAACTTACAGTTATCAAGGCACTAGATTAGATATAATAGAAGGTAAATCTGGTTGTAGGATAATTCTAATGGACGTATCAGAACTAGTAAAGGCAAGCTGTTGGCAATGAAACAGGAAGGTCCCTTGAGGATTCAGGCAACAGCTTGCCTTTACTAGTTCAACGAAAATTCTACATAGATTTAAGTTCTTCAAGGGACCTTACAAGGAAAATAACTATACAAGGGATCTAATCCAATGTTCAACGACTATCAAATGTTGTTTCCATCGACAAAAAAAGACCTTACAAGGAAAATAAAGAGATAATATATGCTATTGGATGTAGCCGAGCCCACAAATATGTAAAAGGTTTAAGTTCTTTTTTAGGGAAACAAAAGGGTAAAGTTGAATGGCAAGCACATGAATTCTCATAGGAAGATAACTATAGAAGCAAGATAATTAGACAGTGAATAACGAGACAACAAATATATCTTTCCTAGAAATTCTACATAGATTTAGATTGTGGGCTTGTAAGAGCCTAAGGGGAATGGTCTTTGGCTAGACTGATAGTGTAATACTCAACGAGCTTATAATTCTCTTATGTTAGAAACAAATGGTGGATATGTTGTGAAGGGATAAGAGAAACTTTAAAAAACAGGTGCATACCAACATGCACCACTGGAGAAATCTTTTTGCAGCGCATATTTCTCTCTAGAGAACATGGAAGGAAAAATTGCCTGCATTGAGTTCCTGGTTACTGGGCAATAGCTTGAGAAGTCTGTTCGTGCTTCCACTCTGTCGAATCTATGATTTGCTTCCTGATATAGCATGTTTCAGTTTATACACTTCTTACTTTAGAACTAGGTCACTTTATTATGTTTTTCTCAGTCTTGTAGGCCTTTTACATAGTTTTTTCTAATATACATATATGGAGCAGGGTTCTCCACAAAATTTCTACTAAACAAAAATCAATTCTCTGGAGCACATTATATTAGGTATACATCATTTACTATTGTGCTCTGAAATGGGAGCAAATAGCTTACCTTGGTTATTTCTGAATTATTTCTTCACTACAGCAGTAACTTGCTAAAGGACAAACAGCATTGGCACCCTTGGTTTTCTTTGCACCTAAGTTTATTGTACATGATTGACAAAGCTTTCCGTGAGTAACAAATAGACAATTCAAGTCGAACTTCAGATCATCAGGAATTTTGTTATTCAGATGAATGTATGCCTTCTCCCTAGTAGCTGTTGAAGGAACCCAACCGATAGCCTTTGTAATGCGGAGCACCTATCACAGAAATATTACCAGTTATGACACATATGTGATGCATATATTAAACTAATACCAAGAGCTGAACAGTTGACCAATAAAGATCCGCGTACATGAGTATCTACTGGAAAATCGTCCTTTTGAAGATAGAACATCAGTACACATGCGACCTGCCATAACATGCATATAAATATAAATGCCATCAGTCATATGCTCCAGCAGCCTCGTATTATCCGAAAATCAACTAAAATAATGGGATAAAGCAAATAAGTAAACAACATGCAGAAAATTAAATAAACATCTAGAGTTATGAACCTTGTTTGATTGTTTTGAACAAGGTTCTTTGAGTTCCGTTGCGGCACACAAACTATAAAGGCTCAAATTGACGACCCAGGAAAGGTTGTAACTAACTTTACAGAAGCTCTGTTTCGAAGGTTAAGATTGTAGTTCTTGGCTAATGCCAACCACAGGTTTAGTTAAGCACAACCGATGCAATCACAGATTCCTTTATCAAGGCACAAGCCTTACGCATTTTCTTATTCTTTAGAATGCAACCATTACAACCACAAGAAGGTTTCTTTGAATGAGATAACAACTCTCATTCAAACTACTTGTAACAAGATTTCATTCCTTTAAAACTACCAAATTGCGCTGCCATCTCTACTTAGCAAATGAATCGTGTCGAACTTCCCAAACCTCCAACAATGAGAACAGAAATTCATTGCAACAAAACAACAGGAGATTTAACTCACTGTCTTCGGCCCGATCCCTTTGAACTGCGAGAGCTCCTTCTTCACCTCGTCCACGGACAGCTCCCGCAGGTACTCGAGGCAAATGGCGCCCGTCTTCTCCCTCACGCCCCTCAGCATCGCCCGGATCCTCGCCGCTTTGGTCGCCGCCAGGCCCCCGCACCGGATGGCGTCCTCGAGTCCCGTCCCCTCCTCGTCCACCACCTCCAAAACGGAACAGACCAATGGAGGTGCCGTTAGGGCAGGGGCTTCCAGAAGCTTCACGAAATGGTTTTGGCGGCTGGCTACTCATCGAGTCGCTGCTCCGGAGCTACATACATACCTGGTCCCAGGAGTGGAAGGCGGCCTTGAGGGAGGCGAAAGCGCGGCGGGAGATGGCGTCGGTGGTGTTCTGGGAGAGGAGGGTGGTGACGAGCCCGTCGAGGACGGTCGGACGCGGGTCACCGTCTTCCTCCGGCGAGGGGCCGAGGCGGAGGAGGCGGAAGGGCGCGAACTCCTCGGGGAAGCCGTGGAAGGCGAGGAGGGCGTCGCGGACGGCAAGGCATTGCGCGGGGGAGGGAGAGGCGTGGCCATGGTAGGGCTCCAGCAAAGAGGCGCGCCTCGCCGGAGAGGCCGGTAGCTTCCGCTTGGGCTTCCGGGTCATCTCGCCGGTTGCGTCGTGGAGGCGACGGTCGCCGGCGATGTGGGGTTTTTTTTTTTTTGAGCGGAGCCGGCGATGTGGGTGGGGAAGGCGAGGTGGGGGTAGGCCGGTTGTGGGCTTGAAGAAAAACGCGAGGCGTGGACTATGTAAACGGAGTATGGATCCATCTGGATTGATGGGCTTCGGCCTAAAGATGAGAAGCCTAATGACAAGTGATCTTATTGTTCCTGCACAAACCCCTTCATTTTGCTACCAAAAATAAATTACGGGAAATCTAATTAGAAGCTGCTTCTGCCTGGCAAATCCATACGGGCCACGCCAGCCGTTTGATTTGCCAATCGGCGGTACAGATTTTCTTTTCTCCCCCTATTCTCACACCAGCCCGCGTACGTATCCTCGGTGAATCAAGGGCGGATCGGGGGGAATCGAGGCTGGCAGACGGCGGCGGAAACGGGGCCGTCTAGCCGTGGAAGCGATGCGGCAGCACCGCCGGAGCACCTACTAGCCGGATGAACTTCTGTAGAAGACATGTTGCGCCCGAGCTCGCCGTCTCTGCCAGCTCCTCCCCGACGCCCGACATGGCGACCTCCGCCTTGCCGCGCCATGGCCGGGCCTGCTTCGCCCGTCCTCTGGGAGTTCTGGACGAGGAGGTCGGGGCAAGACGCGTCGCGCCCGAGCTCGCAAAAGGAGAGAGAGAGCAGAGTCAGCTAGTGTTTCCGGGCGCCGCCGCCGCCCCCGTGACGCTGGACTCGATAGCCAGCTCATGCCGTCCCATCGCCCCCAGGCTCACCTCTCCGGCGCTGCATCTCCCTCTCTCCAGATCGACGAGTCGCTGCTTGTTCTCTCCTTCGGCCGACCGGCCTCCAACCCGCCACATCTGTGGTCAGCAGCGCCGCCATTTTGTGCTAAACAGGTCATGAATAGGAACTTGAACTGAGCATAACTTTGTGCATTTCTTGGTTGCTTTAGTGCTGGAATCATCAATTGAGTACACAACTGATTGGATCCAACATTCTATTACGTGCTAAATCCAAACATCTAGAAATACTTTGGTACACAGCAAATTTCAGATCAGTGTATTGAGCTCTGCTAATGTTTTGCTGCTGCCCTGTTCCTTGCATTGACATCGTTGTATGTTGATTGAATTCTACTTGCTATGACTAATTCATGTGCTCTGTGTATTAATCTCCAGCCTACAAGAACCTGGCTTGAGGTTGTATTCAGCATCACGTATTCATGTTACAGATCGGAAACATATATGTGTGAAGTGTTAGCTATCCTGTTGTTGTTTCATACGTTTTCACTGCAGCCAGTAGTACTGCAGCTAATATAGCCAGTTTCAGTAACAGTAACAAGTAATTATGAATCTTGTTGTAGGTATTCTTGATTTCTTGAATGCCATTCTGCGAGGAAGCCGAGAGGAAGCAGAAGATGCCACTGTCAGGACATGGAATGATGAATGCGGAGGGGGCAGCTCCACTCCTGACAACGACATAGGGTCCGAAAGTATGAGCGCCAGCGGTGGGCGGCCATCACCGACGACGAGGAGATGGACATGATCAAGACCAGGTGCAGCGCAATGGTGTTCATCTTGCAGGGGGAAGCTCTCTTTCAGCCGCCGACCATATGTATAGATGTATGGATGAACCATATGTACGCATTAGGTTGGATGAACTGTATGTGTAAAATTAAATAAAATGTTTTTTTACTTCATAATTTGTTACCATTAGCATGCAATTTGGAAATCACGGTACTAGGATACAACACAAAATTTATTTTTAAAATCCAAATATATGTACTGCTTGTTTAAGTGACCACCCCTAGTATTCATCTTACTAGTAGCGTGGGAGAAAATGACATGCTAATAGTAACTGATAGAGTTACTCACCCAGCTACGATAGAGTTATCCACCCTAAACTGATTAAATTGCACACCCAGCAGTGATAGAGTTACTCATCCTACACTGATAGAGTTACACCCTGTAATGATGAAATTATCCACCCAGTAGTGATAGAGTTACCTAGTTAGTGTTGATGGAGTTATCCATCCCAGACTGATGGAGTTAACCACCCAGTAGTGACGGAGTTACCCACCCTAAACTGAAAAAGTTACCGCCCAGTACTAATAAAGTTACCACCCAGTAGTGATGGAGTTAACACCCCATAATAATGAAGTTACCAACTATAAACTGATGAAGTTACCGCCCAGTAGTGAAGGAGTTACCCACCCTAAACTAATGAAGTTACCACCCAGTAGTGATGGAGTTACCCACCCTAAACTGATGGAGTTACCCACCCATAAGTGATGTAGTTACCAACCCTAAGCTGATGAAGTTACCGCCCCCATAGTGATGAAGTTACCAACCCTAAACTGATAAAGTTATCACCCAGCAGTGATGGAGTTACCCACCCTAGACTGAATGAGTTACCAACCGTAAACTGATGAAATTACCGCCTAATAGTGATGGAGTTACCCACCCAGTAGTGATGAGTTACCCACCCTGAACATAGGAGTTCCAACCCAGTAGAGATGGAGTTAACAAGCCTAAACTGATGAAGTTACCGCCTAGTAGTGATAGAGTTACCCACCTTAAACTGATAAATTTACCGCGCAGTAGTAGTGATATAGTTACCCACCCAAGACTAAAGAAGTTACCACCTTGTAGTGGTTGAGATACCCACCCTAAATTGATAGAGTTATGACCCAGTAGTGTTGAAGTGATCATTGTAGATTGATAGAGTTACCCACCCTAGACTGAGAAAGTTATCCACCCTGAAGGAGTTATCCACCCTAAACCGATAGAGTTACCACCCAGTACTAATAGAGTTACCCACCTTAGACTGATGGAGTTATCCATCGTACACCGATGTAGTTACCAGTTACCCACTTAAACTGATGAATTTACCCACCCAGTAGTGATTGAGTTATCCATATTTTTTAAAGGTGTAGTTGTGATCATGGAATCGACAAAGTTATCTCCCTAATATTTATGGAGTTGCACATGTGTTTTAGTGTATATTTATCTACTTTTACATGTTACATTTTAACTCAATTATAAAATTAGTTGCTAACTTCACAACTCGGATAATCGAAAAGAACAATCAAAGTGCGATATAATTTGAAACTAAAAATAAACCGTTGCTTGGGGACATAGTTTAAAAAATCGGACCGGACCGCCGGTTCAACCGGAAAAAACCGGAACCGGGCCCTCAGCCGGTTTCTTAAACGCACTAGACCGGTCGCGCAAGCGGGCCGGAATAAACCGGGAAAATAGCGGTTCGACCGACGGTTTTCACAGTAAACCTCCGGTCAGACCGGTTCAGTTGTTTTGCGTTGTAAAATTTTAATAGTAGGGAGCACGATTCGATCCCAGCACCTCGCGTGCACGCGCTAAGAGCATACGCTTCCCTGACCACCTGACCACCAATTGGTTGATGCGTAAATCTGAGACTCAGCCATATACATCTATTATTCGCTCGGTAGCACCAGAAATTTACAACAAGATACGCTTTTCTGCTTTGCACAATTGCACTGCATGTAAAAGTGCATACATGCTGTGTTAACGACTTGGCTCATTGACGCTGGCTTTTTTTTAACATGGATGTTTCTAAAAATTCTAGCTTTGTTGGCTTGTTGCTTGCCGTTGGGACTTAAGAGTAAGTGTGGCAGGTTGATGCTCATCTGTTGACACTCTGTTATGTGATTATTATGTCAAATTACAAGTCTGAAATATTTTTGCATTCAAAATTATTTATTTATTGTGTCAAATTATAAGTAAAAATATATTACTTTATATCTGAAAAAACCAGACATCAAACCAGTGAACCAGCGGTCCGACCGGTAAAAACCTGAACTGATAGCCTCACCGGTTCGATTACCGGTCCGGTTTTTTAAACTATGCTTGGGGATGGTAACTTACATACTATAACCTGATAACTTACGTGTTAATGGTTGGTAACTTTTGGGTCAAAAAATAATATCGTCGAAACATATTAATATGGGATCTAGTTTCGAAGATCTCGACGCGACTAGTCCAACGATGAAAACGGATCATAAATCGGATGAAGGGTTTGAGCTACAAAAAGTTTTAAAAATTTGAGATTCGCATTTAATGCGGGATGACATCAGCAATTCTGTCATTTAGTGTATGCATGGTAATTTGCTCACATATTTACTAATGGGAGTGTCTAGCAAACAGATGGCTGTTTTCCAATTGTGTAACAGACACATTTTGTACCGAATTATAAATTGACAGCTGTACGGACTCTCATTACTAAAAATACGACACCAGACATGATCCTGTCAAACTGTCTGTTTTGTAGTTCATCAACAGGCAGAAAATTCTACATGTTAAATTGGGCCTTTTGAGATCCCCTCATTTCTTCAGTCTTGTGTTTTCGCTTCTTTAGTTTCTACTGTCAGCAACATTTGAAGGTAATTGGCCTTTTTTTGCTTCTTCAATTGTCATGCCCGTAGGAGCCAGGTAGTGTCCGCATCTTCTTCTCCTCCAAGACACCACAAATGAGCGCTGCAAAAGCATGATACGAGAGAGAGATCCAGCGAAACCAAGAAATTAGAGGAAAAAAATGAAGACATTAAAAGAAGCGGACAAAGGCTATAAATCTCAGATGGGGGAAGAGAATCAGGCTATACAGGGAGCTAACCTGCAGCGGGGACAAGGAGATCTGCAAGCTCTGGTACTTAAATCCCTCAACCCTTACTCATCTGCCTGCTACCTACTCCCAAAAATTCGTATTAAGCTGTCAGTTAGACAAAACCAAGTATGAAAAGGGGTGAACTAGCCAACTAGCTGTCAGGTTTGTACCATGCATGATAAGAACAACGCACATCAGAAAAGATAAGGAACAAAGCCAGAACCCATGCAGTTTAGCTACACTACCTAGCATGTGCGTCAGTGCATCAAATCGTGTATGTCATTGCAAAACAGATCTAGCTACCTTATTCACAAGAGCTTACCTAGATGAGGTAGCTCAATTACCTGACACAGCTAGCCAAAAAAAAAAACACAGTAGAACCAGAAGAATGGTAGAGGAACTGAATTTATCTTCAAAAAATATTCTGCTACTAAACATTGAATTTTCCTTGTGTGTACTGTAGGACCTATGTGCAGACAAATTTAAAGGAAAGGAACAAGTTATTCAGGGCAAGAAACAAAGTCATTTCTCAAAATCTGAAAGATGGCAGGTATACATTCAAACACAAACAAGCCCAACACTTCTCTTGCAACTACCATAACTCATTTTAGGTTGGGTTTTCTGTTGAGAGAAGCACACCAGTTCTTCAACATGTACTCATTTGAGGTTGGGTTTTCTGTAGCTATTGTGTCGCTATACCGCACTACTAGCAAGAAGAGACAAAGAGTTATTTTTTCATCATAACAAAGAGTTACTATTTGTACCTATATGTAGAATAAGAGAGAACTGAAACACATCATTTACTACCACCTGATGCAGGTACAGACTCTAGCAAAAAAATCAAGCAAGAAAGGGAAGAAAACAAAAGCTACTCAAGAGGGTGGTCAGCAAATTGAAGTAGAAAAGGCGCAAAACCTTACTAGTGAAATAGCGCCTGTATGAGGAGTGTATGACAAAATAATCTACTTCACATAACATATGTTATGATAGAGAAAATACTTTGAGCTGCTTTGATAGTTCTTGTAATTGAGACCAGCTATATGTGTTGCGATAACTCAAAAGCATATTCATATAGAACATAGTATCCTGTTTTTCTACTTTTACAAATTAATAACTATGAGCTACAAAGCACACTGCTACATGGAAACGACATTGCAAAAATGAAAGAAAGGATGTAGAAGATGATACCTTAGAAGATGATACCTTCATAATAATCTGCCAGAGGAAGAAGAACTGAACAAGCGCAAACCCACTCACTGCTATAAACGATTCTTGCACAGAAAAAGAAAGGATATACATCAGATATAAGAACTAAGCTAAAAGGGCAACTAGAAAATCATTCCACCAGATGCAAGGCTATTGAGCTAAAAATGTAAATGAAAACATATGTTAACATATGGTTTGTATCCTTGATATTCCCCCTGTAGTGATCCCACCCAGGCTTGAACTATGGCAGCATGTGTCGGTAAGTCAACATCGAATATAAATGAAAATGCCAAAATGATCCAAAACTGAAGAAAATCAATAAACCGATCCAATGAAAGAATGAAAAAACAAGGAATGAGTGACTGAAAAACTGAGGTACAGGAAATTGAATGACTGAACAGGAACAAAACAGAGAATAAGACAAATATTAACTCCGGACTGAAGAATAAGACAAATGACTAACGAGACCGAAAGAAATGAAGATTAAAGATTTCAAAGTAACTAGACTGGAGAGCATGACATAGAAAACTGAGAATGACTGAAATAATTTAAGAAAGTGACTTAGAAAAGTTGAGAACTGAAAAGCTAAGGAGAACTGAAGATTGAAAGACTGAAGAACAAAAGTTAGGACACTAAGAAAGACTGAAAAATAGAAGAACAAGAGAAGGACTGAAAGAAATGGAAACTAAAAGACTAAAAAAGACTGAAGAACAAGACTTAGAACATTGAGAAAGAATGAAAAACTAAAGAACATGACTTAGAATGATGGAAGAAAGAAATGAAGATCGAAAGACTGAAAATAACAATGACTTAGAAAACTGAGAGGGACTGAAAACTGAAAAACAGAGTCTAGTTGAGAAACTAAGTCACTGAAAAGCTGAGACTCAGGGACCGTAGAATTAGAAAAATGAATCAAAAAAAGAAAGACTGGAAGAAATTAAGATTGAAATCCTGAAAAATAACAAGACCGAGAATGATGGAAATAACTTAAGAACATGCCTTAGAAAAATAAACGAAATACAAAGAATGACTGGAATAACTTTGGAAAATGAGAAGGACTGAAATACATAACTTGTATTTACATGATCAATAAGAATGCGAAATGACAGGGCACAAGCATACTGACAGCCAAAGAACGAAAATGTTGTGTAACTAAATCGACTGGAAACTGATAAAAAGAAATTACAAGTTAGCATAACTGACAACACTCCAGACAAATAGATGAGCCAAACCAGAACACAAAAAAATGTAAACAGACAACTAACATAGGAAACTGATGGACGAAGCCCTTGCGATGGCCTCGGTCTGTCCTCGGCATTCCCAAACCTGTAATTATGAAAAGCATCAACTACCCAGTGCAGCTCCAGAAAAAAACTAGTCAATGCAAGGCACTCACTTAAGAGACCTGCCCCTGGCGAACTTCATTGCGTATTTTGGAACCTGGCCATACAACCATGCATGTTTAGGAACTACGGGAAGATATTTATGTGGTAACAACAAATAAATAATGCTTGTTCATTTTCAAAATCAAATCCTACTGTCGATCTAAGTGAGTCACACTATCCTATCACATAGATCAATGGACTAACCAAATTCAGTTGCAAAATGGACTACAGTGACTTATTTGATTATGGTAACATCTAGGAGACAATGCTCGCTCATTTTCCTTATAACTCATACGGTTGATGTCGACCTTAAATCGTAATTCACACGAGGATAAACATACAAACATGTAATGAGCTGCTATGTTTGAAGCTCTCGGTATAGGAAAAACCATGATCAGAATCATCCATTGATTGGTGACAAAACTCGAACCTAACACACCAGATTGCTGCTTTCAAACATGGATACGGAAAACAAACTATAAAACTAACGCAATGTATTCTAATGAAAAAATGCAGTATCATGCAGCACCAATAAAAATGCTCATGAAGTGGACACAAGAACACAAAAACCTGCATACACCAAACATACGAACACACCATTAGCACTGACTGAATGAACATACGAACACAACATCACACTGACCTAACCAAAGACAGAACCCTAACCTAATTAACAATCAGCAAATCTCATGAAAAATACACAAGTATCAACTCCTTGACGTGCAAAATTCTACATCAGACACGCAACCAACATCAGAACACCACTAAAAACTCCCAAGTTGCATCAGACACGCAAAGCTACCGCCACAACACATAAAACCTTCTGGTCTCGCGACCACCATCAACGCCAACAAGTGATACAAGCTAAATCAATGACAATAGCAGGCAGATTTTCGCCGCGACGGAAGGGACAGAGATAGTTGGGCAACAGGGGATGGGGGAAAAGATAGTACCCATCTCGAGGACGACTCACAGCCTTCCCGCGGTGGCGAATCGACGACCACGCGCTGTTGGACGGTGATGGACAGCAGCGACGGCTATCTCTATCGGATCTAGCCCCTGGTCCGCAGCCGTCGGCTTCGTCGGCAGCTTCGTCGACTCGCGAAGCATCGCCTCCCCCAACACAGGCTGGGCCGCCGGCGACGACTGCGCCATCCCTTCCACCACTCTCCTCAGCCTGAGTCCCTCGACCTCACCAAGCACCGCCTCCCCCAACACAGGCTGGGCCGGCAGCGATCCCTTCCGCCACTCTCCTCACCCGGAGCCGGAGTCCCTTGACCACGAAATGAAAAATCAAAAAGAAAATAGGAACTTAATTTGGACTTTGTTGACTCAAACGGCGTGACGCGGAAAAGAGAAAGGAGAGAGAAAAAAATGAGCGCGGAGATCTGTGCGAGAGATCCGGCGGACAAGAAAACTGTCTGTTTCTAAATTAGAAAACAGCTAGCTGTTTTATAGGAAATCTGTTACTAATTCACTCAGACGCGCTCTCCTCCGCTCTTCTCCTCGCGTATGTTTTTGCCAGATAGAAGCGGCGTATGCCTAGTCGTGTCCATAAATTAAACCCCTCATTTTGCTCGAATAAATCTTATACTTTCAACGTCGATGAGTGAGCCATAAGGATATGATATAAACAACAGGAAGTCTTGATCTGTACATAATGTTCTGTACAAGCCGGATTTGATTATATTTTACCATAATAGATTATTATATTTTTGAAAGGGGGAACATAGCTCCGGTCTCTGCATTGTCCACAACAGATGTGTACTGATGAAGTTGTATGCCCATTATATATGTACCCAACGGTTGATTACGATTAATAAATTATACAGAGTAATACAAGTTGTGTATTTCGGAACCCGTCTCTGATGACTAGGAGAGAGTATAAATTAAGAAGAACGAAGTGAGTTGCACCAGACGGTGTATGGTGTACGTATAATATATCTCCATTGTAATATATATGTGGCTTTTGGAGCCTTTTTCTTCGAATGAAAATTCAGGTGGGGAATCTCTCCCTCTTTGACCATTCAAAAAAATATAATATATATCTCCATAATATTCTAATGACAACAAACACAGAAGCATGCTAAATTAACACAAAAACCATGGCTTCAGTTTCAACGACGTGCTAGTGCTCGTATAGTAACTCCTAGACAAGAACAGAAAAACCATTGTGACAAGGCTAGCTAGCTAGAGCTGGCAATCCAAAATGGGAACCACTATTGCAAGAGGATTTAATTCAGGCTAAACCAACTAGTTTATTCCTAGTTTTAGAAATGGTAATTAACTGGGCTGGATGTATTATTTTGCGTTTTTATCATTCTCGCTACTATGACCAACCTCATCCTCGTAAATATCATTTGAGACCGAGCTAATGCTCAGACACGTCACTACTCTGTTAGTGTACTGGGCGGCTCAGGGAAACCCTAGCCACCGCCACCCCCGACCCCGCCGATCTCCTCCTCTGCTCGCCGCCGCCGGAGGGGGGCCGGCAAAAAGGGCGCCGCGCGCTCCCCCTGTGAAGGTGGCGGCCGGGCGGTTTCCTCCCCCTCGCGTTTCCCCCGGCGCGGGGCGGTCATGGCGGCAACGGGCGGCGTGGTCTCGCGGGGGCGCGGACGCACGGCTGGGCGCGGGGCGATGGCAGGCCGGAGCGGCGGCTCCGGGCCCATAGGCGTACGGCGGGGTGGAGGATCCGGGGCCCTCGCGCCCGGATCTGGCGGGGGCGGCCCCGGCCTGGCCGTGAGGACGGCGGGTCGAGGTCGCCGGGAGGCGCAGGTGGTCGCGAGGTGTTGCAGCTGCGCAGCTGTGCTGGTCCTCTGCGTGGACTGCTTGGGCCAGGGGCGGTGAGCTCACGTTGGTGCGTGGCGGGTCGGCGGCGCGTGGAGGTTGTGCGCCGTTGGCTGGTCGCCTGCGCGCGGTTGCCGGGGCGGCGGCCCCTCTGGGAGTGTCTGCTGCTGCCGACGGCGATTTTCGGGTGGTCACGCGGCTCGGCGCGGCCACGTTCGTCGGCATGGAGTTCGAGCGGTGGTTCCCTGTGCTGTTGATGTCGGATTTGGCCGCTCGGGCGGCAGATCCGTCGATCTGTTTGGATGCGTGGCCTCGGGGCCGGTGTGCATGCTGGAGCGGCGGCTCTTTTGTTGGTGAGTGCTTCGGCTGCTTGGGTGGCGGAGCTGTCGACCTGTTTGGAGCGCGGCCTCGGGGTCGGCGCGGATCCGGTGCAGGTGTGTGGTGGTGGTTCGCGAGCTAAATCCAGGCGAATGCCATGTCTTCGGTGTGACCGGAGCCAGCAGCGACGGCGTCCTCGGATGTCATTCCCCTTCTTGAAGGCGCTGTTGAGGTGATGCTCTTGTCCCTCCACCCGGTTCAACTTCGGGGGAAACCTTTGATCCTTGTGATCGGACGATGGTGGCACTCTTGTGTCGCTTACCCTCTTGAGGGCCTCGTCTTTGGAGTTGTGCCTTGGCTGGTGTGACAAGCGGAAGACGGTGGTGGCTGAGGGCGAGCGGCGGCGTCCTTCGCCATCGGCTAGGCAGGAGCGCGGCCTTGGGGTCGGTGTGGAGGTTGGAGCGGCGGCTCCTTCGCTGGGTGTTGGATTTGGTCGCTCGGGTGACAGATCCATCGGCTGGTTCGGTGCGCGGCCTCGGGGTCGGCGTGTGTGCGTTGTGTGGTTGTTGCGTCTCCGGAGTTGTGTTGGCGGGTGCGCTGGCCTCGGGGTCGGTGTGGGTGCCGGAGCGGCGGCTCCGTTCTGCTAGGGTGTCGTCTTCAACTGCTTGGGCGTTGAAGCCGACGGCTCGGTTGGGGCGTGGTCTCGGGACCGGTGTGTGTTGTTGATGTATCGGTTTTTGCCCGGTTTTCCGAAATAAAACAGGCAACTCTTTTCTTCTTAATCAATGGAACAGGCAAAGCTTTTGCCTCGGGTTTCAAAAAAAAACTACTCTGTTAGTGTGACAATCGGTTTTACACTCTGTCATCTTTATAGTTAGTGTGTAATTTGTTTTACCATTTGGGAGAGTTGACATTGCCATTATCATTACCATTATCAAGGTATTAAGCTGTGTAATTAACTCAAAGTGGCACCAGATCAGTGTATCAATCAACTCGTTGATTCCATCTAGCTAGCTAGCTTGGTACGTGCATCCGGCGTAACTACTCAAGATTGATCTCAACGGCATATTGAGTGCGTCCCATGTAAGTTCTCGCAGTTGATTTCGAAAACATATCTCGAGAAAGAGCTTCCCGGTACTTCCGAGTACTACGGCTTAGAATTATTTCAGCAGTTGATTTTACACAATTAATTATCATTCTTTAATTTACATAACCAGGGTTATGATTGTAACTTCCCGCACGACCTGTCTGCTCAAGAGCACGATCCGTTCACGCGGAAGCGGCCGTTTCGCGTTGGGATCTTGACGATGCAATGCAGCGCTCCCGCCGAAGTAAGTGCCTCGTTGGTGCTTGCCGTGCGCCTCAATCATCCGCCGCCGCCTCTGCCCACTGCCCCGCCGCCGTCCATCTGCCATAGCCGCTGGAGAGCACGATCCGGTCCGCCGCCTCTGTCGCACTTCCCCGCCGCCACCTGCCTCATCTTTCCTTTTACTCACCGCTGACGCCTCCTCCTTCAGTCCTTCTGGCGAGAGGCCAATCTGCCGGTCCCAGATGAGCAGCTCGAACTTGGATATGCCGTACACCCCTTTTTCCTTTGGTCTCAAAGCATGCAGCAGTAATGGTCCTTTGATCTTATAACATTTCAGCCAACTAAATGTGCAGTTGTGCACAGATCAATTGCTAGTCCCAGTTCATAATCAAATAATAGTGTACTAGGTTATTACTGTGTGCTAATGCACTGCTGCTATAAGCCGCAGCATCATCACTTAAAACTTTCGGTGACAGATCTCTTATATGAACCTATGATTGCAAATTTCTGTTTACAACTTGCCATCACTAGGAGCTCTTCATATTCAAGTATTTATTTTCTAACATGTTCCATCTATTTCTGCATTTGTGTTGCATATCCTTGCATCATACAGCGTTAGTATGTTCATTTTTAAGGAGATGTGATCTCTGTACAAGAACCAATTTTTCTGAGTGTACTTTTTTGTTGTATTGAGTTGCACTTCTTATTTCTCTTTTCAGTTAACACATTTTTTTACTAATTGTTTATTTGACATGATAAAACTTGTAATTGTTAATTTGTATGTGATATGCAAGAACACATGGTGACATGGGTGACTCTATGGATGAGTACCTTGACATCGTCAGCAATACGTTTGCTAGCGAGGATAATGGATTCCATTTCTATAATAATTGTGCTCTTGAGAAAGGATTTAGTGCGGAAATGGGATGAATCCAACCAGGAGATATTTTTGAGGAAACTTGTCGCCAATGGACTTGTCGAAGCTGACAGTGCAACCGCTCAAGTCGATGATGGACTGAAGCTGATATTTGATCCTGATTGTGCAAGATGAAGCTGATTGTTCGCGGCAACTCAATTCAAATCGTTCTTGTTAATATGTTTTTTTTAGATCCAATTCGTCTGGTTATTCTTTACTCACTGCACCCCTTGCTGGTTGTTAAAAGTATCTGCTGTGAAAAGTAATGCTTGAATGCTGTGAAAAATATCAGCTGGTTGGCTCTTTTGTAGTCTAGTAATGCTTGATCAGTATTAAAAGTTGTCCCTTATGTGAAATATTTCTGATTCCTCTCTGGTTGTGAAAACATCAGCTGTTAAAAGGTAGCTGCATAGCGTACAGTATTTTTTTTTGTGTGTGCACAAAATCTGTACTGTAATCCTCTAGCAAACATGAAGACCCTAGCGTCTACTACTGCCAGACAATCAACCAGCAGGGAAGCACAACATGACATGGAAATATACAATACTTGGTCGACAGAATAAATCACCTTAAAAATGTTGATATCGTTACATCCTTTAGGAGAATATAAAAGCTGAAGTAAATGTCAGTAAAGATACCATTCGTCTAAACACAAGCGAAAAACAGAGGATACAGACTCAAAGCCTACTAAAGAACCATTCAACATTATCCTGGTTATCAACTTGATCCCTCTGCGCACGCTCCTGATTCATCATCTGGTCCATGGCTGCCAGATCATCTGGTCAGAATATATCAGACTGTCAAGGGATATGAATATTGTAGTATATCCTAATCAGGATGGAAAGCTGAACAAGAGCTCTTATATCTAGCTTGTACATGGGCATACAGAGAAACATCTAGAAAGCTTCTTGATGAAAGGAAATAATGACAAACGAGACAAGCTCCATGTCGAACAGATGTTGACAAGAAATTGCTAGACAAGCTCCATGTGGTACTATATCCTAATCAGTAGGCAAGTATGTGCCTTCAGTACAGCTATAGGTTTGTATGAATTCTCTGTGACTGTGCTTCAACTGGAGGCAGCATGATTCAGTGAGAGCACCCTCAAAACATGTTTTGCCTATTTTGAGTCGACGACGGTGCAACTGGCACTGCCAGCGGCATGTTCCCTGGATTCATTGGTGCTATACTTGTTCGTATTTTGGCTTCCTTTAAGATCAACCGGAGAAATTCTTATACCTGACGAATCACTTTAATCCATATGTAGTTGTCTGGTTTCCTAGTAATGCAGAAATATTAAGCTGATACTGACTAAATGGCGTTCTGTTAAACATGGTTTGAATGGTTTACATTTGACATTGATGTATCATCTACTGTTTTTTACTAAGGTTGATTAAACCGCGCTGCTGCTGAACCTTCAAAGTACCACGAATGACAGTACAAAGTCGTTGATGGATAACCTGACGGTGGCGGCGAGCTGTGCCTGGCCGCACATCACGCATCGGCAGCGCCACCCACCCAACTGGCCCCGCCTAGCCAGTACGGCGCCGGCTCCTCCTCTACTGGTGGTTCGTCACCCAGTGGTGGCAAGAAGAATCCCTCAAATGGGAACACCAGCTCCGGCGGCAGATCCTCCTCTGGTAGGGCTGGCGGTGCCCCTCCAGGCTACCGCACTCCGTCCCCTATACCAGCGGTCACCGTCACCTTCAAGGCGTCGTTTGCGTCAGGCCTTTTCGGTTCCTGTCTTGCGGCCATGGTCACGCCGGACGCGCTCTCCGCCAAGGAATTTTGGGCCCGCCGTCGCCGCGCTGGTGGAGGTGGTGGGTGAGCTCGCCGGCGCGTGGGCGGCGGCCGGAAAAGGGGTTTTTTCGCGGGGAGGATTTCACCGTATGTCTGAGAGAAATGGCAAGATGAGAGCGGTAGGTGGGGTGGGGCCATCTTACAGGAAATTACTGATCTACCCTTTTCGTAAATAAAATAAATCAATATTTTTGTACAGCTAAATTAATATTTTTTGGTACTTTTCAGTACTTTCTGGTACTTTCTTTCTAATACTTCTCAGTACTTCCTATTTTCCCACCGTTGGATTGACTTGTTTAGACGGTTCCTAAAATCCCCAACCATTGTAAAACTTGTACTCGAGAAAGTCTGGGTCAATAAATGTTGTAAAATCTATTATTTTTTTATTGGTAGAACAACTGATATATCATAGTTATAACATGACAATTGTGAGTGAGCGGGAGTATAGATTAACTATGTTGAAGAGTAGGATATGATGAGGAGAATGTTAAAGTAAATAGATAAGAAACAACACTATATAATCATTTATCATAGCATTTGTATTAGCTATAGAATCATATTATTTTCTATGTATAATGTAAATATGTATGAATATATATTTTCCGTCAGCCGTCGTCTTTGTCACACTAAATACTACAATGCCCTTGCATTTGCGAGGGCCACAATGCTGATAGATGATAATGGTAACGTCAACTCTCTTAAATAGCAAAATTAATTACATACTGATGGTAAAAATGAAAAAAAAATTGTCACACTAATAGAGTAGTGATATTTCTAAGCATTATATCGGTCAAGTGGCATTTATGATAATAGGGTTGGTCATTGTGGCAAAAAATGCTAATACCCTGTGATGAGCCAGCACAGGAACAAAACGAACAGAATGTCAGAATTTGTGCTTTCGGTTGGTTAATTAAGAAAATAGAGTGACAGAAAGAAGACAAACCCCAATAATCCTATGTTATTAATGCAGTTGGGTCTTGCTTTGAATAATACGACTGTATCTTTGTTAATTTGGAACGGCATGCCCGGCCCTACCAACAAGCCGTGGAAGGCGAGGAGGGCGTCGCGGACGGCAAGGCATTGCGCGGGGAAGGGAGGGGCGTGGCCATGGTAGGGCTCCAGCAAAGAGGCGCGCCTCGCCGGAGAGGCCGGTAGCTTCCGCTTGGGCTTCCGGGTCATCTCGCCGGTTGCGTCGTGGAGGCGACGGTCGCCGGTGATGTGGGTTTTTTTTTTTGAGCGGAGCCAGCGATGTGGGTGGGGAAGGCGAGGTGGGGGTAGGCCGGTTGTGGGCTTGAAGAAAAACGCGAGGCGTGGACTATGTAAACGGAGTATGGATCCATCTGGATTGATGGGCTTCGGCCTAAAGATGAGAAGCCTAATGACAAGTGATCTTCTTATTGTTCCTGCACAAACCCCTTCATTTTGCTACCAAAAATAAATTAAACCCCTCATTTTGCTCGAATAAATCTTATACTTTCAACGTCGATGAGTGAGCCATAAGGATATATAATATAAACAACAGGAAGTCTTGATCTGTAGATAATGTTCCATACAAGCCGGATTTGATTATATTTTACCATAATAGATTATTATATTTTTGGAAGGGGGAACATAGCTCCGGTCTCTGCATTGTCCACAACAGATGTGTACCGGTGAAGTTGTATGCCCATTATATATATGTACCCAACGGTTGATTACGATTAATAAATTATACAGAGTAATACAAGTTGTGTATTTCGGAACCCGTCTCTGATGACTAGGAGAGAGTAAATTAAGAAGAACAAAGTGAGTTGCACCAGACGGCGTACTTATAATATATCTCCATTATAATATATATCTGGCTTTTGGAGCCTTTTTGTTCTAATGAAAAATCTGTTTAGAATCTCTCCCCCCATTGACCATTCAAAAAAATTATAATATATATCTCCATAATATTCTAATGACAACAAACACGGAAGCATGCTTAATTAACACAGAAACCATGGCTTCAGTTTCAACGACGTGCTAGTGCTCGTATAATATCTCCTAGACAAGAAACAGAAAAACCATTGTGAATCATGGGGAAAGGGCTAGCTAGCTAGAGCTGGAAATCCAAAATGGGAACCACTATTGCAAGAGGGTTTAATTCAGGCTAGACCAACTAGTTTATCCCTAGTTTTAGAAATGGTAATTAACTGGGCGGATGTATTATTTTGGGTTTTTATCATTCTTGCTACTATGACCAACCTCATCCTCGTAAATACATTTGACTGAGCTGCTCAGAAACGTCACTACTATGTTAGTGTGACAATCGGTTTTACACTCTGTCATCTTTATAGTTAGTGTGTAATTTGTTTTACCATTCGGGAGATTGACATTGCCATTATCATTACCATTATCAAGGTATTAAGCTGTGTAATTAACTCAGGCTGCGTTCGGAACATAGGAATTTGTAAAGGAATTCCAAAGGTTTCCTTTCCTATGGAATTTTTTCCTATAGGGCATTCGGAACACAGGAAGCTGCACTACCCGTTCCGGAGGAAAGTTTTCCATTCCCTATGGTTTCCGCTCAGTTTTGCAGGAATTCTAACATCCACCCCAGGCTCATGTTTTCGCGGATGGCCGAGGCAAGATTCTCTAGCAGACGATGGGCAGCCAATAAAATAAAGCTTCTACGCAATGGGCCATAAGATCAGTACTCCATGCGGCCGAATAAACTATTGCTAACGATACTCCATTAAGAGCAAGTCTAATAAGGCCACATAAGCGGGTTATAAGGATTTGAATAATATATTCTTACTTAGTTGGATGAGAGAGAAGAGGAGAGAGAAGGGAAGCGGACTCTCATGTAAGAGCCAGCTGCAGCACGTGCTCCTAGGCAGCTTGTGAGAATGTAAAGTG
This sequence comes from Puccinellia tenuiflora, assembly GCA_012064385.1. Lineage (NCBI taxonomy): Eukaryota > Viridiplantae > Streptophyta > Magnoliopsida > Poales > Poaceae > Puccinellia > Puccinellia tenuiflora. The sequence continues at coordinate 128,802 of QRDG01000827.1, forward strand.
GACCGTGCATTCATGAAGTAGTACTTTTCTATAGGTAACTATTATATGTGTTGGCTATTAGTTTGACTATAGATGACATAGCACTACCTTATAGCCAACAGCCGGCTATACTATTAACCTTGCTCTAAGTACTCCACGGTCTGCAACCATGCAAAAAGATTCCTTTGTTCCGAACACTTCAACTGCTTTCAATCCTTCCTTTTGGAAGCCTGTAGGTTTATCCTTTGCGTTACATTCCATTCCTATACATTTTCCCTTTCCTGTATTTTGGATTCCTATGTTCCGAACAGGCCCTCAAAGTGGCACCAGATCGGTGTATCAATCAACTCGTTGATTCCATCTAGCTAGCTAGCTTGGTACGTGCATCCGGTGTAACTACTCACGATTGATCTGAACGACATATTGAGTGTGTCCCATGTAAGTTCTCGCAGTTGGTTTCGAAAACATATCTCGAGAAAGTATGCCTAGTCTGGGTCAATAAATGTTGTAAAATCTATTATTTTTTTATTGGTAGAACAACTGATATATCATAGTTATAACATGACAATTGTGAGTGAGCGGCAGTATAGATTAACTATGTTGAAGAGTAGGATATGATGAGGAGAATGTTAAAGTAAATAGATAAGAAACAGAGAAATTCACTTGTACACGCGAGCTCACATGCACCGTTATTTTTGAAAAAATAAAAAAATAATAAAACATTATGAAAAATTCTGAAAAAAATTGGAGACACACATATATGAGTTGTTCACATTGGTGCAAAATTTCGAAATGAAAAGATAATTTTCATGCTCTATACAAAAAAGACAAAATCAGTGTTTTCAAAATCGTGTTTTGGATCTTATTCTGACAACTGATTTTGTCTTCTTTCTACAGAGCACAGAAAATGTATTTTCATTTCAAAATTTTGCACGAAGGTGGTAAACTCATATATGTTTGTCTCTAATTTTTTTCAGATTTTTTAAATAATGTTTTACTATTTTTTTTATTTTTTTCGAAAATAACAGGTGCATGTGCACCCGGGTGTAGAAACACTGCTCCCTAAGAAACAACACTATATAATCATTTATCATAGCATTTGTATTAGCTATAGAATCATATTATTTTCTATGTCTAATGTAAATATGTATGAATATATATTTTTCCGTCAACCGTCGTCTTTGTCACACTAAATACTACGATGCCCTTGCATTTGCGAGGGCCACAATGCTGGTAGATGATATTGGTAATGTCAACTATCTTAAATTTAGCAAAATTAATTACATACTTGATGGTAAAAATGACAGAAATTGTCACACTAATAGAGTAGTGATATTTCTAAGCATTATATCGGTCAAGTGGCATTTATGAGTGCCATTTATGATAATAGGGTTGGTCATTAAAGGACAGATCCAGTACATAAGGCTCCCACACAAGATGGGGTCTGGAGAGCGATTATAGGAACCTAGTATTACCCCTGCAAAAAAATGCTAAATACCCTGTGATGAGCCAGCACAGGGACAAAACGAACAGAATGTCAGAATCTGTGCTTTCGGTTGGTTAATTAAGAAAATGGAGTGACAGAAAGAAGACAAGCCCCAATGATCCTATGTTATTAATGCAGCTGGGTCTTGTTTTGAATAACACGGCAGTATCTTTGTTAAATTGAAATTCAAATTATCAAGTGCAACATGATGGATGCCCGGCCCTACCAAACAAAGCCTAGTCGCATCCGTTGTTAGGGAATTTAGTTTGACCAAACAAACAATTTATTTTCTTCAAAATAAGGCCTATAAACAACTGTGTAATCTATGTAGTTTGATATGATCCTTCATGTGACCGGATCCGCGGTCGATGACAGCAGCAGACCGTTCGCCGGTGAGGTCACTGCTGAAGTGCTGATCGATGGAAAAAATCATGCTGGCAAATTATTATTGTTCTCCCTGTCAAAAATAATATTGTTCTAACTTTGTTTCTGGCAAGGTTTATTCATCGTTCCAAACCACACTCCTTACAGCACAAATTACGCCACCCTTGCCTCGAATCTTCAATCCCTGATGCATATCCATCCTTCTGCTGTCGGCGAGTCACTGGCCAGCATGCCTGAATTACAAGGGACGTTACCAAGAAAGGTAAGAGGACCGTGTGACAAGCTGAGCTTGTCTGTATCTACCTGCATAACTATAAGAGTTTTTCTTTTGAGGGAAGCCGCCAGGACTCCGTGCTGCTGTGAGCTTCATCAATCTCAAATAATCGTTACATAGTATATAAAGCTACTAAGAACAAAGCTAGGGGATTATCGTTCCAGTTACATTGATTCGTGCGTGCATCACCTAACGAATCCGTCCAGCGAGCTTGCGCTTGGGGGCGTTTCTGCCTCGATCTCTCCGGTGTTGCGCTACTGCGAGTATGGCCAGGACTCGGGTGCTTGGCCTGCCCTACGTCTTCTGCACTGCGGGGTGGCTCGTCGGCGCCCTCGACGTTGCCGGAGCCGGCGTCGCCACTTTTCTACTCATGCTCCTCCTTGTCAGTACACACTCACTCTTCATGTCCATTAAGTCCCCGTGTTCACCGTCTGAAACTCTGAATTTCTTATATGCCCCGCTAATTAGGCAAAACATCCCCACTAATTGATGTAATTAATGCCCCGCTAATTAGCAAAAATATGTCGAATTTAGTGAATTTAGACTAAACTGTCCCGGGTATGCAAGTTGTGGGACTACCGTTGTACAGTTTGTAAAAAGTGGGACTAAATTGCTTCCACCGTGCAAGTTGTGGAATGAAAAGCGTATATAGCTCGATAGATGCCTCGAGAGTAACTCGTGCGGTCTATGCTGCGATTCCTCTTCCGAGCTGCACAATCTTACCTTTCAAAGCTAGTGAGTCTTGTTTGAGTCTATCGGGTGTTCTTTCTCCTTTTATTGTCCCCACGCGAGCTACGCCTTGCTTGAATTCCATTTTTCTGACGAGACCAGCACGTGATCTTGGCCATGGTGCAAAAGTCGTGGGGCTTTCGACCAATTAAATTATCTTAGAAATAGTAATAGCATCATCGATCATATAAAACCACCAAACAATATAGGTTTCTTTTTATAAGTGTATTTTTGTAAAAGGCATGACTATTATTGACATAGTTTTTTTGAAAGAATATTAGCATTTACAATACCAATTGATATCATTAGATTTATCATAAATATATATTATTAATTTAGTATTTCATATATGTTAGTTTTTTTTTTGGGAACAACGGTGTTCTGCTGGGATTTTATTAATTTTTGTAAAAGTATTTACAAACAGAGCAAAAGAAAAGCTAACTAAGCTAAGCTATAACAACACTATACATGGTAGTTACTTCTGAAATTTCGGATCCAAGATTTAAATCCAGCCGGCCTAGTTTTTTTTGACGCGAAAAGCAACCCAATGTAGCTCTTCTTTGAACTTTCTCAAGCATCGGAAGAAACTTGCTCTGATTCTCTTGAAGATATGCTCATTTCTAGTGATCCAGATGGACCAAAGGGAAAGAATAAAGACTTCCATGAAGAACTGTTGTCCAAACGCCAGTTTGAAACAACGCAAAATAGTATGGATGTCTCCATTGGGGATAACCCAACCTGGCAGTAGGTGATTCCAGCAACCAATGGCAAACTGGCAATGGAAAAAAAAAAAAAAGAGGATCTTTAGATTCAGTTTGTTGGGAGCCACACATAATGCAATTATAGTCAGGCAAGTGGAAGTTCTTTCGTTGAAGAAGAGCTCGAGTGTTAAGCTTATTGTGAAGCAAATACCAGGCAAACACTTTGTGCTTTTTCTGACAACGGGAATTGCAGAGCCAAGTAAAAGAGGGTGCAGGATGAGGTTCATATGTTAGTTGATTTTACATAGAAATTGATTAAAGATAGTCAAGTTTGACTTTTCAAAAAACTATAAGAAGGAATAGAGGAAGTATTAAATTTTCACAATAACTTTTCTCTTGACAAGTCTATTTTTAGCAGGAAAAAATTGGAGCGACTAGCACCCAATCGAGTTAGAATTAAGTTAACTCTCACTCAAATGATGTCATCTAGTTTCAGTTGCAACTCATATGAAATTTATGTATAACTGAGAAAATTTCAATTGCAACTCATGCACAACACACTTATAATTGGAAAATCTCAGTTGCAACTATGTGAACCCGTTTATAACTGGAAAATTTTCAATTACAACTCATGTGCAACTCACTTGTAATTGGGAAATCTCAGTTGAGACTCATATGCAAGCCATGTGTAACTTGGAAAAATACATTTGTAAATCATATACAAGTCACATATCACACGAATCACGATGTAAATCTGACAGGAATCAAGCTGATTGAGTTCTAACTTAATTCTCGCTCGAGTGAGAAATAGCAAGACCGTTTCTTTAACATTGTATAATATAGCCTAAATACGTCAATTAGGGACGGAAGTAGTAGAATGTAACCTAAATAAAAGAGAGTTTTGTTTGTGTTGAACAGGCTTCATGCCACGATAATATAATCATCCTCATCGTGTANCTGAATTACAAGGGACGTTACCAAGAAAGGTAAGAGGACCGTGTGACACAGCTGAGCTTGTCCTGTATCTACCTGCATAACTCTAGAGTTTTTCTTTGAGGGAAGCCGCCAGGACTCCGTGCTGCTGTGCGCTTCAATTCATCTCAACATAATCGTTACATAGTATATAAAGCCTACTAAGAACAAGCTAGGGGATTATCGTTCCATTACATTGATTCGTGCGTGCATCACCTAACGAAGCCGTCCAGCGAGCTTGCGCTTGGGGCAGTTTCTCTGCCTCGATCTCTCCGGTTTGTTGCGCTACTGGGAGTATGGCCAGGACTCGGCCGGGGGTGCTTGGCCTGCCCTCATACTTGCGTCTGAACTGACGGGGTGGCTCGTCGGCGCCCTCGACGTTGCCCGGAGCCGGCGCCGCCACTTTCTCTACTCATAATGCTTCCTCCTTGTCAGTACACACTCACTCTTCATGTCCATTAAGTCCCCGTGTTCCACCGTCTGAAACTCTGAATTCTTATATGCCCCGCTAATTAGGCAAAACATCCCACTAATTAATGTAATTAATGCCCCGCTAATTAGCAAAAATATGTCGAATTTAGTGAATTTAGACTAAACTGTCCCGGGTATGCAAGTTGTGGGACTACCGTTGTACAGTTTGTAAAAAGTGGACTAAATTGCTTCCACCGTGCAAGTTGTGGAATGAAAAGCGTATATAGCTCGATAGATGCCTCGAGAGTAACTCGTGCGGTCTATGCTGCGATTCCTCTTCCGAGCTGCACAATCTTACCTTTCAAAGCTAGTGAGTCTTGTTGAGTCTATCGGGTGTTCTTTCTCCTTTTATTGTCCCCACGCGAGCTACGCCTTGCTTGAATTCCATTTTTCTGACGAGACCAGCACGTGATCTTGGCCATGGTGCAAAAGTCATGGGGCTTTCGACCAATTAAATTATCTTAGAAATAGTAATAGCATCATCGATCATATAAAACCACCAAACAATATAGGTTTCTTTTATAAGTGTATTTTTGTAAAAGGCATGACTATTATTGACATAGTTTTTTTGAAAGAATATTAGCATTTACAATACCAATTGATATCATTAGATTTATCATAAATATATATTATTCATTTAGTATTTCATATATGTTAGTTTTTTTTAGGGAACAACGGTGTTCTGCTGGGATTTTATTAATTTTTGTAAAAGTATTTACAAACAGAGCAAAAGAAAAGCTAACTAAGCTAAGCTATAACAACACTATACATGGTAGTTACTTCTGAAATTTCGGATCCAAGATTTAAATCCAGCCGGCCTAGTTTTTTTTACGCGAAAAGCAACCCAATGTAGCTCTTCTTTGAACTTTCTCAAGCATCGGAAGAAACTTGCTCTGATTCTCTTGAAGATATGCTCATTTCTAGTGATCCAGATGGACCAAAGGGGCAAGAATAAAGACTTCCATGAAGAACTGTTGTCCAAACGCTAGTTTGAAACAGCGCAAAATAGTATGGATGTCTCAATTGGGGATAATCCAACCTGGCAGTAGGTGATTCCAGCAACCAATGGAAAACTGGCAATGGAAAAAAAGAAGAGGATCTTTAGATTCAGTTTGTTGGGAGCCACACATAATGCAATTATAGTCAGGCAAGTGGAAGTTCTTTCCTTGAAGAAGAGCTCGAGTGTTAAGCTTATTGTGAAGCAAATACCAGGCAAACACTTTGTGCTTTTTCTGACAACGGGAATTGCAGAGCCAAGTAAAAGAGGGTGCAGGATGAGGTTCATATGTTAGTTGATTTTACATAGAAATTGATTAAAGATAGTCAAGTTTGACTTTTCAAAAAACTATAAGAAGGAATAGAGGAAGTATTAAATTTTCACAATAACTTTTCTCTTGACAAGTCTATTTTAGGAGGAAAAAATTGGAGCGACTAGCACCCAATCGAGTGAGAATTAAGTTAACTCTCACTCAAATGATGTCATCTAGTTTCAGTTGCAACTCATATGAAATTTATGTATAACTGAGAAAATTTCAATTGCAACTCATGCACAACACTTGTAACTGGAAAATCTCAGCTGCAACTATGTGAACCCGTTTATAACTGGAAATTTTTCAATTACAACTCATGTGCAACTCACTTCTAATTGGGAAAATCTCAGTTGAGACTCATATGCAAGCCATTTGTAACTTGGAAAAATACATTTGTAAATCATATACAAGTCACTATCACACGATCACGATGTAATCTGACAGGAATCAAGCTGATTGAGTTTTAACTTAATTCTCGCTCTCGAGTGAGAAATAGCAAGACCGTTTCTTTAACATTGTATAATATAGCCTAAATACGTCAATTAGGGACGAAAGTAGTAGAATGTAACCTAAATAAAAGAGAGTTTTGTTTGTGTTGAACAGGCTTCATGCCACGATAATATAATCATCCTCATCGTGTACGGTGCGTCCCTCGTTGTTGTTGTCGTTTCTACTTTAATTTTAGGGAGCAACTAGGGCTCAATCGAGTGAGAATTAAGGTAATTCTCACTCAGATGTGTATCGGTTTATGCAACTCAGCTCCATGTCACATGGGATGTTTGCAATAAGCATAAACCTAACACGAATGATATAAATCCAACGTTGATTAGTGAGCTTATTATCTACTTTGAGTGCAGCAAATGGATCTACACATAGATGATGCAGTTGCATATGAACCATGTGCACTGGACTGAGAACATCACTCGATTATGCGCCTAGTTGCTCCCAAACTGCTCCCCGCAGGTCTACAATTTCAATCCATTTGGAAAGAGGATTGGATCCAAATTCAAAGCCTGATCCCACGAGGATTGGATCCATTCCTCTCATACGAACTCGCGGGTTCCCCTTCCCCAGCATCAGCAGCGATGACGAGTAACGACTAAATCCATGGCTGACTAGCCGTCGCTTAAAACCAACCTACCTACCTCGCCGTCACAACCAAGCGCCTCCTCCTAGGTCCTAGCGATCGCCACATCTGCCAGCACGCCCGACCGAGTCCAATGGCCACCGCCGGGCCGCGGTGGAGGCCATTCGTGCCCTCCTCCCCCTCGCCGCCTTCCTCCGCGTCCTCCTCGCCCTCCTCGTCGTTCACGGCCACGCTGGACCCGCCGGCCGAGTTCCTCTGCCCCGTCTCCGGCACGCTCATGGCCGACCCCGTCACCGTCCCGCCGGGCCAGACCATCGAGCGCGCCTGCATCCAGGCCTGCGCCGCGCTCGCCTTCTACCCGCCCGCCCTCCTCGCCGGCCTCCCGTCCTCCTCCCCGCTCGTCCTCATCCCCGACGTCGCGCTCCGCTCCGCCATCCTCAACTGGTGCGACCGCATCGGCCTTCCCCACCCTTCCCCGCTCTCCCTCGACACCGCCGGCGACATCGTCCGCCGCCTCATGCCGCCGCGCCAGGAGCAGAGGCCGCAGTATCAGTACGGGCCGCCGCAGCGCCAGGAGGAGAGGTCGCAGTCTCAGTACGGGCCGCCGCCGCCGCTGCGCCAGGAGGAGAGGCCGCAGCCTCAGTACGTGCGGCCACCGCCGGCGGCGGCCGCCTCCGTCCGGACAAGAACCCGCTCCGTCTCTGGCGAGGACTTCCAGCAGGAGCCGAGGCAGAGGAGCGGTTCGGTGGAGGAGGAGATCATGGCCGTGCTCGGCGCGGCGGACGGCGCCGGCCCCGCGGAGCAGAAGGCGGCGATGGCCTCGCTGCGGCAGGCGACGCGGGAGACAAGGGAGCTGCGGATGCAGCTCTGCACGCCGCGGCTGCTCGCGGCGCTCCGGCCGATGCTGCTGTCCCCGGACCCCGACCTCCAGGTCAACGCGGCGGCGGCCATGGTGAACCTGTCGCTCGAGGCGGAGAACAAGGTGCGGATCGTGCGGTCCGGGGCGGTGTCGCCGCTCGTCGACGTGCTCCGGGTCGGCCATCCGGAGGCGCGCGACCACGCGGCCGGCGCGATCTACAGCCTCGCCGTGGAGGACGAGAACCGGGCCGCCATCGGCGTGCTCGGCGCGATCCCGCCGCTGCTGGAGCTCTTCGCGAGCTTCGACGCGGGGCACCGCGCGCGGCGCGAGGCCGGCATGGCGCTGTACCACGTCTCCCTCGCCGGGATGAACCGGTCCAAGATCGCGCGCACGCCGGGGGTCGTGCGGACGCTGCTCGCCACGGCGGAGGCGCGGGGAAACCGTGGGGACGCCGACGCCGCCGCGCTGCGGAAGCTGGCCGTGATGATCCTGGCGAACTTAGCCGGCTGCCCGGAAGGCCGGGCCGCGCTGATGGACGGCGGTGCGGTGGCGGCCGTCGCCAGGCTGATGCGCAGCGGCGCCGCCGCGCCGGGGAGCTCGGAGGAGGAGTACTGCATATCGGCTCTGTACGGGATGAGCAAGGGCAACCTGAGGTTCCGGGGCCTCGCGCGCGCGGCGGGGGTGGAGGACGCGCTGGCGCCGGTGACGGAGTGCGAGGGCGGCGGGGTCGGGCGGGACATGGCGCGGCGCACGCTCCGTGCGATGCGCGGGGAGGACGACGAGGTCGCGTTCACGGCGTCCGGGATCCTCGGGAGCCAGTGGGACGGCGCTAGCATCGTGTCGGAGGGGCTCGTCTCGCTCCGGCGGCCGCCGCACCAGCGCGGCGGCAACCACAGCGGGCCGTCCGGGTCAAACACGACCCAGTTCTGACCAAGTCAAAAGTCGCCTCTTTGCCCGCGCCACTTGTTTATTCGATTGTTTGGCGCAGCTATTCCGTTCCCCATTATGTTAGGTGATGAATTCTTTTGTTCGAATTGAAGTGTAATTTATTGGATCTGTGTAGGTGTTCATGATCTGTGTGTGAGCTGTGGAACTGTAATTATGATTAAATAAGAAGATACTGCTTACTTGGTTGTGGGTTCGTGACAGTGTCACATTGGCATTTTTTAGCTGATTTCGGGTGCTTTTCAGGAACAAATAATGCTGGATGATTTTGCTGATGTTTGCAGTCTAGTGCTTTGCTGGCCGGACACATTTGTGTTTTAAGATCCAAAGTGCCGAGTGAAGAAAATAGAGTCTCACTTTAGCACTGAACTTACAAATTACACAAACAAGTTCACAGGTGCTGCTCAGTTATTCTTCAGATATGTTCAACTTCTTTTTCACAACTGTTTGAACTGAGTAAGAAGAACATATTTTGAACGCAGGGTGCAGGAGGAAAAAATCTGATTTAGTTCCTTCATAATACCATACGCAATGCCTCGTTGCCTTGCCCCAGAACAGTGGCAGAAACCGCCAAACCGGTCAGATAGCCACAGGTCAACCTCAGCTCGAACGGTTCAACACGAAGCAGCATGCTGCAAGGAACAGAACGAAGACTCCAGGTAAATATACTTTGCGAGAAAATGATGTGCTACTTTTCTAGTAGTACAAAATCTACGAGCTGACATCACAATCCATGCATTCGTCAGTAAAAATGGGTATTACATTTTAAAACTACAGCAAAAAAGCATGTCCAAGCATTGAACCGTCTCTTGAATCAGGCCGCGGTTGGCTTCTGGTTGCCCAGTCCAAACAAGTTCTCAAACAGTTTTGAAGCCATCGGAGGAACCGTCATGGGAACCGGGGCCATGAAATTTGCGAGCTTCTCGTGGACGTTATACCTGGAAGAGAGCCACGGTAAACAAAAAAATCGATACCAAATGCAGGGAAGCTACACCCAAAGTAAAGTAGTCTGGAGTACCTTATCTTTCTGCTCTTCGAAGCACGGCGGTCGACAAGTTTCCTCTTCTTCTGCTGCTTCTTTCTCAGAGCGTAAAATGCAGACTCTGCAACAGATTGTTTGCAAGCAGCAGCAGCAGCAGCAGCATGGTTCATCAATGCTACATTCAGGGTAAAAACAACAAGTGCAGACGCATGATATTTTGGAGATAGAACTAACCAGATGCTCCATCACATGACTCGAGAAACTCCTTGAGAAGCTGATGGTAAAATTCTGAGTCATCAACAAGTTCAGGATCACCTTCCACAGTCTTCCCCTGAGTTACAACAAGGGGTGAACGTATGAGACCAAAAAGTGCACTACACATCGTGTTGAATTATATCAGTGGAAATATCACTGAAACTAATCTAATTTAATCAGAGGAAATAGATGATCAGAGATTTATGAATTTTTGCCTCAATAAACGAAATGAACTATATACATAACACAAAATTTGAATAAATGAAATGAGAGACAACCAAACTCGAAATAAATCCAAGTAAAGAATGAAGAATTTCTCAAACCTCCACGGTAACAGCAGGCGCTGATGCACTCTGCAAAATGAATGAAAATGCTCACATATTTATCATTATAATTAGAAGTAGAAACAGGACTTGTGGCCCTTTATAATAGATGCATTTATAATACCTCTCCAAATACACCAACATCATATTTCCGCAAGTACATCCTGTTAATCATCCTGCTTGGGTCTCTCATATAGCCAGCAACTTGGTCACTTATGTTCTATTCTTGTACAAAAGGGAGGAAGCAAAGGTTTTAGCCTTTTGGATCAACTAGGCCGGTTCCACAATTACAAATTACTAGTAGTAGTTAAATAGGTATTCAGCCAACCTGATTAAATGCGTGCAACTTTCCTTTCAGTGCAGCAGCGCCAGTTGTGACCTGTGTTTTCCTCTGCCATTTATCTACCTCAGTATTTCTAAACGGGGTTATCCTGTACAAAAGTCATTATATCAACCCCTGGTAGCCGAGGCAAAATACATATAAGTACAATCTGACTAGTTCTAGAACTGACATAACAAGTTTCTTTTCCAATTTCGCTTTTTTAAACACACAAATACCCGCTCAGTGCATTGATGTTATTTTTTGTATCCTTATAATCCTTTACTTTGTGAGTGCTAACCTAAGGATTTGCCAATATGGTGGATTTAATTTTTTTTTTCACGGAGGATGTTGCCCCCAATGCAAGTTGCCAAGTTCACCAACATTAACCAGGGATAAGTAGCAAATTAGCAATCCAGCATACAAGTGTGCAACTGCATAGTGCTGATTAACAAAAGGTCTGCTGCTATGCAAGACGCTGCAACATATTGAACATATATCCTACAGAAATTCATCACAGTTTCAATTATTGTAAAAGGTTACCTTGTCTGCACTTTCTGTACTTCCAGCCACTCATCATTTTCTCCATTCGAGTCAGCTAACTTATCTGTCATTAAGTCGGGATTAACGAATGTTTAAATGCATCTTTCAGAATGAGAAAGGCTGGACAGTAGTAGTACCATTCAGACCCTTTGCAACCTGGTTCTTCTCCAGTAAAGCCTACAAGAAGTTTTTGGAAAGCACATATTGCATAAAGTAAGAAAACCTTGAAAAGTACAGTATGGACTACTAACATAGCATGGAAACAAAATAACTAGAAGAGCAGGTAACCAAACCTCCTGCAGCTCCAGCATGCAACCGAGAGTCTGTTTCGATGAATCCAGCAGCTCAGCATATGCTTGCTCTATCTCCTTATCATGATTGCAGAATCTCGACTTGGTGGGATCCTGCAAGAACACAATAAATACATACATCTGAATGAAGCCTACGATACCTGCGTTCTTCGGTAGAAACAACAATTAAGACGAACAAACGAGGATCGACCAAACAAAGACATACCTTGGGAAGCTTGTTGGAAGTGGAAAACGCCTTCTGCAGCAAGAATCTCATCTCCAAGGTCTTGTCCCATAGAACCTTCAGTTGAACAGAAATTGGACGGAAATTAAGGTTAACAGTTTGAAAGCTTGAACACAGTGGGTGTGAAGGATTTTTCAACTGCACAGGATCATGATGAGTAGTACATGGTATGTTGGCCAAGGAGATGTAAGAAAAAAAAAGACCTTTTGGTTCTTGACCGCCTGGCCTCTCGCGACGTCGTCGTCTCGGTGCTGCTTCAATGTCTCGAGAATGCTTCTGCAGGTGGAAGAAAGATTCTGAGGTGAATTGACCGTGTGAAGGTGCGGCATGTAGAGGGCAGGTGGAAGGGGAGAACACGTACTGTTGATTGGCCTGGAGGGTGCGATACTCCTGCTCGAGCTCCCCCATCTCACCATCGTCCTCTTCCTCCTCTTCCTCCTCCTCCTCCTCCTCCTCCACCTCCTCGTCGGAATCTTGTTCGTCTTCGTCGTCAACGGCGGCGCTCCTTGCGGAGAAGAAGCCGTCGTCCTCGGGGTCGGAGTGGTCGTGGAGGTGGAGGTCGGAGTCGCTTCCGGAGTCGGAAGAAGCCTCCGAGGGCAGCGGGGAAGGAGATGCCTTGCGGCGCTTGGATGCGAGTGGCGGCATCTCTTCCTCGTCGGTGGCTCGTCTGCGGCTGGAGGAGAGGAGCGAGACGGCGGCGGCTAGAGGAGAAAAGCGCGGGGGCGGCGGCGGCAGCGGAGTGGTGCGAAACGGCGAATCCTATTCTCGTTCCGTGAGTTACCCTGCCTCGGTGTTATTGGGCCTGGCCCGTTTGTTCCTGCGGCTTCCCACTGCATTTCCTATTCATGTACGTGGGCTACGCGCGAGTGAGATCCCCTCACGAAAAAACAAAGTGCAAGTGAGAAAGAGAGCTGCACCCGCTCCTAGTCCTAGCTAGCTTCTCTTCCATCTCTTCCGTTTCCTCCTCTCCCCGTGAACAGTAGTGAGAGAGGCGACTCCCGTTTCCTCCATGTTCCCGCCGGCGAGCCGCGGGTTCCCTCCCCCTCCGTCGGCCGCTCCAGCGGCGGGAGGGTGGGGGAACCCCGGATCTCTGCTTTGGCGTGTAAATAGGGTAGGATTAGTTAGGTCTCTGGCCGGCTTCGCTGTGGAGGTGGTGGTGTTGCCGGTGCGAGGTGTGCTGCCACCGATCTGTCCCCTCTCCGTCGGCGCCCTTGTTGGTGTCGTTGGGGATCTGGTGGCTTTTGGTGCTCGGAGGTCTTTGGATCTTGTGGGCCTCCGTTCCCTGCATCTGGTCGGCGAGGCGTTGGCGTTGACCATGTGCGGTGGGGATCCTGTCCTCCGGCTTCGTCCTCGTTGCGCCGTCACCTCCTCCAGTGGCGGTGTGAAGCTTGTGGAGTGGTTTGTAGGAGGTAGAAGCGGAGCTGGCAAGCAGATCCTGCCGGTTTCGTCGACGGAGGAGGCCGATGGAAGGTGGTGGAGTTGGTGGGAGAGGGTGCTGGCCGTGCCCGATCATCGTCTCAGGTACCGTCACTGCGTGGCGGGCGGATCTTGCGGCCGTCTTCAACTTTCGTGGCGCTCTCAGATGGTGGTTTGCTGGTGGATTGGCTTCTTCTGCTCCGACGACGGCGGTGGTGGCTTTGCTTTGTTGTGCTTCGTTTTTCTTCGTCGGGCGCAGTTCCCCGTTTGTGCTTCTCTGGCCGGCTGTGGTAGCGAGGGGAGGAGCCGGCGGTGGTCTGTGATCCGTTTTTGGTGGTTCGGCAGGTGGTTTTCTTCTTCTTCGGCGACTCTGCTCCGGCCGGCCTTGGTGGCGAGGGGAGCGGCTTCTGCCGGAGTTTGGGTGATGCGGCTGGTGGGACTAGACGGCGTTGCGTCGGCTGGAAGCTGGGTGGAGTTGGGGAGAGGGTGCTGTGGCCGTGTCCGATCAGCGACCTCTTATTCCGTCGCTCGGCGGCGGATGACTCTTGCGGCCGTCTTCTACATGTGGTGGCTCCTCTTCGCCGGCGGTTGGTGGTACGGCGACGTCGGCGGCGTCTTGGTTTCTTGGGAGAGTGGTGGTGGATCTGATCGTGATCTTCCCAGGAGGCTCAGGGTGCTTTGTGCTTTTTATAGGGTTCTTTTGTGTTTTCTTTTCTTCGTTGGACCTGGATGTAATTTGCACTCAGTTTCCTATTAATGTATCAGATCATTTTCCTCAAAAAAAGCTAGCTTCTCTTCCCCACTAAAAAAAAAACTAGTTTCTTTTCTTTCTTTTTATTTATTTTTGGTTAAATTGGCCTGAGGTAGGCTTGCAGCCCACGTCGAGGAAGAAGGGCCTCCACTAAAGAAGGTTGAAGACGCACAAGTGCAAAAGATGCACCTGTGTATGGAGTGGCCACCATCTCGGACAGAGATCACGTATGGCAAACAAACTTTGCCGCCAGAACTCCAGGAAGTAGCTCGGACATCCTCGGGAGATCTAGATCCCGTTGACAGTCCCTTCTGTCCGCCACCACGACGACCACCACCAGCCAGATCATCTCGATGTCCACCCACACCGAGATTATTGAGCCCTTTAGTATTCTCCCTCTCAACCATCATGGCCAAGAACATTGGATTACAGAGAGAGCAACAACCACTCAACGTAATTTTATTGCAGCAAGAAGGTGGTAGGGGCAAGGGAGTGATTGGTGTTGGCGGAGTTGGGTTTTGCCCCAAGCGAAGGCGTGGATGTAGAAAGTTACAGTTTTCCCTCAATTAAGAACAGAGGTTTAATCGAACCAGTAGGACTTTGAAATCAACAACGAGGTGCACGTCAACGATCTCTGGCGCTTAACCGTTGACGAACGTGGACCTGCACACACCCAAACAATTACTTTGCCCCCAACGATAGGAAGGTTGTCAATCTTTCCGGTCTGCTGAAAACAAAGCGGTTAAACGTATAGTGTAGTGAATGAAATTATGAAAACAGATCAGCGAGCAAGTAAATATGAAAAGCAAGTAAACAGAGTTGTAATCAATGTAAAAAAGATGGACCGGGGGCCATGGGTTTACTAGTGGTGTCTGAAAGGATCGTATGGGCACCTAGAGGGGGGTGAATAGGTGCTACACCAATTTTTAGTTCTTTTTCGATTTTAGGCTTAACACAATGGTAAATTCTCTAGATATGCAACTACGGTGAATTTACCTATATGAGAAGCAAACTAAAACAACTAGGCAATTAACGATATAAGTAAAGACAACTAAGGGAAAGAGATAACCGAAAGCGGAAGCACGCGGAGACAAGGATGTATTCCCGAGTTCCTCCTTGTTAAGGGAGTACGTCTCGTTGGAGGGGTGTGAGCTTGCCACAAAGGCCTACTCAACGCCACGAAGGCCTCACCCTATTCTCCGATGAACTTCGCCACAAAGGCTTGGTTCACCTTCCACTATCGGAGTCCTTCAAGGCGGAATCCGGAGCCCTTACAACGGTATTGGGGCACACACCCACAACTTAATTGGGGGCTCCCAAATCACAAGTCTGTAACAATTACAACAAGAAGTGAGCAAGAGATTCTAGGGTAACACAAAGCTAACCCTAGAAACACAATCCCTCAAGAGAAAGAGGGGGAAATGAAGAACGGCTTGGTGAAGATGTAGATCGGGGCCTTCTCCTTCAATCCTCCGAAGATCGACGAATTTGAGTGGAGGGATTGGGAGATCTATCGAATTTGAGCTTGCAATAATGGTGGTCTTCAATGTTGAGCTTGCTAACTGGCTGGAGGTAGGAGGAGGGGTATAAATACCCCTCCCCAATAATTTAACCGTTGGGAGCATTTCTCAGGCGCAGAGTGGCCGGCCTAAGCCCGGCCTGGAGCCGGCCTGGCCGGCCTGCCAGATCTGGCCAGTTGCAGAGAGGCCGGCCAGAGCCCGGCCTGGGCTGGCCCTAGGCCGGCAGGGCTGCCGAACCAGCCGGCCTGGATCCGGCCTGACCCCGGCCTGGAGGTGACGCAGGAGGCCGGGGGGGAACCCGAAGCCGCCGGCCTGGGGCCGGCCTGGACCCGGCCTGGGGCAGGCAGAAGGCCGGCAGGGTGGCCGAGCCACCCGGCCTGGGGCCGGCCTGGACCCGGCCTGGCCGGCCAGACAGGGCACAAACACTTTCTCCTTTTTTTATGAGAACCATACTCCAACAATAGAAATTTCAACCCTGCCACACTTAGCAATATATCAAAATATCACAAGTGTTGTTATCTAACACACAAAACATAGAGGGAAAGGCAAATGTTCTTTCAATCTCCCCCTTTGATGTAGCCCCACATGTGGACAACACCATGGACACCATGCCGATTGGCCCAATGACAAGATCAAGAGTCAAAGCTCTCCATGAAAAGGTGACCTCGCTCCTCTCGATGTGTGATCTCGACCTCCCTTTGAATTGCTTGCTACCTCATGCCGGTACCTTGTGTATACTCAGGATCCACCCGGAAGATGACCCACAATGGAGTCAAGAAGATGGCCAAGAGGAAATCCAAGAAGATGGGCAAGAAGAGGAAGACGGAGGCAAAAGCTCAAGGCGGAGCCAGCCGGCCTCCAGGCCGGCCTGGGCCGGCCCCCAGGCCGGACCCCCACCCGAGCCAGCCGGCCTCCAGGCCGGCCTAGGCCGGTTCCAGGCCGGCCCTCCACCCGACGCAGCCGGCCTCCAGGCCGGCCTAGGCCGGTTTCCAGGCCGGCCCTCCACCCGACGCAGCCGGCCTCCAGGCCGGCCTAGGCCGGTTTCCAGGCCGGCCCTCCACCCGACGCAGCCGGCCTCCAGGCCGGCCTAGGCCAGTTCCCCACCTTCCTGCCTCGTTTTGTACTAAAACTATAAATAGCTTTCCCCTTTCCCCATTTGAGGTTGGACTGAATCTGAGACTTGTGTGAGCTATGCTCCTCCTCCCTCGTAGCTAGGGTGCCTCGTTGAGGTAGATCTTGTTGTTGCTACTCTTTCACTGCGGTGTCTCTAGTAGTGCAAACCAATCTTTCACTGCGGTGATTCTATTGGATCGGTGGACCGGCCGGTAAGAGCAATCGGTTTCAACAAGAGTAAGTTTGGCTTTGATTCTTCGATCCAAAGGCTACCTTTTTGAGGGTTTGTTGTTGGGTGGAGTTCTCAGCAGGATTTGCTAGTTATCCTTGTGTTTTGCCCACGAATCTCCCTCGCTACCCTCCGTGTTCTTCGTGTTCATCCCCGTTTCCCCCTCAAATCCGTGAAGATCGGGCCTAGCCCTACATCATTTGGTATCAAGAGCAAGGGTTTCCACGGATTTGGATCGTGTTTCCACCTTTTATTAGCCATTTCTCCACCAAATTTTTTCTTTCCCATACCAATTTCGAAATTCAAAAAAAAAATAGCCATATGGATTTCGTTCGATCTTTCGATTTGGTGAGCGATTTGTGGTTTTGATCCACGGATCTCGGGCTTAAGACCTTTTCCTCACTTTCCGTTGGTGTTTTCGGAGGCCTTTTCCTCTCCAAGCCCAAGCGTGCCGCGCAATTCGTCGCCGGCGGTACTACCGTCCGAACGGCCGTTACTACCGCCCGCATCGGCCTTACCGCCCGTTCGGCCGGTGCTACCGCCGCACGACTATTCACCGACTTCATCTTCGTGTCGCTTCATCGCTACCTCGACGGCATCAAAGGTATAGCTTCCGACACATCTCCTTCCATTTCGCGAAACTTTTTCCTAGGAGCTAGCTCTTCATAGTGTGAGCATTGCACTAGTGTGACACCAAGTGACCATATCATAATCTTGTGAGCATCTAGTTGTAGCGGACTCGGCTCGGGCAAAAGCATAAAGCAAAAAGAGAAATAGAAAAGATTCAAAAAAAAAAAAGCCGAGCCGTGATCCTAGTCATCCTCAAGCTCCAATAACCAATAGAGAAATGGGTACACTTGTGCAAATCGGGTGCTCTTTCCCATACACTTGAGCTAGTTGTCCTTCGAGAGGTGGTGCGGCACGAGCATAGTCTTCGTTAGGTCCAAGTTGCTCCTCCCTATAGTCGCACCATCCACGTTTGTCTCCACGTGTGAGTCTCCTTTGTTTCTCGGATTGTGTGGTTAGTCTCTTTTGTTTCTTGATCTTTGTGGTTATCTTCCACTTACTGCAATAGCCTTTTCGTTTGTTTCGTTTCGATTTCTTGCCACTTTGCCTTACCTAAGCTCCTCATACGTGTGTGTGAGTCGCTTTTGGATTGCTAATCAAACACTCTTACTCTTGTGTCACCATCGTCTCGGAAGGCGAGTCCACTTGTCCAATACTATCAACCAAAGGTAAGAGCGGTTTTTAGCCACCACATATTCCACATATCACTTGTGTTTGCTTATCATGGCTAGGGAAGAACAAGACGCCGACTTCGGCAAACAAGCGGAGGCCCTGAGGAGGTACATCGATGACAACTTACGCCGCTACGAGGAGCGCCATCACGCCGCACAACGTGAAAACGCCGAGCGCTTCGCTCAAATACAAGACGACCAACGTGAGAACAAGGCGCGTTCCATTCGTCTCGAGGAGCTTCTCGAGAGACGAGACCGGCACTCTTCGCGATCAAGCTCAAGGTCTTCACATCGTTCCACCGTACGAAGCAAAGGTCCAAGCGAGATTGGTCAAGGTCAACACCACGACATACCTCCTCCACAAGCGAACTTGGACCATCACCAACACCAAGACCAACATCGTCAAGAAGAGCCGCACCCCCAAGCGATCGTACACCATCAACACCATCAAGATCGTCATCGACAAGAGATACCAATTCCAAATGCTAACTTGGATCCCCAACAACGCTATGAAGATAATCGACATCATCGTCATGACCTACCTCCACATCGAGCCCGCCGAGTGCCATTGGCCGACAATCATATTGATCTTGAAGACAATGAGGATTATGTGCCGCGCCACCATCAAAGGCATCGTCACCGAGACCGCCATCGACACCATGATGATGATGATGATGATGATGATGAGGATGATCGCAAGAACCGTTTCAATCCTCCCAAGCTCGTCATTCCTAAGTTCCATGGCACCAACGACCCGGAAGACTATATTGCATGGGAATCCAAGGTCTCCAAACTATTTCGAGTCTACAAGGTGCCGCAAGACAAACGAGTTGACCTCGCATCCCTCGAGTTTGAAGGCTATGCGCAACTATGGTGGGAACAACTCCAAGCATCCTTTGAAGACCCAATCGACACATGGAATGACATGAAGAAGGAAATGCACAAGCGCTTTGTGCCACATCATTATGCACGCGATTTGTACAAGAAGCTACAAGAACTCAAGCAAGGTCTCAAGTCGGTTGACGAGTACTACAAGGAGATGGAGTCCACTCTCTCCCGTGCACACATTGTAGAGTCCGAGGAACAATCAATGACACGCTTCTTGAACGGCCTCACGTACCCCATCAAGAAGATAGTGGAATTCCAACCTTATGAGAACCTTGTTGAGCTAGTTCATCAAGCCATGAAGGCCGAGCGCCAAGTCGCCGAAGAACTCAAGTATGTCAAGGCCAAGTCCTTCACCACTAGAGCTTCTTCATCAACACAACCCATCACTCAAGTCCAAGCTCAAGGCAATATCAAGAGTCCTACACCGCAAACCACTACAACCTCCAAGAAGACGTCGCCCTCACCCCAAGCCACCAAGTCATATATCACTTGCTACAAGTGTGGAGGTCAAGGGCACAAGTCATTTGAATGCACCAACAAGAAGGTGATGATAGTCAATGAAAATGGAGACTATGAGTCTATGAGTGAAGATGAGTACCACGCATTGAACAAGGTGGCCACGATGCAAAGCTTGGATGACGACGATGACTACATCTATTGTGATGGTGACCCCAACCCCACTCTAGTTGTCACTCGAGTCTTGACTACAATCAACCAAGGTGATGACGCTCAAAGATGCAACTTGTTCCAAACCAAGGCCGGCATCAACGGCAAATCAATCAAGGTAATCATTGATGGTGGGAGTTGTCACAACTTGGCAAGCAAGGAGCTATGTGAGAAACTCAACTTGACGTACAAGAAGCACCCCAATCCTTACCATGTGCAATGGCTTAGTGACTCCGGCACCGTGAAGATCCAACACACGGTTCAAGTATCCTTCAAGATTGGCTCTTACGAGGACACGGTGGATTGTGATGTGGTACCCATGTCGGTTTGCCACTTACTTCTTGGCCGCCCTTGGCAATTTGACAAGGCCGCTACTCATGATGGGCGCACCAACTACTATAGCTTCAAATGGAACAATAAGATCCTAGTGCTCCGCCCAATGACTCCAAGCCAAATTATCGCCGACAATGCCAAGACAATTGTAAGAGCGCAAGAAAAACAATCCCCTAGTGAGTTGAGTGGTGAGAGAGCGAACCACATTCACGTGAGTTAGAGCCACAAGCCAAATATGAGTGAGAAGGGAAAAGAGTGAGTCCCGGCGTAGTCTTGTTAGCCACCAAAAGTGAGATGAGAGAAGTGAGAGCAAACCCATCCACTTTCCACTTCGTGCTCTTATGCAAAGGAGATGGCAAAGACACTAACGACTTAACCCAAGTTCCTCCGTCTATGTTGTCTATCTTGCAGGAATGCAAAGATGTCTTTCCGGATGAGCTACCTCAAGGACTTCCTCCCCTCCGTGGAATCGAGCATCGCATCGACCTCATTCCCGGCGCCCCACTACCCAATAGAGCGCCATACCGCACCAACCCCGAGGAGACAAAGGAGATCGAACGCCAAATTCAAGAACTCCTCGCCAAGGGACATGTTCGTGAAAGCTTGAGTCCGTGCGCCGTTCCGGTCATCCTCGTCCCCAAGCAAGATGACACACTCCGAATGTGCATGGATTGCCGTCCCATCAACAATATCACGGTGAGGTATAGACACCCTATCCCACGACTTGATGACATGCTAGATGAGCTTAGTGGTGCCACTATCTTCTCGAAAATTGATTTGAAAAGTGGCTATCACCAAATCCGTATGCATGAAGGAGATGAATGGAAAACCGCATTTAAAACAAAACTTGGTCTTTACGAGTGGCTTGTCATGCCCTTTGGTCTTTCCAATGCTCCTTCAACATTTATGCGTCTTATGAATCACGTCTTGCGCACTTTCATTGGCAAGTTTGTGGTTGTCTACTTTGATGATATCCTTGTGTATAGCAAATCCTTGCATGAACATGTCGACCATGTGAAGCAAGTTTTGTTGGCCCTTCGTAATGCTTCCCTTTTTGCCAACCTCAAGAAATGCACCTTTTGCACCGACAAGCTTGTGTTTTGGGTTATGTAGTTTCTTCAAAAGGAATTGAAGTTGACACTTCTAAGATTGAGGCAATCACAAATTGGCCACCGCCAACTAACCTTGCTCAACTTCGTAGCGCTCTTGGTTTGTTTGGGTTTTACCGTCGCTTTGTGAAAGACTTTAGCACAATTGCTTGCCCCTTGAATGAGCTTACCAAAAAGAATGTACCATTCATTTGGGGCAATGCTCAAGAATCGGCTTTCAATGATCTCAAGAAGAGATTGACCGAAGCTCCTTTACTTGCTTTGCCGGATTTCTCCAAAACTTTCGAACTTGAGTGTGACGCTAGTGGCCTTGGCATCGGTGGCGTCCTCATGCAATGTGGCCGTCCCGTTGCCTATTATAGCGAAAAACTTGATGGTGCTCGCCTAAACTACCCAATCTATGACAAGGAACTCTATGCCTTAGTCCGTGTTTTGGAAGTGTGGCAACACTACCTTTGGCCCAAAGAGTTTGTTATCCATTCCGATCATGAATCTTTGAAATATTTGAAAACCCAAGCCAATTTGAACAAAAGGCATGCCAAATGGGTTGAATTCATCGAGTCTTTTCCCTATGTGGTGAGGTACAAAAAAGGCAAGGACAATATCGTTGCGGATGCTCTTTCCCGCAAGATGATCTTACTCACCCAACTTGAAATCAATGTTTTGGGTCTTGATGACCTTAAAGAACTCTATGCTTCCGATCCTTTCTTTGGTCCTATCTTTACAAAGTGCACAATTGACAAAGGATGCGATGATTTCTACTTGCACAAGGGTTTCTTGTTTAAGGCTAACAAACTATGCATTCCCGAGTCCTCGCTCCGTTTGTTGCTTTTACAGGAATCACATAGTGGGGGCCTCATGGGACACTTTGGACGTGACAAGACACTCGCCATGCTATCTACACACTACTTTTGGCCACGGATGACGCGTGATGTGGAGCGCTTGGTGCGCCGTTGCCCAACTTGCCTCAAAGCTAAGTCCACGTTGAACTCTCATGGTCTTTATATGCCTTTACCAATACCACACACACCTTGGTCCGACATTAGCATGGATTTCGTCTTAGGATTACCTCGCACAAAGAATGGCAAAGATTCAATATTTGTTGTTGTCGATCGCTTCTCTAAAATGGCACACTTTATTCCTTGCAATAAGACCAACGATGCTTCACACATTGCAACTTTGTTCTTTAGGGAAATCGTTCGTCTACATGGAGTGCCGAAGACCATTGTTTCGGACCGCGATGTCAAGTTCACAAGCTACTTTTGGAAGGCATTGATGGCAAAGCTAGGAGTCAAGCTCCTCTTCTCCACCGCTTACCACCCACAAACCGACGGCCGAACCGAGGTGGTGAATCGAAGCTTATCAACTCTCCTTCGCGCATTAATCAAGCCAAACATCAAGGGTTGGGAGGAATGCATACCGCACGCCGAGTTCGCCTACAACCGTGCCTCCCACCGGGCGACCAAGCGAAGCCCGTTTGAGGTTGTCTATGGGTTCAACCCCAACACCGCCCTAGACATCCTCCCACTCCCTCTACACGAGCGCACCGACATGGACGTCGACAAGAGAGCCGACTACATGAAGTCATTACATGAGTCAACTCGAGCAACTCTAGAGGAGCACACCAAGCGCCAAGCTAACAAGATCAACAAGTTGAAGAAGCCCATGATATTCGAAGAAGGGGATCTTGTGTGGCTACACCTCCGCAAGGACCATTTTACAGATGAAAGAAAATCCAAGCTTGCTCCTCGCGGTGACGGACCTTTCAAAGTGCTCAAGCGCATCAATGACAACGCCTACAAGATCGATATCCCAACATCCAAGTACTTGGTGCATGACACGTTCAACGTCGCCGACCTATCTCCCTTCCACGAAGATGCAAGCGTTCAAGAGGATGACGAGTCGAGGACGACTCTTTCCGAAGGGGGGGGGAGATGATGTAGCCCCACATGTGGACAACACCATGGACACTGTCGTGGTGGTGCACGGACAGATGCCATATAGGCTTGATGTGGGGCCGATTGGACGCTGGAGGTACCGGGGAGGGCTTGCACGCATGGCGTACAGACACGAACACACACTCACTCACACACACGCACACGATTTACCCAGGTCCGGGGCTCTCGTGAGGAGATAACACCCCTACTCCTGCCTGCTACTTGATTTATATGTGGATTACAACTGGTTACAAGCTTGCTCCTCGAGCTGTATGCGAAGAACTGCCAGATCTAAGCCTCTACCGAGTCTCAGAACAGCTCTCAGGCTCTCCTCTAGCTTTCAAGGAAAGACTAAGTATTTGCTCAGCGTCTAGGCTCAAATGAAATGTTGCCCGTCCCTCCAAGAGGTACCCCTGGTACTCCTTATATAGGGAAACCCAGGGTTACAGTGTAAAACATTGCTACTGTCGCCATACTCCTTGGTCTCCGGCCGACACGGGCGCCGCTGCGCCATATCTAGATCGTGGCAGCGCTGGTCGCCACGGTCCCCTCTGTGTCAGACAGCACGCCCACGCCTAGGCCTAGCGCCACTGTGCCGCGCCGCCCGCGTCAGAGGCGTGGCCGAGGCACGGCACGCCGTCCACTTGCAACACGCCGCCGCCCTTGTTTCGCTCCGTGTCTCAAGGAACGTGGACCACCGTCCGGGATGACTTCCACCCGGCATAGGCATGCCCTATGCTCTTGACTCGGTTCACACCTTCCTGCACATGAGAACAATGAAGGAGACTCCGACATATAATATACATGATCCGACATAAGGATATGTCGGTTTGACCTGACTCGGACAAATCCGGGTAAGCCAGTACGATATGTCGGTTTCCATTGACTCGGTCAACTCCGAGTCAACCTTATTTTACCATATTGACCCCACTCGGGGGCTTCCCCCCGACAGACACCATGCCGATTGGCCCAATGACAAGATCAAGAGTCAAAGCTCTCCATGAAAAGGTGACCTCGCTCCTCTCGATGTGTGATCTCGACCTCCCTTTGAATTGCTTGCTACCTCATGCCGGTACCTTGTGTATACTCAGGATCCACCCGGAAGATGACCCACAATGGAGTCAAGAAGATGGCCAAGAGGAAATCCAAGAAGATGGGCAAGAAGAGGAAGACGGAGGCAAAAGCTCAAGGCGGAGCCAGCCGGCCTCCAGGCCGGCCTGGGCCGGCCCCCAGGCCTGACCCCCACCCGAGCCAGCCGGCCTCCAGGCCGGCCTAGGCCGGCCCCCAGGCCGGACCTCCACCCGACGCAGCCGGCCTCCAGGCCGGCCTAGGCCGGTTTCCAGGCCGGCCCTCCACCCGACGCAGCCGGCCTCCAGGCCGGCCTAGGCCGGTTTCCAGGCCGGTTCCCCACCTTCCTGCCTCGTTTTGTACTAAGACTATAAATAGCTTTCCCCTTTCCCCATTTGAGGTTAGACTGAATCTGAGACTTGTGTGAGCTATGCTCCTCCTCCCTCGTATCTAGGGTGCCTCGTTGAGGTAGATCTTGTTGTTGCTACTCTTTCACTGCGGTGTCTCTAGTAGTGCAAACCAATCTTTCACTGCGGTGATTCTATTGGATCGGTGGACCGGCCGGTAAGAGCAATCGGTTTCAACAAGAGTAAGTTTGGCTTTGATTCTTCGATCCAAAGGCTACCTTTTTGAGGGTTTGTTGTTGGGTGGAGTTCTCAGCAGGATTTGCTAGTTATCCTTGTGTTTTGCCCACGAATCTCCCTCGCTACCCTCCGTGTTCTTCGTGTTCATCCCCGTTTCCCCCTCAAATCCGTGAAGATCGGGCCTAGCCCTACATCACCCTTTTTGGTGTTAGATGACAACACTCGGATTTGCAATAAAAACATCACACTAGATCATGAAAAAAAGGGCTCCCCCTAAATATGTGCACATCTTTTTATTTGCCTTGAACTGCAAATACACACGTAAGAGGGGAAACAAACCCAACAAGATATAATCACATGACATACACACATCCATCTTTTGTGAGAGAATTATCATACCTTGTGTGAAGTAGTGTTGACAATTATATTCAAACACAAAATTAATGTAGACTCAACCATAGATAGATCCGAATACCTTAATGTAGACTCAACCATAGGTAGATCAACCATAGATAGATCCGAATACCGAAATCCATAGTCTCTTACAATAATTTAGCATCGCATACAATAAAGATACCGAGGTCCACGAACATAAGCAAATAGAGTTCAACATCAACTAAACCAAATGCAAATCCAAATAGGAATAAAAACGCATGCTAAACATGAATGCAAATCCCCGGAGACTTTCTCCCCCTTTGGCATCAAGACACCAAAAAGGAGGAAAGTTGAGAGACGCCCGGGAGATCACTCGAAGGAGCCGGCATGGCCAAAGCCATCATCTCTAGCTGCTGCATCATCACCAAGAGCCTGTCCGGAGCTCGAAGCATCAACATTTCCCGGCCAATAGGGACCAAGAGAGGAGGCATCATCGCCAAGCCAATACATGTTCTTGGACTTACAGGTGTTTTCTGAGACTTCCTCGGAGTTGTCGGGGAAAGGCAATTCAAGCTTCTTCATAATCTCACGTTGATTGCGGTTGTATTTCTTTTGCTTGGTATAAAGCTTGTAGTCCTTATCTTGCTTATCAATCATGAAGCAGTTCATTTTCTGAAAAATAGACTTGATGAGGTGCTTCTTCTTTGGCGCTTGAACTTGAGGTTCAACTGGAGCTTCAACTTGTGGATCAACTTGAGCTTCAACTTGTGGATCAACTTGAGATGTGCCCGCATTATCAGATGAAGTGCGGCGAGCACGCTTGCTTCTAGAAGGGGCAACCGGAGCAACATTATCTTCCCCATCCTCGTCCTCTTCCACTTCATAGCTACCAAGGACATGAAGAGAGGGCTTGACGAACTCATAGTAGGTGATCTGAATTTCTTGATCAAGCTTGGTGTTGATGAGCTTTTGAATGTATGAACCATATATGGGAACCTTCTTTGAGCGAACCACGTTGTGCATCTCTTGCCACATGTAGTCCAAAACATCCAGTTTCTTGCCTATCCTCATAG
Organism: Puccinellia tenuiflora; assembly: GCA_012064385.1. Classification (NCBI taxonomy): domain Eukaryota; kingdom Viridiplantae; phylum Streptophyta; class Magnoliopsida; order Poales; family Poaceae; genus Puccinellia; species Puccinellia tenuiflora. The sequence goes on from QRDG01000827.1 coordinate 155,255, forward strand.
ATCTCTCAATGTGATATAAAAGATTGTTCATCCAACCGCGAACCTCACCCTTCTCCCCATACTTGACGTGTATGGTGTTCCTCAAAATAAAATGGACATCCTTCCAAAAGGGGGTGAAGAAAGCGACCCGAGGAGAGTGAAGAAGTCCATCCCCGGGAGCGTAGCAATGAGCAATTCCTGCACGGGCCTTCATAACCTTGCTTGCATCAACATGGATACGGAGGTAGGAGAGCGGAAAAAACGGTAGCTCCTCAAGACCAAAGAGTTCACCAAACTCAGCAAGTGTGGCTTCACATTTAACACTACCACTCATCCAAAACATGGTTCTAGGTTTCTCTTCCGAAAAATAGACGGTGGCATAAAATTCCCGAAGCAATTCCGGTGAAAAAGGGATGTCACAATTCATAAGCAAACTAATGCCATGATAGTCCATGAGCTCCATCACTTCGGGCTTAGATTTTATTAACATCTCCAAATCAAAGTGAAATTGAGGCACATAAGGATTCTTGAGGGCGCAAACCACATTGTGATAAACTACATCATGCGTCTTGCAATAGAATCTATCATCACTAGTAGTGCGCTGACCAAAAGCATAGGGATTGAACTCAAGACGATCACGTTGAAACTCATATGGGGGAAGCTTACCCCAATTATCATGCACCGGTTCATCCGGGTTGACCACAAACTCAGCCCTTTCCTTAGTGGCAGGCACCTTCTTGTTCTTGCCCTTGACCGTGCTTGAACTTGCCATCCTTCCTTGATCCAAACTTGCAAAGCACCAACACCACCAACACGGGAGGGGATCTCTCCAAAGACTTGACCAAAAGGGATTTCTTTTGGATGGAAAGGTAGATCGGGAGAGGATCTCACAAATTTGGGGGCAACAGGGGTGGGGGAGTGGAGTAATGGAGGAGGGAGGTGGAGGAGAGATGGCAACAATGGAGGGGGAGTTTTCTTTCGTGATCCAATCCGGTCAAAAACGCAGGGAAAAGGAATCTGGCGACCCGGCCTAGCCCCGGCCTGGCCGGGCAGGCACCCGATCCGGCCGGCCAGAGCCCGGCCTGGACCCGGCCTAGCGAGGCGTGGAGGCCGGCCAGGCGCCCGAGAGGTCCGGTCGCAGCCCGGCCACAGCCCGGCCTCGCGCAGGGGCAGGCCGGCCACCTAACCGAGCCGGCCGGCCTGAGCCCGGCCTGAGCCCGGCCAGGCCGGCCTCCTAGACAGAAAGCACATCTTAACTTGATAATTGCTCATCCATGATCTTCCTTGACTTGAAATAAATTTCTTGATCATCCTTGACATGAACTTTCTTGCTTGATTTGACAATAGCTCCAGAGTGACACAAGGGGAATGCAAGCATGATAGACATGATGAAAAACGAGACAAACAACAAATTTCACAAATCATTCCACACGAAGAACCAAAAACACCAAAAATACCAACTCCTCACATGAGGAGTTCGGTGGCCGAAGCCACCATATATGAGTATGAAAGAGTGAGACACCGCGAAGATGTATCTTGGGTTCTCACTCAAAACTCAACATTTTAAGCTCACAATTCATGAAATTGAATATAGAGTAGACAAATGCATTCATTAATATAGGCATAATGGGGGGAGGGAGAGCCCAATAGTTAGGACAACACTCCCCCTAAATTCATGCCTACACCTAAACCAAGATAGAAGTTGAAACTATGGGTGTGTATGCAAGATGGTCAAGCCAAACTCCTTGAATCCACGATATTTAGCTCATTCCTCAAATAAGTGAATCTTGCTTCATCAAGTGGCTTCGTGAAAATATCGGCAAGTTGGTCTTTGGTTGGCACATTAGATAGCTCAATGTCTCCACGGTGAAAGAACAAGCTATGCCCGGATGTCGCCTAGAGGGGGGGGGGTGAATAGGCGATTAAAACTTTTTCTAATTAGGGGCTTGATAATTGCGGAATAAAACTATGTGTTTAAATTAACAAGCCAACAACCTAATATACTAGGTTTGCCTAAGGTGCACCAACAACTTATGCTAAACAAGGCAAGCAACAAGGTGATAGCTAGATATAAACTTCAAGCACGAAGGCTATCACAATGTAAATTGCATAAGTAAAAGCTCGGGTATAGAGATAACCGAGGCACGTGGAGACGAGGATGTATTCCCGAGTTCCTCCTTGTTAAGAGAGTACGTCTCGTTGGAGGGGTGTGAGCTCGCCACAAAAGGCCTACTCAAGATGCCACAAAGGCCTCACCCTATTCTCCGATGAACCGCACCCAAAGGTTTGGTTCACCTTCCACTATCGGAATCCTTCGAGGCGGAATCCGGAGCCTTTACACCACTAAGCTTGGGGCACGCATCCACAACCGAATTGGAGGCTCCCAAGAATCACCACAACACCGTCTAGGGTCCAATGACCCAAGAGTAACAAGCTCCCAACCTTCAATCCCACGAATCACCGTGGGGAGCACAACCCGATGCAACTAATGCAAAAGGGGAAGAACACACCAAGTGGTCAAATCCTTCTCCCCAAAATCCAACCAAAGCAACTAATGCTATGGAGGGATTTAGGAGGAAGAACGAAGGAGAAACACCAAGAAATCCAAAATCTAGATCCAACGAGTTCCCCTCACTTAGAAGAGATTTTGTTTGGTGGAGTAGTGGATCTAGATCTCCTCTCTTGTTTCCCTAAATTTGGGCAAGAATCATCGGAGGGATTAGGAGGAATCGAGCTCTCAAGTTTTGCAACAATGGAGGAGAGAGAGGGGAAAAACTAGTTGAAACAATGGGGAAGAAGCCCCTTTTATATGGGGCCTCAAAATGTGGCCGTTGGGGGCTGAAAATGCTCCCAGCCCCGACAGCCCGGCCTGGGGCCGACCTAGGCTCGGCCTGGCCGGCCAGGAGCCAAAAGCAGCCGGCCTGGGCCCGGCCTAAGCCCGGCCTGGGCTGGCCAAACTGCAGAAAAACATCCAACACGAAAACGAACATATCTTTTTCATCCGAACTCCGTTTTCGATGTTCTTAGGCTCGTTGGAATCGCAACAAAAGGCTCTACACGAATATGCAGAGAAACATCATAGTCCAAGAATATATTATACAAATAAAGGGGGAAAGGTAAAAGCTCCCATTTGCAAATCGGAAATGCAATAACTTTCACCCACGAACTCCGTTTTCGATAATCTTGGACTCGTTGGAATCGTCACAACGAGCACAACAAGATTATGCAGAGAAACATCATAGTCCAAGAAAATGTTATAAAAACAAATGGGGAAAGTTTAAACCTCTATTTTAAAAACCGGAAATGCCGAATCTTTTGCAAATGAAGTCCGAATGAAATAAAACCAATTTTGTTGGAAATAGGACGACAAATGCTACCTTTGAAAATGGCAAACAAGCAATGGAGATTTTGCAAAGAAATGGATGAGATAAATATCCCGCACGGATGAACCGACAAAATCTCCAATACCGAAACCGCAATAGAATACGCATATGAAAACCGTTTTCGGTGAACTTGGCTTTGTCATGACAAGCACGACAAGCACCAAGACCACACCACTATAAGAGACAAAAAGAACCAATAAAGATGATTGCATGGATGCAAAGGTTTGTGCTCTCTACGACGATACGATCACGATATTCGGTCGAGAGCCCCTCTTGATAGTACGGTTACCTATCCTATAATCCGGTCTCTCACTAAACAACATGAGACCGGTAAAATAGAAAACCCTATCAAGATCATACCTTTGTCTTGCGCATTAATCCACTTGAGGTCGATGAAGACGATCTTCATCTCCTCAAGACGCACCACCTTCCTCGATTGCGCTTCGGTGAAGATTCACTTGATGCTCCCCCATACACCAAGATGGGAGACGCTCTCTTCGGCATATCTTCACTTGGCCTTGAGTGATGATCAACCCGCACAAAGCCTTGATCAACACAAACTTTTCTTCTTCCCTTAACCTTGACTCCAACAAATGGAGAACAAGCAAACAAATGGACAACCTACAAATATAGCTCAATGCAAATATTAGTCCATAGAGATTGTCATTAATTACCAAAAACATGCACGGGGGCGACCATGCACTTTCACACGGGCAACATGATCTTGAATGAAATGATGAAGAATCTCAATATGCTTGGTCCTTGAGTGTTGCACCGGGTTGTAGGCGATCTTGATAGCACTCTCATTGTCACACAAAAGAGGCACTTTGTCACAATTGACACCGTATTCCTTTAAAGTTTGCCTCATCCATAACAATGAGTGCAAGCACTAGCGGCGGCCACATACTCGGCTTCGGCGGTGGAGAGAGAAATACAATTTTGCTTCTTAGAAGACCAACTCACCAAGGACCTACCAAGGAATTGGCAAGCCCCGGAAGTTGATTTCCTATCATCTTGATCACCGGCCCAATTCGAATCCGTGAACCCACGAAGAGTGAAAGAAGAATCTCTTGGGTACCACAATCCAAACCTTGGGGTATGAACCAAATATCGTAGGATTCTTTTGACCGCCAACATGTGGCTTTCCTTAGGAGCTGCTTGATGCCTTGCACACACACCTACACTCAACACAATATCGGGTCTAGATGCACAAAGGTAAAGCAACGAACCTATCATGGAGCGGTAGAGCTTTTGATCCACATCTATACCCTTTGGGTTAAGTTGTAGATGGCATTTGGTATCCATAGGTGTCTTCTTCTCCTTAGCATCGGCCATATTAAACCTCTTGAGCATGTCTTGAATATACTTTGCTTGGCTAATGAAAGTCCCTCCTCTCAATTGCTTGATCTCAAATCCAAGGAAGAACTTCAACTCGCCCATCATAGACATCTCAAACCTATCGGTCATAAGTTTGAAAATTCATCATTAAAAGCTTCGTTAGACGACCCAAATATAATATCATCAACATATAGTTGGCATACGAAAAGCTCCCCTTTAACCCTCTTAGTAAAAAGAGTGGGATCAATTTGCCCAACTTCAAATCCACGGTCTAACAATAACTCTCTAAGGTGCTCATACCATGCACGTGGTGCTTGCTTAAGTCCATAGAGCGCCTTATCAAGCTTGTAGACATGGTTACGGAAGTTGGGGTCCTCGAACCCCGGGGGTTGCTTAACGAACACCAACTCTTTTAAAGGTCCATTGAGAAAGGCACTTTTAACATCTATTTGTTGCAATTTCAAGTTATAATGAGATGCATAAGCAAGAAGGATACAGATGGACTCAAGGCGAGCCACGGGAGCATAGGTCTCTCCAAAATCAATGCCTTCAACTTGAGAGTACCCTTGAGCCACCAATCTAGCCTTGTTCCTCACCACCATGCCATGCTCATCTTGCTTATTCTTGAAAATCCATTTTGTACCGATAACATTGCGGCACTCCTTTGGCTTCTCAACTAACTTCCAAACTTTATTGTGCTCGAAATTGTTGAGCTCTTCATGCATGGCTTGCAACCAATCCGGATCTTCAAGAGCTTCGGACACTTTCTTCGGTTCCACCATGGCAATATGAGCTTGATGATCACTAAAGTTTGCCAATTGCCTCCGGGTGGACACTTTGCCTCTCACATCACCAATAACCTTCTCAAGAGTATGTTCATGAAGTTCCATGGTTCTTGCAACTCTAGCTCGACGACGGGCTTCGATATCCTCATTGCATCTTGGAGGTATCACTTGATCATCTTGATCATTCGAGTCCCCGTCTTGACCGGTTGGTTGACCTTGATCATCACTAGGTGCGGCTTCAATATTTGAAGAAGAAGATGAATGAGCAAGGTCTTGATCATGGCTAGCATCACGGATAGGAGAGTTGGGCTCTTGCATAGCAACTTGATCACGAGGTTGAGGGTCTTCAACTTGTTCTTGGGTTGGTGCAATAGGCTCTTCATTGGCTAGATTTTCTTGAGTAGATGAAGGCTCCACTTGAGTAGAGCATTTTCCTTCTCGATCCGCCACAAGGGGTTCCTCGATGGGGCGGAAAAATCCCACATCCATTCTTCTTATGGCTTCTTGAGGAATTACATCATCTACACCGGAAACATGAAATTGCGCTACTTGGGAGCCGTTATTTTCCTCGAACACCACACTACAAGATTCTATGATACGCCGTGAGGCTTTATCATAGATTCTATAAGTGTGGGATTCGGCACCGTAACCAACAAATATACCCTCTAGAGATTTAGATTCGAATTTAGTTAAGCGATAACCTTTAATCAAATAGAAACACTTACAACCGAAGACACGGAAGTAGGAGATGTTAGGCTTATTGCCGGTGAGGATCTCATAGGGAGTCTTGTTCAACCCTTTGAGGAAGTAGAGCCGGTTGGAGGAGTGACAAGCCGTGGAAATAGCCTCCACCCAAAAAGTCAACGGAGTCTTAAACTCCGCCAACATGGACCTTGCTATATCCATAAGAGTCCGGTTCTTCCTCTCGGCTATACCATTTTGTTGAGGGGTATAAGTTGCGGAATATTGATGACGAATGCCCTCTTCACTAAGAAACTCACAGAGTGTGTAGTTATTGAACTCGGAGCCATTATCACTTCTAATTGCCAATATGGGGACATTGTGTTGACGTTGCATTTCAATGGAGAAGTCGATGAAGGTTTGTTGGGTCTCACTCTTTGACTTGAAGAAATAAACCCAAGTAAATCTTGAATAGTCATCAACAATCACCAAGCAATACTTCTTCCCACCAAGACTAGCTTCGGGAACGGCACCAAAAAGATCCACATGGAGGAGCTCCAAGATCCTCTTGGATGAAATAATAGTCTTGGACGGATGGGGAGAATCATGCATCTTTCCTTCAACACAAGCCCTACAAACATGATCTTTGGCAAAAGAGACATCTTCTTTTAGTCCGAGAATGTGGCCACCCTTGTGAAGACTTTGCAAAGTTCTCATGTTGACATGGGCTAGGCGGCGATGCCACAACCAACCCTTGTCAGCCTTTCCGAATAGGCACATCGAATTTGAAGTGGTTTCCCCCGAAAATTCAACCACAAACAAATCATCCTCGACGTACCCAACGAAAGCGACCTTTAGAGTCTTGCTCCACAAGAGTACCACAACATCAATATCAAAGAAGACGGCGAAACCCATCTTATTAAGTGCACGAACGGAAAGTAAATTAAAACCAAGGTCTTTGACAAGCATGACATTCGCTAAGGTGATATCCTTAGCGACTACCACCTTGCCAAAGCCCAATACCTTTTATTTTGATCGATCTCCATAAGTGACGGTTGCTTCATTTAGATTTGGTCTCAACTCCGTCATCAACTCCTTGCTTCCGGTCATATGTTTTGTGCAACCACTATCAAGCACCCATTTTGACCCACCGGAAGCATAGTCCTACAAGAAATCATTGCTTGGATTTAGGTCCCCATTTTTCAATGGGTCCTCTTTTGTTAGCAACAAGGGTCTTAGGGACCCAAATAGAACGAGCAATGGGTACATTTCTAGGACCAACAAACTTAGCATAGACATCCCCATAATAATCAACAAATATAATGTAGTGAGGGTTAGTCTTTCCCGCAAAGTCATCACTAATGGTTTTGCCCCTTGTGGCACCACCACTAGCAATGTTGACCTTCTTCTTTGCTTGAGGAGCACTAGCAACGTTGGCCTTCTTAACTTGAGGAGCTCTAGCATCCTTCATGAAGCTCTCTTTCTCCTTTTCTTCCTCAACGAACCCAAGACCAACTCTCCCTTTTTGTGAAGTGACAAACGGTTTCTTACCTAGGGAGATGGCCTTAGCAAGATTGATCTTCAACCTAGCATTTTACTCAATGATATTTGCATGATCACAAGTAATGGGAGTGGAGGAACTAGGGATATCATTTTTAGGCGGTTGAGCTTGAAGTTGTTCATACGACTTGGTGAGGGTAGAGTGTTCACTCTCCAATGCTTTGTAGGCCTCGGAGAGCTTTTCTAGCTCCTCGGTTAGTCTCGAATGACCAACACCAAGCTCGACCTTTTCCTTCTTACATGCTTTGTATTTAGCAATTGCATGGTCACGTTCTTTAATGAATTTAGCAACAATTGCATCATTTGATTCTTCTATAGATTCTAGTTGTTGCTCTAGAGAAACTCTAAGCTCATGCTCTTCTTCAAGATTGTCTTTCAAGGATGCAATTTCCATAGCATCCTCTCTTTCAATCTTACCCTTGATCTCAAGCATTTCTTGAGCTTCACCATATTGACTCATAAGAGTCTCAACATGCTTCTTTGTTTCACCTTGCATGTTAGTGATAAAATGATTGAAAGCAACTATTTCCTCTTTGATTTTAAGACTAGTAGCATCATCCATATTACTCATAGCCTTAGGAGATGAGGGAGATGATACCTCGGTGGTCTTGGCCATGAAGCATCTTACGGAGGAGTTAGAGATATTCTCATTGGGGGATTCAAATAGGGAAGGAGATGATGAAGAAGCAATAGCAATAGCGGCAACTTCATTTGTGGGCTCTTCTTCTTCTTCTCCGGATGAATACTCTTCTTGAGCAAGCAACACAATTCTCGGAGGCTTCTTGTTGATGGCATTCTTCTTGAAGAAAGGTTTCTTATGGGTGTCCTTTGACTTGTTCTTCCTAATAAGCTTTCCTCCATGAATTTCACGATTCTCAAACAGACACTCGGCCACAAAGTGATATTTATCTTGGCAATTGTAGGACGAACGAACTCTTTGGCCACCCTCCTTCCTTCCACTTGCCTTGTTGACGAAATCCCTTGCCTTGGACGGACTCTTCCAAAAGACTTTAGATGTGAGAGCCGTGTAGTCCTTGAGGGTATCTTGAAGCTCTTTGGGATCCCAATGTGACACATCTTCTTGAGCCTCATCATCATCGTCTTGCTCCACAACCTTGGCCTTCAAAGCAAGTGAGGTTCCTCTATGCATTCCAATGGCTCGGGCTCGAGCATCTTCGGCGTTCTTGGCAGCCACCTTGTATGCCGCCATCTCTTGCATGACCTCATTAGATGTCATGAGGTGATAATTGTGTCTTCCTTGGAGACTCTTCAAGTCGGTGGATTCAAACGGCCAAAGGGCGCTCACATACTTCCTCTTGATCCACGCATCATCAACATAGTTTGCACCAAGAGCACGAAATTGAGTAGCAAGGGTCTTGAGTCTTCGATACATTTCTTCATGATCTTCACCCTCTACCATGAAAAAGCCCTCGGCTTGGTTGCTCAAAGCTTCAAATATATTCCTTTGCATGCTCTCATTACCGACAAACTCTTGAGTGAGAATATCCCAAGCTTCTTTGGTGGTGGTGGCAACCTCGATGAGAGACATGTGCTTTTCTCCCACGGCGGTGTGAATTATGTTGAGAGCCAAGTCATTGAGTTGACCATCCACAACTTCTCTTTTTGTCATGTTGTTCGGGTTGACGACCTTGAACCCAGCTTGAATGATTCTCCATAGCTCGCTCGAAGCGCTCTTGATATGAGATTTCATCATAAATTGCCAATTAGTAAAACAAGATGGATTAAACTTAGGTGGATCACCCCTTTTGTTTATATGATAATGCGGGATAGGTGGGTCGACGGAGTACTTAAATGAAACACCATGGTACTCCTCCTTCCCATCACCAATTTTAGGAGGGGATTCATTAGTGTGTTGTTCGCCCTCCCCACTATGCGCGGCGGAAGCATTAGCCTCTAGGGATGGTGTGGCGGGTGGCTTATTGCCATTCAAGAGTTGCCTCATCATAGCACGCAACTCCTCCATTTGAGTGTTCATGGATGATGTCAAGCTTGTTTCCAAATTCTTGAGATCATCCATGGACACCGGGGGAGTGCTACCACCCGTAACACCATCGCCGTCACCCATACTCTCTTAGGTGGTGAAGCCTAACTTAAGAGCCAAGGCTCTGATACCAATTGAAAGGATCGTATGGGCACCTAGAGGGGGGGTGAATAGGTGCTACACCAATTTTTAGTTCTTTTTCGATTTTAGGCTTAACACAATGGTAAATTCTCTAGATATGCAACTACGGTGAATTTACCTATATGAGAAGCAAACTAAAACAACTAGGCAATTAACGATATAAGTAAAGACAACTAAGGGAAAGAGATAACCGAAAGCGGAAGCACGCGGAGACAAGGATGTATTCCCGAGTTCCTCCTTGTTAAGGGAGTACGTCTCATTGGAGGGGTGTGTGTCATGACCTGTATTGTCCAGCATCTCCTCCTGAAGACATACTCCCTTGGACGGTCCTGATCGCTGCTTACCGTTTCGTCTGATCGAGCGGCTACCCTTTAATTTGCTTCCAAAACTTTGTAATCGTTCAAAGACAGATTTGTATTCAACTCGTGGCTCACCTGGGTACTCTGTATAACCTAGGGAGAGTGGGTGGATGGGTGGCACGAGACTAATAAACCCTAATTTCCCTTTTCACTGGTTCTTTCCCTTTCCCTAATTCCCAATTTGCTCCTGATAAATTGCTACCTTGTTCCTATTTTTTATGTTTAGTTCCTCTTCCCTGTTAAGATCCTGACAATGGTATCTAGAGCTTTTTCTTCCCCAAACGAGTTCCCTCCCACCCTTACCCTGGCGGCGACATGGGCGTAAAGTGTGGTTCCCAAATCCCATCGATTTGGCCGTAAAATCCCTTGCTTTCGACCCTTTGCTTCCAGATCTCGACTCGTTCGCGAAGATTTCCCACCTGAAGCAGAGCAAACATGGCACACCACCGAACAAGATCTCAGGAGCGAATCGCAGCGGCCAGCGAAGATGCGGTGCTCCTCGCCGCTGCTCAAGAACAGGCCGAGGCAGAGGAGGAAATCAGTAGCCGCCTGCCGCACGAGGTTCTCAATCTGCACAAGAAGCTCACACATCAGCAAGATTCGGTAGATGCACTCCAAGGTAACATCGACAAACTCACTGATATGGTGGCACAGATCGGCTTGGCTGTTAACAGAGCTCACACACCCGTTCCTGCTAGTACCCAGTTCAACGACACCAGCACAGGAATTTTCCATACTCCACCGCCACCGCCCACGAACCTGAGCCCAATCACAGAGGGCGTAACGCCTATGACTCCGCAAAATTCCAAGGAGACGCACCCTGTTCACTTCGGGAACCTCACGCCAGAGCAACTTCCACACCCACAATACCCACCAAGCACCCAACACCATATTTTTCCATCACCATATCACGTCCCAGAAACATCCAGGCAAACCACTTCCACTACCCAGACGCCCACCAACCATATACATCAACATACATCTCAGCAAACACATCCCAACATGTACAACCCCATTCCATCATCATCAGCACACACAACTCCTTATCAGTCACAAAGTGTGGTTTTTACCCAACCAATTCCACCAAGACCACCATTTCCACCCCCTGTTCAAACATACCCTCCATATAACCATTATCCACCTCCTGCAACTTTTCCACCATTCTATCATCCACCACAAAACTACTACCCCTGTCCATCGCCTTACTACTCACCCCAACATCAGTACACTTACACCCCACCGCAGCCTACTGTTCCATTCCAATATCCCCCTCCACATCATCTCCAGCAACCCATGTCACCAACACCCAATCCACCACAAAACCATACCTTTCACACAACAAATTCCTCTCAGGAGCCATACATTCGTACCCCTAGCATGGAACTTCCACTCTTTTTCGGGGACAATGCACTCAACTGGATAGAGGAGTGTGAAAGTGTTTTTTTCACTTATGGGCATCAGTCAAGACTCCAAGGTTAAATGGGCCAACGCGCACATCAGGGGCAGAGCGAAGACCTGGCTGTCCAGCACCAATCTGAATTTATACTTGATGAATTGGACACAATTTGTGAGCTGATCTGTGATAGATTTCCTCCGCCTGGGGAACATGACAGTATGGAGCAGTTTCAACACCTCAAGCAGAACACATCAATGGCCAATTACATAGATACATTTGAGGAGTATATGATACAAATGCGCAGAGATCACCCTTATCTCACAGATAATTTCTTCTTATTGAGGTTTATCAGTGGTCTCAAGGATTCAGTTAAACATGTAGTGAAAAGCCACAGTTCATCCACCCTCAAAATGGCCTACTGGCACGCAAGGCAACAAGAGCTAGCTTATCTGTCAGTTAACAGGCAACAGAAGGGTTCTCAGTCAAACATTCCTAGGAGCACTAACCCAGCACCTGCCAAGCAGCCCAATAATTTCAGAGTACGAAATCTAACAGATAAGCCTAGAGAAAAGGGGAAGTGTTGGTATTGTCCTGAACCTTGGACTTATGGTCACAAATGCAGTAGCATTAAAAGCATTGTCCATGCTATCCAAATGCAAGGGCACAGCTCCAGTGAAGAAGACAATGACACTCCTGAGGATTTTCATGATGCTCACAACAATTTAGCAGAGAAGTTGGAACCTGTTCTGGTTGCAAAACCCACAGAAGGACTGCAACAACCTCCTGATGTACTCATTTCCATTTCAGCAGCAGCTCTGCATGGAATTCCAGGAGATACTACACTTTTTGTTAATGTAAAGATTGGTAAGCATACAGCAGTAGCTTTGTTGGATAGTGGTAGCACTACTACTTTCCTTGACACAGACTTTGTGAAGAAAGCACACATAGCAGTCACTCCAACAGGTGCGCATAAAGTTCTGGTTGCAGGAGGAGGGGAATTAATTTCAGAAGGGCAGATTCCAAACTGCCAGTTCAGCATCCAAACAACACAGTTCCAACAAGACTGCAAATTGCTTCCATTAAAAGGTTATGACATGGTGCTAGGGGCAAACTGGTTACAAAAACACAGCCCTAATTACACTGATTGGGAATCCAGGAGCATGTCAATAACAGTGGATGGAAAATGGTGTACCTTTCAGGATAGGGCCTTACCAACTGAGAAATGCATCATTTCTGCTAAAGCCTGTTCCAAACTGTTACATTAGGGTTCACAAGCATACATCATACACCTGGCATCTGACAAACAAGAGCAAGCTGCAGATATACTGAATAATTCTCCACCAAATCAAGCAGTTGAAGATATCTTGCAACAATACCAAGATATTTTTCAAGACCCAGTTGGCCTCCCACCCCACAGACCCTGTGACCATGCTATTCCCATCAAAGAAGGATCTGACCCACCCAATGTCAGGCCTTATCGCATGCCACACAACCAAAAGAATGCAGTAGAAGAACTGGTACAAACAATGCTGAAAAATTCTGAGATAAGGACCAGCACCAGCCCATACTCATCTCCAGCCATCTTAGTGAGAAAAAAAGATAAAACCTGGATGCTTTGTGTTGATTAAAGGCAGCTGAACGCCATCACCATCAAAAACAAATATCCAATTCCTGTGATAGAAGATCTATTGGATGAACTACAGGGCCAGCATTTTCTCCAAACTGGACTTGAAAGATGGATACCACCAGATCCGAATGAAAGACTCAGACATCTCCAAGACAGCATTCACTACTCACATGGGCCATTACGAGTACTTAGTGATGCCTTTTGGCTTGACGAATGCGCCAGCCACATTCCAGCAATTGATGAACAACATATTTGCTGAACACTTAAGGAAGTTTGTGCTAGTGTTCTTTGACGATATCCTTATCTACAGTCAAAATATCCAGCAGCACAGACAACACCTGAGAAAGGTCCTGCAAATACTGAGACTTCACCAACTGAAAGCAAAAATGTCAAAGTGCACCTTTGCCTCTCCTTCGGTGGAATATTTGGGCCATGTCATATCAAGCAAAGGAGTAGCAACAGACCCCTCCAAAATCTCTGAAATTATCTCCTGGCCTACTCCAAAGAACATCAGGCAATTGAGAGGCATTCTAGGAGCTGCAGGTTACTACAGGCGTTACATAGAGGGATATGCCTCCATATGCAAACCATTGCATGATGCCCTAAAGAAAAACTCTTTCATCTGGGGAGACAGCCAGCAACAAGCCTTTGATAAGTTGAAAAGGGTCATGACAACCCCTCCAGTACTCACACTGCCCAATTTTTCTCTTCCTTTTGTCCTCGAGACAGATGCATCTGGCTATGGCCTGGGAGCAGTCCTTATGCAGCAGGGACGACCTATTGCTTATTTTAGCAAGACATTAGGTCCCAAGGCAGCAGCCCAGTCAGTTTACGAAAGAGAAGCTCTGGCAATCTTGGAGGCCTTAAAGAAGTGGAGACACTACCTGGTGGGCAATAAATTGGTGATCAGAACTGACCAGAGAAGTTTGAAATACTTGTCCAGCCAGAAACTTTTGGAGGGCATCCAGCACAAACTTATGTTGAAACTACTTGAGTATGACTACACAATCGAGTACAAGCTGGGCAAAGAAAATTCTGTAGCAGATGCCCTCTCCAGGAAACATGAAGAACCTGACACACTACCCACTGAGCAATGCCTAGCCATATCAACAGCTGTCCCAACTTGGATGACAGAGGTGGCAACTTCTTACAATGGGGATGATCAGTGTACCAAGTTACTACAAGAACTTGCTGTTAAAGGAGACAGCCACCCAAATTACACTCTACACTCGGGAATATTGAGGTACAAGAACAGAATTGTAATTGGTTCTCAGACAGACTTGAGGGAGAAGCTATTCAACTCCTTTCACTCCTCAATATTCGGGGGTCACTCTGGGAGTAGGGTCACTCACCATAGACTCAAGCAGCTATTTCACTGGCCCCATTTGAAGCAATTCATTGCCCAGAAGGTAGCTCACTGTCCCATATGCCAGATTTCTAAAACTGAAAGAGTTCACTATCCTGGCCTGTTAAACCCTCTGAAGATTCCTACAGCCAAATGGTCTGAAATCAGTATGGATTTCATTGAAGGCTTGCCAAAGTCGAAGGGGAAGGATGTGATATTAGTTGTGGTTGATAGGTTGACCAAATATGCACACTTTCTCACCTTATCTCATCCTTTCTCTACCCATCAAGTTGCAACCCTGTTCCTTGACAACATCTTCAAACTACATGGTCCTCCCAAGGTGATAGTCAGCGACAGAGATCGAATCTTTACATCCAAACTGTGGCAGGAATTGTTTGCTGCACTCAAAGTTGAGCTACATTTCAGCACTGCCTATCATCCTGAGTCAGATGGACAAACTGAACGTGTCAACCAATGCTTGGAACAGTACCTGAGGTCCATGGCTTTTCAAGAACCAACAAAATGGGCTGAATGGCTTCCTGCAGCCGAGTGGTGGTACAACACTTCATATCATACATCGCTCAAAACCACCCCCTTTGAAGCTTTGTATGGATATGCTCCTCCTCAACTCCATGATATTGCAGTTCCTTGTGATGCATCTCCAGAAGTGGAAATAACTCTTCAACAGCAGGAAACCATGATGAAAAAGCTGCAGCATAACCTTCAGCAAGCACAACATCGCATGAAAAGGTATGCTGATCTGCAAAGGACTGAGCGTTCCTTCGAAGTAGGGGACCTTGTATATCTCAAGATGCAGCCGTACAGAGAGACAGCTCTTGGGCTGCGCAACTCCCTCAAATTATCATCCAAATACTACGGCCCTTTCAGAGTGACACACAGAGTTGGTCAAGTGGCATACAAGCTGCAGCTTCCTGAGGAGACAAAGATGCATGATGTGTTCCACGTCAACCAATTGAAAAAACATCTGGGTCCGACAGCAGTACCAAATCCCAAGCTACCTGTCCTCACCCCTGAAGGTAAGATTAAAACTGCCCCTTTGGCTGTGTTGCAATACAGGCAAATTCAACGAAATGCAGGTGATTACGCTATTCCCGTCGCACAATGGCTAGTGCACTGGGAGAACCTCACTCCAGCTGAAGCAACCTGGGAAGACGCCAAGTTCATTCAGGCGACCTTTCCCTCATTCCAGCCTTGAAGTCTGGAGTCCAGCAGGGAGTATTGTCATGGCCTGTATTGTCCAGCATCTCCTCCTGAAGACAAACCCCCTTGGACGGTCCTGATCGCTGCTTACCGTTTCGTCTGATCGAGCGGTTACCCTGTAATTTGCTTCCAAAACTTTGTAATCGTTCAAAGACAGATTTGTATTCAACTCGTGGCTCACCTGGGTACTCTATATAACCAGGGAGAGTGGGTGGATGGGTGGCACGAGACTAATAAACCCTAATTTCCCTTTTCACTGGTTCTTTCCCTTTCCCTAATTCCCAATTTGCTCCTGATAAATTGCTACCTTGTTCCTATTCTTTATGTTTAGTTCCTCTTCCCTGTTAAGATCCTGACAATCGTGGGTTGTCGTAGATGCAAGATAAACATTTTTCTCCTAATTTTCTTTTTGGATAAACTGGGAGCTTCATTCAAACAAAAGCACACTCCTAGTCAGGGGCGGATACACATGGAGCTTGGGGGTGCACAAGACACCGGGTAGAAAGAAATTTCTTTGTATAACAGCAAAAATTCACCACATGTGCACCCTGAAAAAATGATTTTACTAGTTATGGCACCAGTATGCACCCTGGTCTTGTAATCTCTATCTCCGCCCCTGCTCCTAGTCATAGGACAATCGGCCAAGAGGCAGCTATGTTTATACGTCAATAACAAGTGAATTAAACGATGTAGCTAGATCACCAATATCAAACATTATAGGGGCCAACTGAACATGAGTTGCGAGCGAAAGCCCCCGAAGTTTAGCACATATGACTGGCGTCCTGGGCCTCGTTTGGCATAAGTGTATTAGCAAGTATTTGTGAGTATTTTCTTAAGTGGATTCAGTGTAAACATTCTTGTCAACCAAAACTCTTTGTTACACCACAATCTCCTTCCTTATCAATACTCTCTATCTGTTTGGAAGCACAGATAATTCTATAGCCATAAATTCAATTTTTTGAAACACGAGGCGAGATCGGGACGGTCGCTGCGAGTGGCATACGCTGCCAACCACCAGAAACGCGAGGGGGGAGGCGCGTCTGGATTCCACTTCGACCCTACGTGTTTTGTGGGGATTGCTGGGGCTAAGCCCACCAGATACCGGCCTACCGGCCGCCAAACAGTGAACACGTGGTTTCTGGTGTTTTCGGGTGGGCCGAGATAATACACAAGAAACCCCCTCAAAACTCCTCTGTCGAACAAGGCCTTATGGGGTTTGCACTAAGCCCCAAGCAAAGTTGTAGAGAATCTAGCCACACTAGCACGGGCCGGCCTACTGGCAGGCAAACGCACCGCGGAAGGCCGGCGCACGGCAGCCGGCACGAATTCAAAGGCGTCGTGCCACGATGTGTTGCAAGGCCGCGTCAACGATATGTGGTGATGTGACCCAAGTTGTTCGCTCCAGCGGAACCCTAGGCACTCTCGCTCTCTCCACACAAGAGAGGAAGAACAATTGGGACGAGTTCGGCCGAAAAAAGTCAAGTGGATTTCATCGAGGGCACTGAAGCGGGTCAAAATCGCTGGGTCGTTCGAGACGCGGGCATTAATCATAACAATTGGCAAGGATTTTAATTAGAGTAATTAGCAGGACATTATGACATTAATCGGGCGCTATATGGACCGGCTAAGATGGTTTGGATCTCTGGCTTTGGTTCTTTTTATGTTAGTGGAGATTAGAAATCAGATCAAAGAAAGAGTGTCGTGATGAGAAAAACATATGGAGGCCGATCATAGACGGTGACAACATAACATGAAAGGTCTAAATCATCCCAATAAACAAGTGATAATTTATAAAAGGCTAATCCCCGTACGTAGGAAATCAGCATAAGGTATCCCTCCAACATCTAAGCTCCCTGGAATTGGTGGCCTCTGGTTCACCCACGTTTTGACCCCACAAATCAGTGACTCAACTTGTTGTCTTCCTTTTTACTGTTGCACACGTTCTGTTCACTGCGCATGGGTCTACGGTGTGTGGTCCCGCTTGTAAGTGGTTTGACGCGCGTGCGTGTACGTGGGCTTTCTGTGTCCCTTGTTTGCGCGGCTCCTCGAGTCGGTTTGGCCTCAACCCTAGCCAGAAGCCAATCCACATCCCCTCAAACATCTAAAGCTCCCTAGGATTCCTGCCCTGTGGTGCGTCCTGGGGACGGGCCCACCTGTCTGTGCGTTTAGCACGATACCGCCCACAAAGTGGGCCTTTAGTCGGTCATGTTTGCGATTTGGAGCACGCGTAGTGCCCGAGCACAACCTTCTTCTTACTTGGCCACAGTTCCCCACCCGAGACGGGAGTCCCGGACCCCCTTTTTTGTCGCTCGTTAGGATTCCCCGGAGCCGCCACAGGTGTTGGCCAACGCCGGTCGCTGGTCGCCCCCACCATCTCGTCCTCTCATGGATCCCCTACCCTCTACGCCTCCTCCCGGCCGGATTCCCCTCTAACGCGCGGGGATTCAGTCGTCTAGGATTTGCGGCGGCGGCCGACCCTCCGCCCGCTGGTCCTCCGTCCGGGTGCGGCCAGAATCCGGCCGCTCGTCTACTTCTCTTCTCCACCATTCGGCTGCTCCTCTGCTCAACAGGCCACCGCCGACGGACTCGACAGACTAGCTGCTCCTCTTCTCGACCAGTTGTTCCTCTCCTTTGACACCACCGCTGTGTGTCCTTGCTGGTTGTTTCTAGTAGGCCACCCGTAGCTTTGTTCTCTTCCTGTATTCGCGTTTCTGGCGGCTTATTAACGCTCGTAGGTTTCAATTTTCGCCGGGCTTGGGAACCCCTCCATTGACATTCAATCCTGAGGTGTTATGACGAGCCTATTACATGGTCAGCGATTTTCTGGTGTTGATGCAATGCGCGCAACAGAGCGCGAATAGGCGTGGGCTGCCAAAGCCAGAGGAGACCGGGGCGTGCCTGCAGTGCCAGTTCGCTCACGGCATTGTCGAGCTCAGCCCTTTCATCTACCACCCACGCTACAGAACGCAGGTCAGCTACATGGTCATCGAGCGGCACTGAATTGCCATCATGGCATCCTTGCTCCATCAATCAGCGACGTGATTAGTTAACTGGTGGGTGCTTCCATTATATGTGTTTGCTGATTTTTTTTTGGAAAATTGAGGAGAAAAGTTAATCCCTAAGGGTAATGTCAATCAATGGCGTGATTAGTTAACCGGTGGTCGATCTTAATTATTTTAGCTTGTGATTATGCTTCTGAACATGTATATCTGCATGTACATACCTTAAATCGACAGGAGAGAATAGACCAATCCACTGATCAGAGGATAGTGATTGTCGTGAAGTTGACTGAGACCCACGCAGAATCCTCTCCCTGCAGTTCATGTATCGAGTAAGAACACGAGAACATACGTTCGCACTGCTGCTCATGTTATTGACAAACAAACAATACAGACTAGACCTGATTATCTGAAAATTGTCAGGGTAAGATGCATTTTCCTTTCAGCACTTGTGACTGCACAAAACAATTATCATTTTTTGAAGCATTTCGATTTCTCAGTTTTTTAAAAGTAGTTCAATGTGTGTCGTGTCTTGGATCACGGACACCGGGAATAAAGGATACCCCTTTTTAGGTTCGGTATGGGGCGCGAAGGAGGCCGAGGAACATCTTCCGCCCGGGGGCTTCATCTACGCTCGAGATCTACGTACTAGCAAGCATCACAGAGACACAAGGAGTTTACCCAGGTTCGGGCCGCCCGGAGGCTAACAGCCCTACTCCTGCATGTCTAGATTGAGAGGTGTATCATGGTGTAGCTTTACAATGGTGGTCGCGGGTGAGAACCCGGGAGGTGTTGGCTAGAGGTTGAAGATGAGTAGATCCTGGCCCGGAGGAGATCACCTCTCGCCTATGCTACTCTTCGTCTTGTGCGCTATCTACCCTAGCCTCCGACTCCCTGGAAAATTCCCTCCCCCCCTTGGGTGCCTCGGTCCTCCTTTTATAGGCTAAGGGGATACCATAGGTGCACCCTTGGGGCCGGAGGGGTTTTGGCGGGAAAACCCCTCCGGGTTCTCCTTAGGAGGCGAAGTGGCCTCCTCTCGTCCAAGTATTCTTCTCAGAGGGGCTAGGTGAGGTCGCCCACCTTTTCCAGGGAGGGCGGACAGAGTCTGACAGCTTTTCCACCTCTGCCCCCCTTTGGCGCCTCCATCTTCTTGGCGCCCAAGTCTTCTAGGAGGCTCCAACCAGGGCTAGCAAGCTTATCCTCTTTGCGCACTGGAGGTGGGTTCCCGGGGGTGAGCCTGGCCTCCTGCCGGGTGTCGGGGTCCCGGGACCTGCATGCCTACTTCCGGGTCGAGGGGGCCCCGGAGGGTCCCCGGGTCCTTTGCCTTGGTTGTCGATGCCGCGCACGTCGGGACGCCGTGGGGCAGATGGGGGGGCCCATCTGCTAGTCTTGTGCCTTGGCCTTGAGTGCCTCCTTGGTGGGCCCATGTGTGATGGACCCACTTTGACCGTATCAGGGGAACCCCATATTCCACTGTTGCGACAGTAGCCCCCGGCCGCCGGGACTATGACTAAAAAAGAGTCAAAGTGGGTCCCCGGTGTCAGGTCTTGAATGTCTTGTCCCACCCGCCAAGGGGCGAGGTCTTGGAGTTTTCCAACCGGTGGAGTAATTGCGCCTGCCTCTTCGATTCTCAGGAACGGAGAAAGCGAGGCGACGGCCGCTGACGGCGTATCCGAGCCTTCTTAAAGGCAGGGATACCCCTCAGGATCTTCATTCGTCTTCACTCCTTCCTCAACCCCACTCTTCCTCAGAGGTGAGCGCGTCGATGGCGGGGGCTAAGAGAGGAGCTGGTCGCTTGCGCTCGTCCTTGGCGGGGGCAGAAGTGGCGTCCGGTAGTCGCGAAAGAGTTGCCCCCCGAGGCCGAGCGAGGCGCAGTTGATAGAGGCAAAGGTGTCCGATCTTTCGATGAGATGATACTATCGATTTGGGTGGCGTCACGATCCGACTACAAATGTGCGAGGACGTTGCGCCTTAGCAATCGCTACACCAACTCCGGGAAGGTTTATGACAGCGCCGAAGCACAATCGACCAAACCAACTAAGGTCTAATTCCTGCAGGCAATCGAAGAACAAGCAAGAACTAAGAATTGGCAATCTGAATATTGCAAATATGAATGATTAGAGATGAAAGTGGGGTTCCGAAGAGCGGTCTTGGTCTGGCCGATCTGCCACAAACAAAGTACGGCGAAGTTGCAGCGACGCCTAGCTAACTTTTGACTAAACAAAATCCCAGTAAAACCCTAAAACATGTTGTCTATTTATTGGCGGCCGGCCGGATACGCTTGACGGCTGCGTGTCCTACTCGCTTCAAACTTGGGATGAATCGGCAGGATCTGGCCCAAGGCCCAAAAAATCATACGCATGCACACCGATTGGAGACATCAGCCTATATGCATCGATTGTAGACAGCAATCTGAATGAATCCATTGATCGATCATCATGTAAACCTGATGCCCACGTTGTATGGCCAGCTCTCTTGGATGCCTTGCACGTGCATGGTAGGATGGGGCCCATCATGAATGCATGCACGACCTTGTATGGCAGCTGCTTGCTCACGTACACTAATTTATCGTATGTATACGCGTATGTCCCGCGTAACATCTTGTCGTTGTGTCGCATCTTGACTCGTGGTTTATACATATCTTCATGACATCTGCACATAATAAATAAATATGTAGTAATTCTGTCTATAATAATTAAATAATATAGCTTAGAATTACTACTAGAAATCACCTGATAAATAAATCCGTCACTCATAGATTCAGTTGTATTTGAGATAGTCATGTCCATATCATCCTCCCTTTCTTGAAAATAAAGCCGTCCTCGGCGATGTTTCTTCTGAAACATGGCTAACAAAAAAGACAAGGCGTACACATGGTATATATATATGTCATCCGTTTTAACTTCTCTCAACTGCTGCACGTGTGACACATTTATATGGTGGCAATCATCATGTCTTGTGAAATATTAAGCCGAATAATTATCATCAGAATTAAACCACATGACACTATTGGAACTCTGTTTGTACGTAAAAGCAAATCTCTTGTTCGTACAATACAATTTGCAAAGCTCATCATTAAACCATCCCAAAGACGGTGAATAAAATTTCGTTGTTTTCCAACTACAGTGTACAATATGTTCAAACCTGGTGCGAGACAAGGCACTAGTACTATTCGAACAAACATGTATTAAATTGTTTGGCATACAATTTTCACCAACATTGGAGGTCATATCAAAAGGACTAAGCGCATGCATTATTTTATCATCTCTCAGACGAGCAAGTTCATCACACGTGATACAAATCCTATGCACCAAAAAGTCGGTGTCTACGCCATAATCTCCAATCAAGTTGAAAGTAAAATCAGGGGCGTAATCACTATTTAAACATGTGATTTCAGCAATTTTATCTCTAGCATGTGACAAAAATATAGGTGGATCTAACTTAATGGACCACAATGAATTTTCATGAGATATGTCAGCCAACACGTCATCATGTCTAATCAACTTAATATGATCCAAATCAGGTTGCACTAACAAGTCCAAAGCTTCAACGTTTAATTCATTGTGCACATTCACATCAAAGGAATAATTAATTTCAGCAAGAGGTGCACCTAAATCAGCAGGTATTGTAGGTATTTGATCACAAGGTAAATTCAAATTAACAGTGTCCTCTACTACAGAAGGTGTGACCAAATCATCGGACAACTCAACACATGAATTATCTAAATCGCCAGGGAATAAGTCAATCTCATGTGGAAGAATATCATAAGTACCTTTATTATTACCTTGTTGATCCGTCTCAGATGAGGTAGGTACTACCGGCGGTGAGGGTTCACATGTTGGAGTTAGAACAACCGACTCAACTCTTGGGATGTGCACTGTACGCTTGCTTATCTTACCGGCATCACGCCTCTTTATGTCCTGTTCAGCTTTACAAGCAAGACGAAACAAACGATCCATAGAATAACAGTTTTCATGCATTAGTAGTTCCTGGGTATCACGTTTTAGCCCATCCCAAAATCTGTCCATAATTACATCTTCACTTTCTTCTAAACCACAATAAAACAAGGTAATGTGCAAATCATTATAGTAATCTTCTACGGTGTTACTACCTTGTTCTAAACATTGCAATTTTCGAAGCAAGTCATTAAGATAATACATAGGAACAAATCTACCACGCATAATTATTTTCAAGTCGCTCCAAGTTGTTGGCATAGTTTCAACATTTTTATGACAATGGTCACTCCACCAAATAGAAGCAAAATCAACAAATTTTCTAGTGGCAGCTTTTAATCTCTTATGCTCAGGAAAATTATGGCTTTCAAAAATTTGTTCAACATCAAACTCCCACTCAAGATAAGCACTAGGATTATATCGACCCACAAATACCGGCAAAGAAATTGTAACCTGGTCATCCACATTCTTTACCTGATACCACTTGATAGAGGCAAAGGTGTCCGATCTTTCGATGAGATGATACTATCGATTTGGGTGGCGTCGACGTTGACGATCCGACTACAAACGTGCGAGGACGCTGCGCCTTAGCAATCGCTACACCAACTCCGGGAAGGTTTGTGACAGCGCCGAAGCACAATCGACCAAACCAACTAAGGTCTAATTCCTACAGGCAATCGAAGAACAAGCAAGAACTAAGAATTGACAATCTGAATATTGCAAATATGAATGATTAGAGATGAAAGTGGGGTTCCGAAGAGCGGTCTTGGTCTGGCTGATCTGGCACAAACAAAGTACGGCGAAGTTGCAGTGACGGCTAGCTAACTTTTGACTAAACAAAACCCCAGTAAAACCCTAAAACATGTTGTCTATTTATTGGCGGCCGGCCGGATAAATGCATGCACGACCTTGTATGGCAGCTGCTTGCTCACGTACACCAATTTATCGTATGTATACGCGTATGTCCCGCGTAACATCTTGTCGTTGTGTCGCATCTTGACTCGTGGTTTATACATATCTTCATGATATCTGCACATAATAAATAAATATGTAGTAATTCTGTCTATAATAATTAAATAATATAGCTTAGAATTACTACTAGAAATCACCTGATAAATAAATCCGTCACTCATAGATTCAGTTGTATTTGAGATAGTCATGTCCATATCAGCGGTCGCGGCGGCGGCCGCGGTCGTGGAAGCCGAGGTCGTGGAGGTCGCGGAGCGGGAGGTTCGCCGAGCCCTCCCTCGCGGAGGACGGCCCACACCGGCTTCCCTCCGTTTGAGTTCGTCGTGGATCTGGACAGAAGACTGCGCAGCCGGCTTCATCTGCCGGACTCCTTCGTAGCGGCGGTGGACACGGACGACGACCGGCCCACCGGTTACTGGCTGCAGGTCGAGGGCTGTCCCAACGGCCCCTCCTGGGTCGAAGCGGAGTACACCGTCGACGGCTCCATGCTCCTGGGGAAGGGATGGAAAGCGTTCGCGCGCTCCCGTCGCCTTACCCGGGGGCAGTACCTGTCGTTCGAGTACGACGGGGATGAGACGCTCTCCGTGAAGATCTTCCGTGCCGATGGAGGACGCGAGGATTGCTGCATGGAGAGCGACAACAGCAGTCGCAGCAGCTACTACGGCGAGGAGGACGAGGATGAAGATGAAGAGGACTCCCTCAGCATCAAGGCCGAGAGGAGCCCGCTTCCCTGAAGATGCGGGGGCGACACCGCGGCAGAGCCCCCGAAGATGTTCTTGACCTCCTTCTTGGCGGCCTCGTCGACGTACTTCTGGAAGTAGCGCCTTCCGTGGTGCGGGGATGCTCCTTGCTTGCGTAGGAGCCAACCTTTCTTTGTAAAAAGTAGGCTCCATTGTAGACTTTTGGATGACGAAAAACTCGTACTCTTGCTGTCGCTTGGCCTTCAAGCTAAATAGATGCGATCGAGAACGGTTTTCTGCAAAACTCGCTCTTGATTGCGGCACTAGCTGAACCGTCATAGGGGCCAGTGGGGAACAGAGGGCCTATAAAAGGCTCTCTAGCCCCCAGCTCCTTGGCCACCCTTAGTCTTGCTCCCTCTTGCTTCTTGCCCTCCCTGCCCCTTCACAAACCACAAGGCCATGTCGGGGGAGGTAGGGATGTCCTTCTCAGGGACGTCGATGGCGGCGTCCGTGCACCGGGGTGCAGCGGAGGCTCCCAGGGGAACTGGGGCCCGTGCCGCTGGAGAAGAAGATGAGGTGATGTCGCGCCTGGCCCTCGCTATGGGCGTTTCGCGCTTGGCGACGATCTCTGGTCCCGCAGCCCAGGAGGAGGCTCGGGTGCGTGCGCTCCGCAGGGCTCAGCTTCTGGCGGCCTTGAAGGGGAAGACCGCGGGGATCCCGGAGGCATCCCAGCTCTGGGAGGAGTTCGACGCCATCGAACAGGTCGGTGTTGCGTTTTTCTCGGCCCCTCGCTCCTCTTGGGCCTGGTCTAGATCCTGACCGAACTTGTCCCCTGTCGCAGGCGGACGACAACGCCATGAGCGAGGTGGCGGCCGAGGTGGTCTCCCTGCTCCACTGCCTGGCGCCCGGACGCACCAAACAGCCAGGAGACGCCTGAAAAATCCTTCCGGGTTCTCCCTCTCCTCCCAGGCGTCCCCGGGAATTGAGAGGTCCCCCATTGGGCGTGAACAAGGCAAGGGCGCACAGCAAGGAGCGCTAACTCCAAGCTGGCCTTAGTAGCACAGGGTCTAGTAGTTGCACAACCGAATGTAAATTCAAGAATGTAATTCAGAATGTAAATTCGGATGTATGCAACCCTAGACTCAACTCCCAGGGTCATTTCCCAAATCTTCCATTACACTAACGCGCCGTCTGGTTTTCAGAGGAGGCCGCTTAGGTGCAAGGCACTCTACCTCTGCACGATAGATGTACCCCCTAAGTCGGACTATACCTTCCGGGAGTCCTTCGCCACTGTCCATGGGTACTAGGCCAGAGGGAAACGGACCGTTCACCGGGGTGGTCGCATACCCCCGCAAAGGCTCTCATCAACCGTCAAGCATGCACAGGTCGATGGTATATTGACTCCGAGCGAGATGTTATGCCTAAATGCAGGATGCTGATGCAAGAACTTAGCTATTTTCCTGTCGCGTCTCCAGCCCATCCAGTCCTTCCCGGGTGTCGAACTCCTTTTTCGTGTCCCGCCGCCCAATCCTGCCCCGGGAAGGAGCTACACCCAGCAAACTTTCAGTAGGAAAAGAATGGACCCTCTTTCCTATCATGCTAGCGTGTTATTCGAAGCAAACCGCAAGCACAGTTGGTAGTACATTTTTGTGGTGAGGTGCGTTTCACCACAACACTGCCCGATTCCCCTTTCCGCGGCAGCACGACATGATCGGGCGGCGGTGCCTAGCCTGCGAGGCCACTCGCGGTGCTTCTACCCATTTGCCACCGGCACATACCAGCCCCCTGCTTACGGGTTGCTAAGGATAACACACTTCCATGGAAGGATTGAGGCTCACAGGAATTGAAATAACTTATCTTTTATTCTCCTGGTGACGATTCTTACACCCTATTACAGAACACTAGCCCCTCAGGCATGCTTTAACGGATCCGACGTTTGCGATTCATGCTCGTAATCAGGGGTAGAATTTCCGAAGATTCTCAATGTTCCAGGCATTGCCTTCCGTCCGGCCTTGCTCGTCCTCAAGGTACACCGTTCCGGGTTTCAGGGTATGTGTCACCCGGATGGGTCCTTCCCACTTTGATGACATTTTGTTCAGGCATTCCATGTTTTGCCTCTTGCGGAGTACCATGTCCCCGGGTTGCAGCTCCCGCAAGCGAACATGACGACTGTGGTATTGGCGGAGTCCTTGTTAGTACCGAACTGACCGTAAGGAGGCCCGGCACCTTCTCTCTTCCAGCAGGTTTATGTCATCGATCCTCCGCTCTTCTTGTGTGTTCTCATCGTATGCGAGCACCCGGGGTGATCCGTACTTGAGCTCTGATGGTAGGACAACTTCAGCTCCGTAGACGAGGAAGAAAGGTGTCTCTCCAGTGGCTCTGCTTGGTGTTGTCCTGAGTGACCACAGTACGCTTGGCAGGTGATTAATCCAGTTTTTCCCTTGTTCTCCAGCTTGTCAAAGGCTTTGGTCTTCAATCCCTTGAGAACTTCTGCATTTGCTCGCTCTACTTGCCCGTTGCATCTTGGGTAGGACACCGAGGCAAAACACACCTTGATGCCCATTTCTTCGCAGAAGTTGAGGAAGGCTTTGCTTGTGAACTGAGTGCCATTGTCGGTGATGATTTTGTTTGGTACTCTAAACCGGTAAATGATTCCTTCGATGAACTTGATGGCAGCCTGAGCCGTCTGATGTGGAACTGGCATCGCTTCCACCCACTTTGTGAACTTGTCGATTGCCACGAACAGGTACTCGTGACCTCCCACAGACTTTGGTATCTTGCCGACGATGTCCAGCCCCTAGACCGCGAATGGCCAGGAGATTGGTATCGGCTGCAACACTTGAGCTAGCTGGTGCGTGTTCTTGGCGTAGTACTGGCAAGCTTCACATGTCTTGACTAGCTGCTCCGCGTCATGAAGTACCGCTGGCCAGTAGAACCCTTGGCGGAAAACCTTCCCCGCCAAAGATCTTGAAGCCACATGACTTGAGCATATCCCCTCGTGTATGTCCCTCAGTAGTTCTCGGCCTTGTTCTTGCGATATGCACCGTAGCTTGACTCCGTTTTCGCGCCGCCGGTAGAGCTCGCCGTCGATTAGGACGTAGAGCTTTGCCCGGTGGGCCACTTGCTCAGCTTCGTGGTCATCCTCCGGGAGGGCGTGTTCCACCATGTACTTGATGATGTCCTGGGCCCAGGGTGGGTGGGTCCGTTCCACCAGCAGTACCTCCTGGCCAGAAGGAAGCAGAGCTTCTTCGGCCGTGGGCACTGCCGGGTCTTGGGCTTCCGGGCTGGCTACCCGCGTTGTTGGTGTAGAAGGGTTGCCAGCCTCCTTTGTCGCTGAAGAGCTTGGCTTCAGCCTCTCGGGAGAGATTGAAGGCCGCTTGAGCACCTCGATGTAGATCCTGGGAGGTACCGGTTCTCGCTTGGACGCCAGTTGTGATAGCTCGTCCGCAGATGTGTTTTCCTCCCACGGCACGTAAGCAGCTCTGAAGCTACTGAAGCGCCGCTGAAGTTTCCACACTTCTTCGACGTACGGCGCCATCTGAGGACAGGCGTACTCTTTGTTGACTTGTTTGATGACTAGCTGAGAGTCACCCTTGACGATGATCTTGCCGATGCTGAGGCCGATGGCAGCACGAAGTCCCGCGAGCAGACCTTCGTACTCCGTCGTGTTGTTGGAGATGTTTCCTTGGTAGTGCATTTGGACGACGTACTTCAAGCGCTCACCGGTTGGTGAGGTGAGGACGACCCCGGCACCTCCTTGCCCCTTGGTGTAGGAGCCGTCGAAGTGCATGGTCCAGGTGTCAGGATCCTCCTTCCCGGGAAGGCTCGTCTCCTCCTCTGGGTTGTCGATCGTCGTCTCGGTCCACTCGGCTGTGAAGTCAGCCAGTGCTTGGCTCTTGATGTTGTCCGTGTGCTCGAACTTGAGCCCGAAGCCCTGGAGTTCCATGGCCCACGCCGAGATGCGTCCGGTGGCCAGCGGGTTCTCCAGAGGACTCCTTAGGTTGTACTTGGACACCACCGTGATTGGGTGCCCCTCGAAGTATGGCCTCATCTTGCGGGAGGCGATAAGGATCGCTAGCAGTAGCTTCTGCATCATGGGATACCGCTCCCGGGCGTCGCGCAGCACTGAGCTGACGAAGTAGACCGGGTGCTGCACCTTGCGGGTCGCCGATCCTTTGGCGGGTTCGACGTCCTCCACGTCCTTGGCGCTCCGGGGTGTTGTCGGAGTAGCCCCCTGCTGCGTCGCCTTGGAGTGTATTCCTTCGTCCTCAACGCTTGGCTCGATGATGACGGGAGGGGGCGGGGTGCTGCGATCTTCGAACCCCTGAACACCTGGCCGCCCCTTCTTGCTTGGCTGCCCAGGGAACGGGTCCCCGAGACGCTTGCCCTTGCTTGGCTTCTTTGGAGATGCGTCGCGCTCGACCACCAGCACGGCGCTGATCACTTGGTTAGTGGCCGCGATGTATAGCAGTAGGGGCTCCTTCTCCATTGGGGCCACGAGGACGGGTGGCGAGGCGAGGTAGCTCTTGAGTGATTGGAGAGCTTCCTCAGCCTCGGGGTTCCACTCCACGGGGCCCGATTTCTTGAGCAACTTGAAGAACGGCAAAGCCCGCTCTCCAAGCCTTGAGATGAAGCGCCCGAGTGCAGTGATGCACCCGTTGAGGCACTGCACGTCCTTGACTCGCCGGGGCGCTTCCATTCGTTCGATGGCCTTGATCTTGTCGGGGTTCGCCTTAATCCCCCGGTGGGAGATCAGGAAACCCAACAGCTTACCGGATGGGACCCCGAACACGCACTTGTCGGGGTTGAGCTTGAAGTTGACCCGGCGGAGGTTGTCGAAAGTCTCATGCAGGTCCTGGACAAGGGAGTCCTGGAACCTTGTCTTGACCATGATGTCGTGGATGTAGGCTTCAATGTTGCGGCCCAGCTGGGTCCCAAGGCACGCTTGCATCGCGCGTTGGAAGGTAGCGCCAGCGTTCCGGAGGCCGAAAGGTAGCGCCTAGCAGTAGCAACCCTTGGGGGTGATGAAGGACGTCTTCTCCTGGTCCTCGACCGCCATCAGGATCTGGTGGTACCCGGAGAAAGCATCCAGGAAACACAGTGACTCACAACCGGCTGTGGAGTCCACGATCTGATCGATGCGCGGCAGAGGGAACGGGTCCTTGGGGCAGGCCTTGTTCAGGTTTGTGAAGTCGACGCAGAGTCGCAGCTTGGAGGAATTCGGCTTTGGCACCACCACTGGGTTGGCTACCCAGGTGGGATGAGGCACCACCTTGATGACACCGGCTTCCAGTAGCTTGTCGGTCTCGGAGACGATGAATTCCAACTTTTCCTTGCTCTGCTTCCGCAGAACTTGCTTCACGGGGCGGGCGTCCGTGTTCACCGCCAGCTTGTGCTCGATCACCTCCCTTGGCACACCAGGTAAACCTGACGCTTCCCATGCGAAGACGTCAGAATTTTCCCGAAGGAAGGCGACGAGCGCGCTTTCCTATTTGTCGATGAGGTGGGCACCGATGGTGATGGTGCGAGAGCCGTCACTCGTGAGTGCCACCTTCTTGGTCATCTGCGGGTCGCCGCGGAATGGTGCCCTCTTGGGGGCCGCAGGTGTCGAGCTCCCGGGGTTCCCTCCGCCCCCGAGAGCAGCATCAGCACCAGCGTCTTGCAAGTCTTGTCGGGTGTCCGCCGTTGCGGCCACCGTCTAGTT
The DNA here is from genome assembly GCA_012064385.1 of Puccinellia tenuiflora. Taxonomy (NCBI): domain Eukaryota; kingdom Viridiplantae; phylum Streptophyta; class Magnoliopsida; order Poales; family Poaceae; genus Puccinellia; species Puccinellia tenuiflora. The sequence continues at coordinate 185,377 of QRDG01000827.1, forward strand.
CAGTCTCTGGACGCAGTAGATGGCGTCGTTGATGTCGGCCTTGATCCTGATCACACCCCAAGCCGCTAGGATTTTCATCATGTTGTAGGCGAAATGGGAGATGGCCATGAACTTGGCCAGCGCGGGTCGGCCGAGTATGCCATTGTAGGGGAGCGGCGTGTCGGCGATGTCGAAGACGATCTCCTCAGTGCGGAAGTTCTTGGGGCCACCAAACGTGACCGGAAGAGAGATCTTCCCCAGAGGCCGTGTGATACTCTCGTTCACGCCTTGGAACACGCCGGTGTCTTGCAGGCGGGAGAAAGGGATTTGCAAAGTGGCCAGGACCTTTGCCGTCAGCAGGTTGAGGCTGGAGCCTCCGTCGACCAGCATCTTGGTGACCTTGAAGTTGTGGATGATGGGCGACATGACTAGGGGCAGTGTCCCTACCCCGACGGTGTTGTCAGGGTGATCTTCCGGGTCGAAGGAGATGACCTGGTTAGACCACTCCAGGGGTTTTAACGGCGCCGGGGCGACCGCGTTCAGCTCCCGGACGAGTCTCTTGCCGGCGCTGTTGGAGGGAGGCAGGGAGGCTCCCCCGTGAATGCAACCGACGACGCCATTGACTTCTTGAATTGTCCGAGGCCGCCGCCCTAAGGAGCCGGAGCGTCCCCGTTGTCGGCGAACTCCGCGTTGTTTGGCCCACGTCCGCCTTGGCCACCACGCCCTCCTCCGCGGCCTCCGCGTCCTTCACCACACCCCCATCCCTGGCCTTCACCGCCTTGGTGACCTGTGGGACAGTTCTGGGAGTAGTGCCCGTGGAGTCCGTAGCTATAGCAGGCACCTGGGCCGGTCCCGCCTCCTTGACGTTGCGTGCGCGCAGCGAGGCTGTTTACTTGGCGGCAGTCCTTGAGCGGGTGATTGCCGTCGGGGTGGACGTGGCACCATGGATCTCCATCGCCCTCAGAAGTCGAGGCTGGCTTGACCTTCTTGGGGAGAGGCTCGGTGACGAAGACGCGCTTGTCGGGACCGGGGTCCCGCTTCTTGCTCTTGGCGGGGGTGGCCTTGTCCTCGGGCTCCTCCTCCCCGGGGACTCTGACCCCCTCTTCTGCGCGGGCGCAGCGGTCCGCGAGCTCCCATTGCTCACGGGTAGTCTCGATGCGATGAGTGCTCAACTTCTCGCGCATCCGGGTATGTCGAACGTTGGCGTGAAAGGACTGAATCACCAGCTCCTGCTTGATGCTTGGGATGGTGTTCATCTTCTGGGTGAAGCATTGGATGAACTTGCGGAGAGTTTCACCCGGAAGCTGCTTGAAGTCGTGGAGGTCGTTGGGAACTCCTGGGCGCTGGTAGCCGCCCTGGAAAGCCCCCAGGAATGCCTCCTTTAGTGCCCGCCAGGATCGGATGGAGCACTTGGGGAGGTTGAGGAGCGTCTCCCTTCAGGGCCAATGGGAACCAGTTGGCCATCATGACCTCGTCGGCCCCGGCAACCACTTCAGCCAGCGAGTACAGCTACAGGAAGTCCCGAGGGTTGGTGGTGCCATCGTAGTGGAGGACGTCGATCTTGAACTTCTTGGGCCAGGTGGCCTGGCGAAACTCAGGGGAGAGGGCGAGGCAGCCCTCGGCGATGTCGTCGTCCCGATCTTCCTGTCGATGGCGCTCTCGACGACGTTCGATGCGGGTGCGTGCATCCTCGTGGAGACGGTTGTTGAGGTCGTTGCGCAGATCCAGGTTGCGCGTGGAGGATGAACCAACGGAGATGGCCGGGCCGCCGTTGCGGTTCGCCCGACCCGCCGCGGGAGGGTTTGCTTGAGGAGGCACGGCTTCACCTGGGCGATCTTCCCAGGGAGGGTCCCGGGGTTCTCGCGCCTCTGATCCCTTGTCTCCGGGGCTATCGACGGTGGGAGCATGAACGGGCTCACACCTGGGGCCGCCGTCGGCGAAGTGGAGGAGTTCCTCCACACGGGTCCGCCATTCCTGGTAGACCTTGGGGTTGTCGGTGCTGGGTGGAAACTGGATCAGAGCCTTGGCGGTGATGAGGGCGTCGTGGCGGGCCTGCGCGTCGTCCGAGAGGAGAGTGCAGGACTTGCTCTTGGTGCCCTGCTGACCCTTGCCAGCGCGGGCACCCTCGCTCTTTTCACCGACAGAGAGGTCCTTGCCGGTGTTGCCGCCCATGCTCTTCTCCGCGCCACCATCTTCGCCGCTCCGGGTTGGGCCGCCTGCCCCGCCCAGAGCGTCCTTCTCCGGAGGTGGAGGAGGAGAAGCCCGGTTTGCCGCAGTAGCGCGACGCTCGCCGGTAGCCTGAGAGCGCGCAGGGGAGGCCGCCTTGGACGTCTGGGCGTCGGGCCTCTTCTTTGGCGCCATGGTCGACGAAGAACTTGACGCAGATCTCCTCGAAGATCTCGAAGCCGATGAAGAACTTGAGGAAGATCTCGACGAAGAACACGAAGCCGATGAAGAAGAAATCAGCACTTGCGCCCCCTACCTGGCGCGCCAGATGTCGTGTCTTGGATCACGGACACCGGGAGTAAAGGATACCCCCTTTTTAGGTTCGGTATGGGGCGCGAAGGAGGCTGAGGAATGTCTTCCGCCCGGGGGCTTCGTCTATGCTCGAGATATACGTACTAGTAAGCATCACAGAGACACAAGGAGTTTACCCAGGTTCGGGCCGCCCGGAGGCTAACAGTCCTACTCCTGCATGTCTGGATTGACAGGTGTATCATGATGTAGCTTTACAATGGTGGTCGCGGGTGAGAACCCGGGAGGTGTTGGCTAGAGGTTGAAGACGAGCAGATCCTGGCCCGGAGGAGATCACCTCTCGCCTATGCTACTCTTCGTCTTGTGCGCTATCTAGCCTAGCCTCCGACTCTCTCGAAATCCCTCCTCCCCTTGGGTGCCTCGGTCCTCCTTTTATAGGCTAAGGGGATACCACAGGTGCACCCTTGGGGCCGGAGGGGTTTTGGCGGGAAAACCCCTCCGGGTTCTCCTTAGGAGGCGACGTGGCCTCCTCTCGTCCAAGTATTCTTCTCAGAGGGGGTAGGTGAGGTCGCCCACCTTTTCCAGGGAGGGCGGACAGAGGCTGACAACTTTTCCGCCTCTGCCCCCCTTTGGCGCCTCCATCTTCTTGGCGCCCAAGTCTTCTAGGAGCCTCCAGCCAGGGCTGGCAAGCTTATCCTCTTTGCGCACTGGAGGTGGGTTCCCGGGGATGAGCCTGGCCTCCTGCCGGGCGTCGGGGTCCCGGGACCTCCATGCCTGCTTCCGGGTCGAGGGGGCCCCGGAGGGTCCCCGGGTCCTTTGCCTTGGTTGTCGATGCCGCGCGCGTCGGGACGCCGTGGGGCAGATGGGGGGGGGGGCATCTGCCAGTCTTGTGCCTTGGCCTTGAGTGCCTCCTTGGTGGGCCCATGTGTGATGGACCCACTTTGACCGCATCAGGGGAACCCCATGTTCCACTGTTGCGACAATATGCAATCTTCTATCTCTACGGAGTAGTGCTATAAAAAGTATAATGAAAAACTGGAGCAGTCGGGCATGAAGTTCATTTGTGTAGGATATCCTATATAGCCTGTAGAGTACGACACAACATGCCGTTCCAATTTAACCTTGCTTATTATAAATACCATAAGCTACAAGCTCTAAGTTCTCGACAACAGAAGTCCCTCCATTCACTAATATAAGAAAACATAGGAAGTATTTATCTTCTCCTCTTCTGTTACATTGAAAATAGGTTACTTTGCTTCAGTTGGATGAAATGAAGCTTGTTTCGTCAAAGGTGCGAAGGAGAAGCATTTTCCCATTGTTCCTAATCGTCTCAATGGTATAGATGTTGTCAAGTAAGGTCCATCACTATATTGCACTTCTTTATTCATCTGTAGGCCCACCGTTGTTTCTACAATTATCAGGTGGTGGCATAAGCAAGAGTATCTTTGACTTAAGCTTCGAGTACATGAAGCATGTGATCTTGGGAACAATTTCCAGCACTTGAAGTATGTTTCGCCACAAAATGTGCTAACTTTTTATTCTGACAAATTTCCCCTTCGACCTTTTTGAGAATAACAACACGAGATTTCCATGGTTTGCATTGTTCCGAGAAACTCAGAATTACAAGATAATTATGTATATCCTCATTAATGTCTCTTTTGTTAGTCTATCCCTCTTTTTTAAAATCTGGAATCATATACCTTTTGGAAATATGTTGCTTTTGGGAACTTGAGATACATATATTTCACTGTCTGTGTGCTTTCCTCAGATTAGGGGTTGTTATTTTATTTATGCGTACATAGGAATTCCTTATTCGGCACAGATTTCGTAGTGAGGAATTTTGGAATAAGATACATTTACAACTTTGTTATCAAATTACCATATAAAATAGGTGCATTTAATTTTACCCCATCGCATAATGGCATCTGAAACTGCATGTGTTTTAATCGGATAACACACCACATTTTAGTTATATTTTTAGGGTTCAATATTCAGTTGGTAGTACATTGTGTATCTTTTCTAAAAATTCTTTTCAAGTGACTGAAGATCTTACTTTTGTTCTGCAGAACAAACATTCAATTTCAGGCATGCATCATTTACCTCTTCTCACGCTGATTCCATGTTTCATTGAAGCATTTGAATTCTTTATTTACCCATTGTCTCTCTGAAACATAATCATGCTTTTATTTGACTCCTTAAGGGTCACACAATGTGGGTGATTAATCTGTCAGCTCTTGAGAAATTTAATCATATTCTGTATAAATAAGCAACTATGGAAGAAATCTGTGTGATGTTATGACTGTACCAATAAGAAAGTTGTGTTTCAATACATCAACATGTGTCATATAGGTTTTTCTTTTCCAGGAACCAGCTGATGACTTCATGTGCTGAAACAACTTCTTCTCCACACTTAGCTCAGTAAAGAAAGTAAGCTAATTCTTGATTGTTGTATTTTATCTTCATAAGCTCAGCCAACAAATCTCACAATTTATAAGTGGAGTTTTGAAAACACCATGTTTTGTTTTGTTTTTCCCCTCAACTAATTGGATCCTTGTTGCTGACAAGTTACAATACTATTTTGTCACTTCGAAATTGCTAACAAGTACACAGACTTTGTGATTTAGGTTCTTGTTAAATTGTTATGTATACATGAAAGTTGTCTCAATAGTTCTTGTCTTAGGGGCATCATGAGAGTTGGGGATTAGTTTCCCACCAACAGAACGAGATCGTATGGGCTACATGGCTACGTGGTGCACTTATAATTCTATTTTATCTTTTTTTTTTCACGCAGTCATTCAATGAAATTATTTTCAGGGTTACAGGATCCTTAATGTTGATTATGACCTACTAAGGTTAATGCCACATATGTTTGGTGTTTAGTATTTATTGATCGCATCCATGCAAGTGGTAGATTTCTTTCAAGCAGCGTGGTTGATCCTGAGCATCCTTGCAAGTGACAGATTTTTCTTTCATGCAGCGTGGTCCTTGACAACATGCGATGAAGCCTATGGTTGTTGTGAGCAGGGGCGGCGCCAGCGTGTATTCCCTGTCTTCAAGTGAATACCCATGATTTTGACAAAACCTTGAAATTTTTTAGTAGAACAGCGGAATTTTTAGCAAAAACAATGAGGATTTTGGCAAAATGAATACACACGTTCAAAATGAATACACACCCCTTGAAACCTGGCGCCGCCACTGGTTGTGAGCCCCGTAATATAGAGGATGAGAAGGGATGGGAAGATGGCCGATGGGTTGGTAGAACATCAAATACTTCTGCAATTTGGGAGATATGCAAGCAACGAACGATACTCGAGATCCCCATAGGCCATAACAGGCGGACAAAATAGAGCATTCAAGCTCAAAAATCTATGTTGTGAGATATGATATTGTGATTGATTTACTTGATTATGGCAGAAAATGTGCTTCACATGATAAGAACTTACCGTATTTGAGATGATCTATGGCAAATACATCGACTGATTTTTTGTACACTATATAAACGGGCGCAGCAAAGCGCGCCTACCCCTTCTAGTCTTGTGCATGTGAGCAACTCCCTCTCCTTCCGCCGCCTCTCCTCCACGTCCCCAGCACCACATCATGTCCCCGCCGCCGCTAGCGCCATGGAGGACGTCCCCAGCGCCACATCTCATGACCCCGCTGCCGCCAGCGCCACATCGTGTCCCCGCCTGCCGCCAGTGCCATGGAGGACATCTCCTCTGAGTCCGATCCCTGCCGCCAACGCCTTGGAGGGCGACGCCTCCACTGCTGGTCCCTGCCATCGGTGAGGCGACGACGGATCAGCGGGTGCACGCTGTGTGGCATTCGCACGGGAACCCGCCCAAGCGGTCCTGCACTCAGTCGAGGTAGGATGTTTTTTCTCCTTTTCGTACCTCTAGGTCCCCTCCTACTGATGCGCCTCCTCCCAGTCCTTGTGGCTCAGCAGGCGCAGCTGCTGTGTGACCCAGGCGATGACGAGGGCTTCCACTTCCTAAAGATTCTAACGTGTTCGATTTTTATGTCGAAGCAGAGGCTGATAGGCTCTTAGATTTGGGCTATCAGAAACATGTTACCTCAATTAAATTCTTTTGTACGACAGTTTGCTATTTGTTGATCACTGGTACTGTCAGTTCGGTTGATTGTAATAGACATATTATATGTTTATTTTTTATCATGATTTTGTGAATATCTACCGTGTGTGAATCACATTCTTGTTTTCTGCAAGATATCGCTTAAAATATAATCATGTCGTGCTGATTATGGACTAATTTTGTATTGCAGATAAGAGCATATGCAGCTATCGTGACCTCAGCGAGCCGAAGGGAGACATACCCCTTTTAGGTGCTTGTCGATGAGCACGGAGGTCTCTGCTGACCATACCAGTAGCAAGAACATGAGCTATCTGCCTCAACTTTCCTCATCTCTCTCGTGGTTCATTCTTAGGTGTCTTTTTTATTTCCTTGGCTTATTCTCTCAGCAAGTCTTCTGGTTATAAGTGGAGGAAACTATGAAGAAAAAAATGATTTCAGGTCGAGGAAGGGAACAAAGAGCTCATCTCGAGAAAGGTATGCAATTTGGGGCAATTTATTTAGTAATTTTCAGGGAGGTATAGATAGAGAAATATAGTTCATATAATGTGTAGTTTATTGGCACACTGCAAATGTATACTGTTGATTGACATTAATTTGTACAGTGTACTTCTGTTTTAAAGGTATTTGCAACTATGTGCATGCTAAGGTTTCTGAATGTCTTCTCATTGTTTTGCAGGTTTACAAGTTTTCTTATTTGGTATCAGTGTCCATCATGTAGTTCTAGGAATGTCACTCATCTATACCGATGTCTCTTATGAGGTAATGCACTCCATTTCTCCTATATGCGCATTCACGGTTTAAATTGCATCAAATTGGCATAACTTTAGTTTAAAAATAGGTTTTGGAGTAAATCCAATTGGGTTAGTTTAGTTTTGGAGCCCTCTGTCCAGAAAGACCAACTCCATATTTTTGTAGTTATTTTGTTTAACATTAGTATTTAATTTGTGTTTATTCCCTTTTTGGGAATTGTTTTATGTTGTTATTATAATAAGAATTGTTTTATTTGCATTTTGACCTCATGCATATTTTCAAAAATCAGAAAACTTAGTGTAGTAATTTTCTTGTGATTTTTAAAATGCATTTCATGCATAGCATATTTTGTTGTATTGTTATTATTATTGTATGATTATTGTTGTTTGTTTATGTGTGGCTTGTTTGTTTTGTTAGTTTATCCGGAGAGTCACGAAGACTTTGGTGGTTGCTACTCCTGCCACTCTTGTTGCCAAGGCAAGTGGCACACTTGCATACTTTTCGTCCTATTATTTTGATATATGCATTGTTGTAGCTTTTACTTAGAAAATTTGCATGATAGGCTTATTAGTATTGCTATGCTAGACCTGTTTAGTATTACCCTAGAATATTCCTAAGTGTCTAGTACCTATATGATAACTTAGTAGAATAGGTAAATGCTATGCTATGTGTTTTGTATCAAAAGCTAATGAAAATTCTACTAAGTTAATAAACTACCTGGGTGGGTGGTTGGAATAAATCAATTCCCCATATACGGGAGGATGAATTGTAGAAGAGGGTGATTCCCTATTTTGGGAGGAAGGATCATACGTGGTCCCCTGACTTAGGAGGATGAATCACACTTGCGGAAAGCCACCCAGGATCAAAGGGATTTGAAGTTACTCCAAGTGAAGATTGCTTCCAGTGCAGCCATTAGTCATATGGGCTCTGTCTTGATCAACTAAGTTGCGTGGACTCATCCCGGCTTGACAGGTGGTGGTAGAGGTTTGTAGGTGGAGCGCGTCAGGCCAGCATGGGGTGGGAAAATGCTTCTGAAAGATCTCGTCTTAACCTTCTTCTTTTCTCCGAACACCAATGGAGTGTGAGGGATAGTTTGGGTTGGTTAAGTCTAATGGTGAAAGTGCACAACCTCTGCAGAGTGTCAAACTAAGTACTTAGCCGTGTCCCCGGTTACGGACAATTCTGAGCAAGCTAGACAAGGACGTCAACGGAGGATCTCATCATTCTAATTTCTCTAAGTTAAAATTTGATGGGTGAACAAGGGTAGATGAGATGGTGGCTTTTATGCCATGAAAGTCTCGTATAGATGAAAAGATGTTTTACAAAGAGTTAGGGAAAAATTGGCTTTATGCAAACAGCCTTCAAACTCCACAAGCCAAATATGCATATAGGTTATTAGAGTTTTCCTCTATGAGTCCACAAAGTGTCACTTGCCAGTTCCATTTTATGGTTCTGACCCACCTTGTTGAATTCTTTTATCAGGTTGTTCTGACGATGAGTGAGGTTTCGTTAAGGGTTTCGAGTCTGCAACCAACATGTTTTCGCCTGTGGCTACATGAAGATTGGGACTCCATGCAATAATTTTAGTCTTCCGCTGTTATTTTTGTTTATGCTAGCTTCGAGCTATGCAAAGTTGTAATGGACTATTTTAAGTCTGGATCATTTGTGTAATAAATTGATATAATGTTATGGTATTCATCGTAAACTGTGTGTGCAAACGATTCGATCCAGGGATTTGCACTATACACAGGGATCTTGGCCTATTTTAAAAGGGCAGGTCCGTTACACTTACCGAGTACGAATCTGAGTATATTCTCATCTAGATCACTTCTGTTGTGGTCTTTCCTACTTTTGAGTTGCACTTCTTTGGGTATTGTCATCTGGCAGGAACACTACAACCCTCATGTAAATTTTAAACTTGTTATCAAGTGTGTATTTCTTTGGTGTTGATTTTTGAGAATTGAGCTGGTTATATGGATTACATATCATTGGTTGGGTGTGGAAAGCATGGGTTTCCAGTATTTTTTTTATTAGTCTCTTGCATGGTATAATGTGTTAGCATATGTATCCACGCGAAAGGCCCATGAATTTAGATAGCTACGCGAGGTGAGATCTGTTTTGCTTCATTGTTTTTTTGCTTACTAACTTGTTAGTAGTCATCGGATCATTTCGTTACACAACTGCACTTGTTGAATCAGTACTTTCCCATTCTAATAAAATCTGAGATGCATCATTCTTTTGTTAATTTCTCATGATCCACCCAAACATGCTTCATTCCCCACTTTAATCATTCACATTTGTTTTTACCTTTAAATAGGTTCTTTCTATTTCCATTCTAGCTACACATCATAATCGTAAACATTAAAAACTAAATGGAATGAACTTTGGTGCAGTCCTGCAGCTTCCAAGTATGTTTCTATCCACTATCATGTTCCCATCATCACAGGCATCACCTTTTGTTTAGGCAGGCGAGACCATTATTTTCAGTTCATGGATACCGTATCATATGGAAAGCTGATACTACCTTGGTTATATTTTGCCTCTCTCTTGTGTGGTCTTGTTTTCTTATAGTCGTCTTGTTTACGCCTTCTTTTTTAGTCTCTTCATGCTACAATCTTGCTCTTAAACTAAATGGAATGGACTTTGGTGCAGTCCTGCAGTTTCCAACTATGTTTCTTATATCCACTACCCTGTTGCCATCATCCCAGACACCACCTTTTGTTTAGGCAGGTGAGACCATTGTTTTCAGTTTCGTGGATACGGTATCATATGGAAAATTGATACTGCCTTGGTTATATTTTGCCTCTCTTGCGCGGTTCTGTTTTTGTCTAGCTGCCTTGTTTATGCCTTCTTTTTTTAGCGTCTCTTCGTCCTGTGATCTTGCGCTTCGGTTATCAGATTCCACTATTGATAATTCGGTAACACATTTCTTTGTTTTGCTTATTCTATTCCTATTTTTTATTGTTTATGTACAAGTTAATGGGAGGGGGGGGGGGGGACTGCGTACAATTGTTTACCGAGCATCGTCTTTTGGGTGCAGAGGGTGAAGGTAAGGAATTTTCCTTAATCGTATTAGGATGTTGCTATTAGAGCTGCTATTTTTTTGTTTTTGGGATAGCTTGAGCCTGACAGCATTATTCATCAGATCGTTTTTGAAACCCCAAAGTTCAAAAGAAGGGAGCAAACTATTTGGAAAGTTGTATATTGTGTGTTGAAAGTCGTTTCCCAATTACTTCATGTTAGATTAGCCCAATGCCTTATATCATTTCCTCCTTCTGTTGATGAGTGTCCATGCAGGGTGTATTTTTGTGTGTCCCACTTCTTCCCTTCCAAGCGTCGTCCCCAAATCGGCATCGTATTCTGTCTGATGCTGAGCATTTCTTGGATGTGTCTGCCATGACTTTTGATATGATTGCTAGAAATATTAATCAAAACAAATACATATATTAGTAAATCTTAACGGCTACACAAGTCATCCTTCTCTATCTCTGGTAGTAGCCGCTTTGTATTTCCTTTTATCTTCTTGTTATCTTATTCATTTTCTTCAATTTATATATTTTCATGGCTAGGATTTAGGTGGCATGATGGTATCGGCCAGTAGCTGCACCTTTGCAGCCTTGCCGACGAGTTGCAGTTCCATCTTCTTAACCACATCTAGCTCTAAGGCATAAAACTCCCAGCTTCTGATAGACCGTATATATCATTCACGTCTTTACATTGCAATGCTAGGAGAACTCCCCATTGTGCTTTCAGCGTCTATTCTGTTGTGTGCTACAATTTTCCTGTTGTGCTGTCAATAAATAATCTGTATAGAAGGTTTTTATCTCTCATTTGTTGAACATTTGCCAGTATTCAACATTCCAAACCTCAAGTTCTCGCTAGCAATCATACTTATGTGCATATAGAGTATAAAATGTTTTCGTGGCGGATAGGTAGTTTGTTTCGTTGCATGGTCTTTGATATTTTGTAAGTAGGTTTCTGGCTAGCTCAATTGAAATACTTAAGTAGTATGATTTCTAAGGCATATAATTGTTCAGAGGTTATTTCTGTTGATCCTTTTCCACTTATCAATTTGTTGTAGAAACGATTTCTTCATTTAGCTTGTTTGTCTTAGCATGACCTGCTTCTTACTATGTAGAGAAAAACTAAATGTTACCGCTGACAAAGAACATTGGAAACATCTCTTGATTAAGCAACAAATTAATTAATTTTAGGATGCATTTTCCCGTATGGTGCCATATTAGATTTTGGGCAGAAACTTCTTGCCCGGATATGGTCATTTTATTTCTGCTAAGCCATGGTTTGTTAGCTGAGCTATTTGAGTACAGTTTCAGAGATTTCTTATTGCTGATATTTTGTGTGGAGATTCAAGAGACAAATGGGCACCTAATGTTGACGGTGGATACAGTGAACCGAGGGAAATAAAAGAAGGTTGTCTCATTCTCCTGAACTCTCCCAGTCCTCATCCCAGTCCTTGATCCAACCACCTCACTCTCTGTCTCTACTGCTTTGTTTTCTCAACCTGTCCTTATTTCTGCTTTGGTATCAAGCTACCTCGGCTTTGCTAAATTTGCTCCCTTTTTCTCCTTACAGATTGATTCGGGTCTGCTACTAGGTTCAAATCTATAATTTATTTCTTTAAGCAACATTCCCTAAAAAAATAATGGTTCATTGTTTGCCTTCTTCCAGTACCTCATTTACTATTTTTGGATATTACATGATTAGAAAGAAACAGAATTGCAGCCTGTGTTACAACCACTCTATATGAAATGTAATGTCTTCTGTTAATATATTAGGCTCCAGATTGGGAAAGATTTAGCCATTTATTGCTTCTCTATCGCTTGTGTGTTTGAAGTTGTATCTAACTGTGTTTAAACACTAAAGAAATGTCAGGGCATTATATCTCTTTATTCATTGTACTCTCAACCTTCATCGAGCTATTCTATATAGCCAGACCATGTTGCTTGTTCAGTTCATAATTTAATGTGCATCTTGTTGTATTTATATTTCTGAATATAGTGATCATCTTCCAGCTATTGTATAATGAATAAAGAGAATGGCTTGTTGAGGATTGTTTCTTTATTTAAGGATTAATGCAACCTTAATGAATGTCATGTGTATATGGTAAATATTAACACTAATGCAACTAACCCAGCGCAACAATTAGCAACGGGCGCAGCAAAGCGCGCCCTCCCCTTCTAGTTTCAGATAAATCATCCTTTGCAACACACGCCGTTGAATTCCATCAATAAGCTAGATTGCCCCCGTCTCGCATCCTTCAGTAGCATAGCTAGCATTGAACTGCATCCAAAAAGCCACAAACAAAACCGATACACCCAAGTTTGTAGCCATGCTGTCTCGAAGTTCTATTATACCCTATAAATTCTGGTACAAAACAATCAAGCATCACAACAAATACTACGAAAATAGCAATAATCACTTGCCTGGGCAGGGTGGAACCGGAATCTCTTGTCCAGAAGGGGGGTTGATAAGATAAGAACCTAGATAATAAAAACTTTATCTGTCAAACAAACTGTATTGCTTCTATGCAAATGGATGAAAATACGAATCAGATGATGGTCCACAGTTTTGTATCAGCCCTCAAATAGTATATCTCAATTCAGTATTGAGTCCATAAATTCAACCGTAATCCAACTGATGTTGGGTTGATCCATTAAATGAAATATCTGTTAAAAAATTGTATGGAAATGTATGTTCACCAATTAGAATTCAAAATTTGCACAGGGGCTCGTATGGTAGACTTTTAATGGAAACACTGTAAATCAGTGCTTGCCGGTTGGTAGAGGTATACTTCTCATTCTTTGACTGTTGAAAACCATAGTAGTTTATCAGTGAAAAATGTTCTACAGCTTCCAGGTCCAAGAAAAAATAGAACTCGGAAGTTGATTTTGTTTAAAAAAACACTGTTCTCAAATTGGATGGCGCACACGGTGCCATTCAGAATTATAGTGCCCCAAGGGACATGGGTAGGCATCTCTTATGCCTACCCATGTCCCTTGGGGCACTATTGCACATGGAACATATGCATTATAATTCTGAATTGTTTGCTCGAAGGAATATAATATATTTATGCTACAACTTGGTGTATTTCATATGAGCAATAGTGCCCCAAGGGACATGGGGTAAGCATAAATATATTATATTCCTTCGAGCAATCAAATTGTACGAAGGCATGGGTAGGCAAATCACAATTAAAACACAAAGGTAAACTTACGTTAACATTCATTTTGGAATTGAGGTGATTTCCTTGGTCAAATTTGTCTTCAGACATGCTCAGTAACATACTTTCCAGCTGATAACATGTTCATATCCATTCAAAGTTCGATTTGTCGAAAAGATGTTTACGACAAAGTTCTACTTTCCAGCTGATAACATGTTCATATCCATTCAAAGTTCGATTTGTCGAAAAGATGTTTACGACAAAGTTCAAAGAGTTGACTACGAAAGATTTTGATCTTTTGTAGAGGTGCTTTAGTATTTATGGATAATTCAAGCAAAAGTTACATATTTTGATATGCAGTTGAATAACAAATGAAATTCCTCTCAAGGAAGTTTGATCAAGGACGTGTATGCGACATGGTTCAAAAGTTTTGTAAAAATTCAAAAGTTGCTCGAAAGGTATGCAAATTTCAATGGTTGAAATAAGCATAAGAAGTTGGAATCTTTACATAAATGAAGTTATCAAAAGAGTTTGATTCCATCATGGACGGTGAATATGCTTGTAGAGTTACAAGAAATTAAGTGGGAGCGCTAAGACATATTTCTAATACTTTATGTAGTTGACATATAGTTGATTGGAAAGTATGTGATTTAAATTAACATAGGTAAGTTTTTATATTGATAAAGGACTTAGGCTGTAACATATTGGGGATCAATATCTATAGAGATAGATTGAGGCGCCTGATTTAGTTGAGCCAGAGTACATAGATGAAGTATTGAAGTAAGTCAATACAGAAACGACAAGAAGGGGTTCTTGACACATGGAAGGTGATTGAGCAAGACTCAAGTGTTTTGACACAAGATGAGCAAAATTGAAATTGAGATTTCTATGTTCCATGCTGCGTACACAACCAGATGTGTCCTAAGTAATAAAGTGTTATACTAGGATAATTCATATGATGATTAGACAACAGTGGGAAAGATCCTTAGGTATTTTAGAAAAACTAAGGATGAGTCTTCCTGTATAGTAATGACAAACTACTGTAAAGTGTTACACTAAGGGTCTTGTCATATATACAAATAATTCTATCTCAAATTAAGATATGTGTTGAATAGAAGGTGGTACGATAGGCTGGAAGGAAGTTTCATGCTAGTTTTGAATGAGTTTCAAAAGGTATTGTGATGGATACTACAACAAAGGCTAAGTATGTTGTTGTGTTGACAACAAATAAGAGGAGTATTTTGTGTCAAGGAGTTCTTTATTGAAATGGGTGAATTTCCAAGAATGCGAGTACTATTGTTGGGGATATGCCGAATAGGGATCCTCATCATTAGGATTAAAACCAGATTGACAGGGTGACCCATGTGGTGACATAGCCAGCCGGCTTTGTCGGGCGGCCCTGTAAGCTGAAGCGTAGGAGGCCCATCCGGCTTAAGGAAGACTCCAGAAGGCGGCCTAGAAGACATTGCCTTGGCAAGGAAGAAAGGGCCCAAGCCGGAAGAGATACAAACTTGTACTTAAGTCGGTTAGGAATCTCCTGTAAACCCTAGACCTGGATGCCTATATAAGTTGGGCTAGAGGATGCCTTAAGGCGAACCACAAACAATCTCATTGTAACCGGCACTGTTTTGCCTTATAGTGATTTATAGCAGCACGTAGGATCTCACCGCCGTTGTGAGATCTGAAGCTGGGTAAACTTGTGCCAATCCCGTCACCGGAATTATCTACGTCCTTCTCCACCCTCTACTCTCACCGTCGTAGTATGGCACCCCCATCTAAGATACCTCGACAGTTGGCGCCCACCGTGGGGCCACGGACGTCCGGAGTTTCGTTCCGGGCGGGATCTACCGGAAGCATCGGCGACTCCATCGCCATCGGCCTCGTCAGCAAGTACGACGCGGCCGGCTCAGGCTACGTCAACAACGACGCCTTCTGGACGCCGGCAAAAGAAGATCCGGCAGCTTGGTCCATCCTTCCCATCGGCGGCTTCGACATCTTCGTCGGCTTCACCGCCGCCGCCTTGGGAGCGCTCGACATCAGCTATTGCGCGCCCACCACCCACCCTATGAACATGGAAGAAAAGTCGGATCTTGCTTTCCTTCAGAAGGCGGCCGACAACAACCTCTGCTATGATGCAGATGATGAATTCGGCTTTGCCGATTACTCTCAAGCCTCGGAGTTACACTTCGTGGGCAATGTTGAGGGGTCTGGATCAATCAGATCTGACACTGATCCTGAGTCGATCTTACCTGCTCTGCAAACAGGGATTGACTCAGAAGCCGGATCTGTTGACAGTACTCCCATGCAGGAGGACTCAGAATCCGATGATGACGATTTCAGCCGCAAGGTTGCTGCTATTTGTGGCGTAATTGTAACTGAAGTTTTAATGGCGGGGGATGATGATATTCCCCCCGAAAACCCATCTGCTGGTGAAAAGCCGGACGGTCAAGGCATGCCTGTTGTGGGCACAGGCTCCGAAGACAAAACCCCACCCAGGGTTGAAGAAAAGGAAAACTCGGTAGCACCAGCAGCTCCCGCTAAAGGTACAACCAGAGAAAAGCCGCTGTGCTCCGACGATCTGCCACATGAAGCCTTCCAGCGTAGGATGGACAAGATAGGTGAATTCTTGGCTCCATTACCGCAAAACGCAACTCGATCCGAGTTGGAAAAGCGTCGCTTGCTCTTGCAAGAGGAAGCCGTCAGGACAGGAGAAAAAACCCTGGAGCTAACCAACAAGGAAACTGAGTTCATGCGGAAGACGATGGACTACAAAGCGACAAAAACTTTCCGTCCACCTCGTGACGAAAAACTTCACCGTAACCTTGAGTTTAACGATATGGCAATCGATCCCAACAAATCGGTGTACAAAAAGTACTCTTACTCGGTTGACCCGAAAACAAAGATGTGCTACTTCTACACACCAGCTAAAAACGTGGAGGCCGCTCAGGAAATCTTGCAGAATAAAACCATACCAGAGGAAGAACGCCTCCACTATTCCTCATATCTGCTAAAAAAGGCTCAGGAGCAACAGGAGATGTCGGAAGCCCGATCCGGCAAATTGGCAGACGATTCACGTCTTTGCCGTTCTTCAAAGCCGGCTGTGGCCGCAGCTCCAGCTCCTGGGGACGATCCTGATGGCTCTAGCAGCCACAACAAGGATAACGGCAAGCCAGCAAAGAAAGACGCGCCGCCACATAAAAGAGATGGCGCAGGATCAAAAGTCGGCTCTTCGCGTCACCATGAAGAAGCAGACCGTCAACGGCGTGAAGAACGCGAGCGTGAGGAGGCCAAGCGCAAAGGCAAACAAAACGTCCCGCCTTATCAAGGCTGACAAAAGGAGCGTGAAGATGAACCCCGTCGCAGTAGTGACTAGCTCTACATGCAGCCTCCGCCACCCCCTCCACGAAAAGAGGGCCAGAATCCTCAGAAATACATACCTCCCCCACGCCGGCAAAGATCGCCTACCCCGCCTCGCCATAGAAGCCGGGAAGACTACAGCCGGCATGAGGAGGAGCCAAGGCGCAGCAGGTCAGGTCATGACAAGCCGGTGCCCTCGGCCATTGATGCACGAAGCCTGATCAACGAACGCAGGAGCTCTAGGGATGATCAATACCTAGGCCCTAAATGTTTCGGTCGGGCCATCAGGGAGCAGGTTCTCCCGCCCACTTTGTCAAATGTCACAAAGCTTGTGGCAAAGTACAACGGCGCCGCCAATCCCGAGACTTGGCTCTCGGATTATGTCAGCACGGTCAGCCTTTATGACGACAATGCTAACTGTGCCGTGCGCTTCCTCACCCTTATGTTGGACGGAATGGCTCGCATGTGGATAGAAAGCTTGACGGAAAAGACAATTAGGATATTAAGTGGGTCTTCATTCAGCACTTCCAAGGAACATACAAACGCCCAAAGTCGATTACCGACTTACTACGGTGCGTACAAGCAAAGAACGAATCAAGCTGAGAGTACGTATCCCGGTGGAGTGAAGTCAAGAATGCCTGCGAGGGCGTGTCTGAGACACAGGCAATTCATGCCTTTAAACAGTCTCTTAAGAAGGGCACTCACTTCCGATTTATGGTGTTCAGTGACCAATCCACGACTCTGGGTGGCCTCCTTGCATGTTTAAATAAGTTGGTACCACAGATGACGACAACCGAGAGGATCTTGACTCCCGAAGGAAAAAATCAACCTAGCAAAAAGTCGGCTGAGAATCAAGCCGGCCCTTCGACGGAAGTCGCGGCAGCCTTCGGCAAAGGTAGCCAGAGCAACGACAACTGGCGGAGTAAAAAGTCGGCAGAAGAGCGGCAATCTCGGCCTCCCAAGATAACCTGGGAATCGATCAGGGATCAGCCATGTGCTCATCATCTGAAAGTAAACGGCAGAGTAACTCACACCAATCGCCAATGCTATCTCAACGGAGAAGCTAAAAAGGACCCAGCTGCAGGCAAGCCGAGGAACAAACGCAAGTCCCGGAAAGATGACAAAGAAAAGGAAGAATATGCTTCCGAGTCAGGAGAAGCGTCACCAAAGCAGCAGAAAAGCAGCAAATTCCCCAAGCACACAGAAAGCCTGATTATCAATCTGGCCACTGGATCATCGCGAAGGGAACGAGCAGATTGGCGTGATGTCAATGCCACGGTACCTGCAGTACCGCAGTATTTGCCCTGGTCCGACAGACCAGTTACATGGGATCGTAGTGACCATCCAGGGTACATCCCGCATACGCGCACCTACGCCCTTGTTGTCAGTCCAATTGTCGACAAATACAAGCTTTCCAAGGTGCTCATGGATGGAGGAAGCAGCATCAACATACTCTTTGTTGATACGCTCAAAAGAATGGGACTTTCAGTCTCACAGCTAAATTACAGCAACATCAAATTCCACGGAATCGTCCCAGGACGTCAAGCATTATCGATGGGTCAAATCACCTTATCGGTTACCTTCGGGAACCTGGATAACTTCAGGACAGAAGATATCTCATTTGAGGTGGTACCTTTCAAAAGTGCATACCACGCAATATTTGGGCAGCCGGCTTATGCCAGGTTCATGGCACGGCCGTGCTACATCTACAGCAAGCTCAAGATGCCAGGGCCAAAAGGAATTATCACAATCAGTGGCGATTTCAAAAAGGCAAAAGAATGCGAAGCTGGCAACGCTGCGTGCGCTGAGGCGGTACTCAACAAAGAAGAATTGGAAGAATTAAAAAAGGAGGTCAAGCCAGATGAGATGCCGGCTGCTGAAAAGCCGTCGTACAAGCCGGACAAGAGTTTCAAAGCCTCCGACAACACTAAGAAGTGCAAATTATCGCACACTGATCCTTCCAAGGAAACGACCATTGGCACTGGCCTTGGCGACAAATAGGAAGGCGAGCTCGTCGAGTTCCTCCATGAGAACCGGGACATTTTCGCATGGTCACCATCTGACATGCCGGGTGTCCCGAGGGAACTCGCCGAGCACTCGCTTAAGGTCAAAAAGGACGCAAAGCTGGTCAAGCAAGGACTCCGCCGCCTTGGAACAGAGAAGCGCAAGGCGGTGGGAAAAGAGATTTTGCGGCTTTCAGCCGCCAAATTCATCAAAGAAGTCGTTCATACAGAATGGCTGGCAAATCCTGTCCTCGTCCCAAAGAAAAACACATCTGAGCTTCGAATGTGCATCGACTTCACCGGCTTAAACAAAGCCTGCCCGAAGGATCCATTCGCTTTGCCAAGGATCGATCAGGTCATCGATTCAATGGCTGGCACGGAGGTGCTGTGCTTTCTGGACGCTTATTATGGTTACCATTAGATAAAGATGAAGGTGTTGGACCAGATAAAAACATCCTTCACCACGCCTTATGGCAACTACTGCTATGTCACGATGCCTTTTGGCTTAAAGAACGCCGGTGCTACCTATCAACGGTGCATGCAGCGTTGTCTTGACAAGCAAATCAGCCGCAATGTCCACGTTTACGTCAACGACATTGCCGTCATGTCAAAGAAGAGTGGCAACCTCATCGCCGATCTAACGGAAACCTTTGCAAATCTAAGGAAGTACAAGATGAAGCTTAATCCGATAAAGTGTGTCTTCGGAGTTTCCGCTAGCAAACTTCTGGGCTTCATTGTCTCCTGAGCGAGGCATTGAGGTTAACCCGGAAAAAATCACGGCGATACAGAACATCCAGAGGCCGACTTGTCTCAGGGACATTTAGCGGCTTACGGGTTCAGCTGCGGCAGTCAGCCGATTCATCAGCCGACTCGGTGACAAAGCCTTACCGCTTTACAAGCTACTGAAAAAGTCCGACAAATTCGTTTGGACAGAAGAAGCGGAAGCCGCCTTAGCAAAACTGAAGGACACGCTGACGCACGCTCCAGTATTGGCCGCTCCAAGGGAGAAGGAGCCTCTCCTGCTCTACATAGCAGCAACCGATTTAGTCATCAGCGATGTCGTCGTTGTCGAACGCCCTGAAGACGGAAAGGATCTGCCGGGACAACGCCCGGTGTAGTACATAAGTGAAGTCTTTTCAGAGTCAAAGCAACGGTACCCGCACTACCAAAAGCTGGCATATGGAGTTTTCTTCGCCGCCAGAAAGCTGAGACACTACTTCCACGACCACTCCATAATGGTGGTTAGCAAAGCTCCCTTAAAGGACATCATCAATAACGCAGACGCCACTGGCAGAGTTGCCAAGTGGGGAATTGAATTAGCAGCATTTGACATCCACTACAAGCCTCAAACAACCATTAAGTCTCAGGCTTTGGCCGATTTTGTGGCCGACTGGATAGAAGCAATGGAAAGCAAGCCACTCCCAGATTCAGAGTTGTTGCCACGCAAAACTGCCGCGCGACACTACGATAACCGTCGTACTTTTGTGACGACGAACCGATTGCTTTACGAGTAAAGCAACAAAAATTTCCTCGCTTTCGTGGAGGAGAGACGACCGCTTTTCGAGCAAAGTAGCAAAGATGGCCAAGCCCTAGGGCTGCTAGAGCTCGGCAAAGAAGAACACAGGAAATAGAAAAAATAAACGTATGTGAAAAGTAGATGTATTTTTGGGTTGAGTATCAATTGGTTCCTTTTCCAATCGGCCGTATGCCCACTTATATAGGCAGCCTGGTCTTCAGCAAATACAGTACGTCAAATCATTTTCTTCGCGTGGAAGAGAAAGTTAATATTCTTAATTCTAATCGATCCGGCCGGCCTGGGCTAATCTAATACTAGAACGTACGATCGATTAACAAGCATGGAAATTCTTCCCGGCCGAGCTTTGTTAGGAATTGTCCTTCGCGTGTCCAGCTCGGCGACTTGTCCTTGATACAAGCTAGTCCAGCAAATGAAATACTCCATGCTTTTGGTTCAGTAGCTTGCTTGATCTGTCGCTGCAACATCTGTATTGGAGTTCAACCAAGGCTGCATTTCACTAAACAGCAGGTTTAACCAAATATATATGTCAACAAATAATTGAACCACGGTCGTTGAAAATAATTTGGCCCAAAAATACATATTAGCCAAATTATACACTCAACACATGCCCCCTGTTTTTGGTACATTCGTATTTATCAAAAACACTTCAACAATACCTTGGGATAGTGCTGATCACTTTATTTGCTCAGGGCGATGTTCATAGAACACACCGGCCAAAATTTTCTTAGGGCGATATCTCAAATATCGGCTGACTTTGGCTTAGGACGATATTTTAAATAATATATCAGCCTAATATCATCAACTCTCTTGCCACGTGCTAGGATAATACTTTTTTAAATATTTTCCGTTGAGAGCTTTAGACAACTTCACTCCCTGTAAAGATTGTACAAAATATGAGTTTCCAGGGGCAATCTCTACAACTCTATATGGGCCTTCCCAACACGGCGACCACTTACCGAATTTCCTATCTTTTGTTCCAATAGGTAAAATCGTTTTCCACACTAAATCTCCTATTTGAAATGATTTTTATCTCACCTTTTTATTATAGGCCTTTGCTACTCTTAATTTTTCTTTTTCAATTTCTCGTAAAGCTCTTAGTCGATCTTCAGAAACATCATCTATTCTGTCCATCATCAAATTATTATAATCTACAGCCGACAAATCATTTTGTCTGGCCACTCTAAGAGCTTGTAAGTTAATCTCCACAGGCAAAACTGCCTCTTGACCATAAACTAACTCAAACGGTGTCACTTGAGTAGCTCCATGTTTAGATATCCGATGAGCCCATAAAGCTTCCGAAAGAACCTCATGCCATCTTCTCGGATGCTCCTCAATTTTCTTCTTTATAAGCTTAATCAAAGTTTTATTGCTAGATTCGGCCTGTCCATTAGCTTGAGCATAATAAGGCGACGAATTCAACAACTTAATTCTAAAGGATTTAGCAAATTCACGAAACTGGTGAGACATAAAAGAAGAACCTTGATCGGTAGTCAAAGTTTGAGGGATGCCGAATCTATGAATAATATGCTCCAAGACAAAATTAATCACTTCTTTATGGGTCATGTTTTTTAAAGGAACCGCTTCAGTCCATTTGGTAAAATAATCTGTGGCTACTAGGACGAAGTGGTGTCTTTTAGAAGAAGAAGGATGTATTTCACCAATAAAATCTAAGCCCCATCCTCTAAATGGCCATGGCTTTATTATGGGATTTAACATATCCGCAGGTGCCAATTGTGCATTCCCAAATTTTTGACACGCCTCACAGCCTCGATAATACCGAAAGCAATCTTCTAACAAAGCCGGTCAATAAAAACCCGCTCTTTTCAATAACCATCGCATTTTATGAGCCGACTGATGCGTACCACATATTCCTTCATGCACTTCACCCATAGCTACTCTAGACTGATCAGAATCCAAACATTTTAAAAGTAGCCCATCTATTGTTCGACGATATAACTCATCGTTCAACAATGTATATTTCAAAGCTTGTCGCCGAATTTTTCTATCTCTAGTTTGACTTGGATCCTTTAAATGATTAACTGGAGGAACTCTCCAGTCTGCAGACTCCAACTTTGCACCGAATTTTCTTTTTCTTGTACTGTGTTCTGCTGGTCCGAACCAGATACTAACGCCTCATGTACTGTACTAATAAATAACATGTCGGCCTCAATTTGACATCAACTAGCAATCGGTCTTTCTAACGTAAAGAATTTTCCTTTACTAATGCGGTAACCAGATGCCTGCTGTGCTAAGCAATTAGCTCTAGAATTTTCTTCCCTGGGCATATGACTGATGGTGAAAGTATCCAGAGATTTTACTATATCTAAACATCGGTCCAAGTAACTATTCAGCAACCCATCAAAACACTGAAATTCGCCTTTAATTTGTTGTACTACCAGAAGCGAATCTCCAAAAGCATCTATATCATTTACACCCATATCTACTAAACTTTGTAAACCAAACAATAAAACTTCATATTCAGCCTAGTTATTAGTACAAAGATATTCTAAACGGACTGATGTTTCATAAGCAACATTGTTAGGTGAAATTAAAACATTACCGACACCTTGTCCCTCCCCACAAACCGATCCATCAAAATAAAGTCTCCATGGGCATACACTAACATAATTAATATCTTCTTCATCCTTAATCCTATGATCAACAATAAAATCAGCGATAACTGACCTCTCATAGCACGCAGCGATTCATACATTAAATCATACTCTATTAGCGCATAA
Organism: Puccinellia tenuiflora; assembly: GCA_012064385.1. NCBI lineage: Eukaryota > Viridiplantae > Streptophyta > Magnoliopsida > Poales > Poaceae > Puccinellia > Puccinellia tenuiflora. The sequence continues at coordinate 208,485 of QRDG01000827.1, forward strand.
GCCCACTTTCCAATCCTACCACTAAGAATCGGTTTTTGCAACATGTATTTAATCACATCGGCTTGACAAGCTACTACACACGTACTAGAAAGTAAATAAGGCCGAAATCTGGAACATGCATGATATAAAGACAAGCATAATTTTTCAATAAACACGTACCGAGTCTCAGCGTCCAGCAAACGGCGACTTAAATATGCAATAATGTATTCTTTTCCGCCGTCTTCTTGCGCCAACACCGCGCCGATCACTCGCTCTTGTGCAGCAATATATAACCTGAACGGCACACCAGATTTGGGCGCTCGCAATACTGGAGGACTCGACAAATATCTCTTTATATTATTGAAAGCCTCTTGTTGTTCTGCCCCCAAGTAAATTCGGCTTCATTCTTTAGCCGAAGTAATGGAACAAACGATTCAATTTTCCCTTGCTTTTCTGATCGGCTTTCAATTTGGCATTAATAAATGTAGGCCTTGGAATGCTTCCATCACCAATATCTACTTCTTCAAGTGGATCGGCCAATGAGAATCCCTGTCCAAGCTTCTCCATATCATCAAAATCCTCAATTGCCTCATGCATATCGCTCTTCCCGGAACGATACTCCTCGGTGCGTCTTTGCAACCACTTAATACTATCTTCTTTATTCATCATTTATATAGACATAAATCATTAAGCCGAGCTACACTAGCTAGCAGGCTGTGCATTAATAGGAAGAAAACCATCTTTACCGATACTTATATAATCATAGTCCGATAAATCCCTACCGGTCAAACACTGCATCTCACCATGTTGCCAATCAACCGGTGCCTCTGTCAACGCAATGCAAGCTGAACCATCCGCCGCAATCACCTCCACATCATCATTAACCCACTGAATCAAACACTGATGTAAAGTGGATGGGATGCAGCAATTTGCATGAATCCAATCACACCCCAAAAGAATATTATACCGACCTTTGACTTCAACAACAAAAAATGCAGTCGGCAATATTTTGCTACCTACTGTGAGCTCCATAGAAATAACGCCCTTAGCTTCAGACAAGTCTCTAGAGAACCTACTAAGTCCCATGTTGGTCTTCATTAATTCACTCTCTTTTCGGCCCAGTTTAGAAAAAACTGAAAAGGGCATAATATTAACCCCGGCACCACCGTCCATGCAACCAATAGGCTTACCATCGATGTGACATCTGATGAACAATGGCTTTAGGTGCTGCTCGGGCTTCTCCGGCTTCTCAAATGTAGCATTTTTTGGACCAAGAACAAGTTCTGCAACTTCGGCCTCAGGCGCGCGAATTTCAGCGGGTAATGCAAACACCATGTTAACATCCATATCAGCCGGTACCTCCTCGCTACCCTCTGAATTTTCATCATCAATCATATCATCTGGGAGGTCCTCAGCCGTGTCATCTATGGGGTCATCAGCCGTGTCATCTGCGAGATCGTCATTCACGTCATCTTCGGCTTCATTCTCCTCCGTCATGATGCGCTTCTCCTTCTAAATTTTTGCAGGCACCATTGGTCTTTCTCGATTGAACAACTCATCACGCCTCTTCTCGGCTATTTCTTCCTTTATTTCCAAAGCTTGCAGTCATTGTACACGCCGTTTCTGAGTATGTGTCAGTCCCATTGGACACCACCGAGGTCCCGGTTTAGTCCCAGGAGCAACTGACTGAATTTTGCTGCCCTCGAGGTTCCTCGGCCTGTACTGACGTATAAGCCTGGAATTTTTGACCGAGCTTTTCGGCTCGGCCCGAGCTTTTGTCGGCCCGCTCCGAGTAAGGCTCGGCCCGCCAGGGAAATAGACCGAGCCGAGCGGCCGAAGCTGGACCGTAGCAAGCTCGGGCCGAGCCTAGCTCGGCTCGATCCGGCCCGAGAAGCTCGTTTTTTTCCCAGAATATAATTTGGTCCGGCCCGATAGAAGGGAGTAGGAAATAGCAGCCCTACTAGCCTGTTTGGCTACATCGCTACTGCTCCCAGGTCCCAGCGCTGCTTGACCTGCTTCGAGAGCGCTGCTTCCACACGACCACGCCTCGGGCCGCCGCCAGCAGCTATGTTGTCGCCGCCGTGAGCCTCGCCCCGCGCCCGCCCCACCGTCCAGTAGGTGCTGTTGTCCTGCTCTCCCACTCTTAGTCGTTGCCTCCGTTGCGCCGCCGCCGCAAGCAAGCAAGCTCGGCACATGACACTCGCCCCTTCTGCTCCTCTCCCCTGCAGTGGCCGCCGACGACGCCCCTTCCCCTGTTGCTCCTCTCCTCTTCCCCATGCCGTGCTACGTCGCGCCAGCGAGCACGCTCACGCCGCTTGGTCACCGGCGTCGAGCTCGTCGAGCATCCACCGTCGTCATCCCCGCTGCTACACCACGGGCCCACCTGGCAGTGACTAAAGACGCTTGGCTCGCGAGCTGCGCCGAGCTGCACCGAGCTTTTGAGAAGCTCGGGCCGAGCTCCGTTTTGCGGCTCGCCGGCGACGTCGAGCTGGACCGAGCCAGACCGAGCCAGCTCGCGTCCAGGCTTACTGACGTACTACCTGCATTGGTTCCAATAATCTGTCTTTGACCAAAGAAATATTTCGCTGATCAGACGTACCACCAGCTGCAACTTTCTGCCTTTTCACTAGTACCTGGATAACTGGATTCCCATATTGATCAAACGTGCCAAAAATAATAGGAGACCAAACTGTGGATGTACGTGAGCTGTTCTCTCTCATGACTTGATCGCTATGCATGCTAGCTGATCCGATTTTCTGATTCGTACTAGAGGATGCAGCAGGCGTATTGTCCACATGTCTCGCTTCCGTATTAGCATCTTTTATCTCAACAGAACTATCTCTCAGCTCACGAACGTTCCCTTTTCCTGGACTCTTCTCAACAACTCCAGCTGATCGATCGGCCGCAAATTTTGGACCATGAGACAAGTCTGAATCATCTGAATTTCTCACCACCTTAGGTTCTGCATGCTTCACCGGCACCCAAGTAGGCTGGCGATCACCCTTATAATATTTGCCATGTGCACCGTGTACTGGTCGTTGATTCCCTCGAGCTGTAATCGCATTATGTGGCCTAGCTTCTTGATTGAACCGGGCTCTATTTTCATGCAGTGAAGGAACCCACTCTGGCTGAAAATAACCTGCTGGCCCTGTAGGGTATGGCATCCAAGGATTAAAACCCCATGGAGGAAAGTGTGGATACATAGGAGGTGCACATCCCCAATAAGCCGGCTCCATCGGAAAATACGGCTGCTGATCATACAAATTTCCTCTCCATCGCTCATGACTCCCAGATCCAGATGGAGACCTAGAACGCTTGACGCCTCCAAGCCGATTAAACACATTATTATCGGCCTTGCGTGCCTTGCGTGATGTATATTTTTCCAACAACATACTAGCTATTGGCTTTATTTTTGGAGCTTGTCTCCTTCCTCCATTGATCTTCCACACTCCTACTTCTGGACTTTTCGGCTTGATCATCCTCGGGGCAACATCATTATCAATGACAAGATTTTTCCCTTTGGCGGATTCGGTCTGATGTGACCGAATAAGCATTTTCTTGTTCTCAAACTCGATCATGTTAATAGGAAAAGGATCACTATCGAGTTTCATCTTAGCATCATCTGTAAATGTCAATCGTCCTTCATTAATGGCCGATTGCACCTGTCGTCGAAACACATTACAATCATTAGTAGAGTGAGAAAAGGCATTGTGATATTTACAATAAGATCTTTTACCCAATTCTCCTGGAGATGGAATAACATGACCTTCTCTCAACCTAATTAATTTTCCTTGCAGTAACATATCAAAAATCTTATCACACTTGCTAACATCAAAAGTATACTTAATTTCTTCTCTTTTAGCAGGTGTAGGTTTCAAAGCAGGACATGCAAAAGGTTTTGACCTTGGCGCTTGCACCCATTCGGCTGCACATATATCAACATCATCCTCACTAGCCGAATCACTATCATAATCTAAAATATTAACGGCATGATTATCTTTATTTCTGTTATCTTTAAACCGGCTATATTGTTTAATTTCCTTAGCACGGTTTTCCTGCGCCAAAGCCTTTTGCAAAACTTGATTAACATCTAAAAATTCTTGCCCTTCTAATTTATCTTTAATATGAGCAAGCAAACCTGAAAAAGCAAGATCGGCTAAATCCTTTTCGGCTATGGTCAAGCTAAAACATCGGTTTTTGACATCTCGAAACCTCCTAATATAATCATGAACATGCTCATTATACTTCTGCCTAACCATAGTTAAATCTGAAAGCCGAAGTTCAGTTTCACCGCTATAAAAATACTCATGAAATTTTTGCTCCAATTGTGCCCATGTTGAAATAGAATTAGGAGCAAGCGATGTAAACCAAGTAAATGCAATACCGGATAAAGACAAAGGAAATAATTTAACTCTATAAATATCCGATGTGCTGACCTCACTGCATTGTGCTAAAAATTGTCCTATGTGCTCAAAAGTAGTTCTACCATCTTCCCCTGTAAATTTAACAAAAATATGGAATTTTAAAACCACGAGGATATGGCGTCGAGTCAAAGTTCTCAGGATATGGTTTTTGATATGCGCGTGCTCTACCTTTAGGTTATAAACCGAATTCTCTAAGTATACTAGCAAGCTGATCCTTTGTAGCGCCCCGACCCCGGAATTATGCAGAGAGGCTATGTAACCCGCAGGCTATGCTACACAACCGAAGGGCATGGGATTACCGCTCCCACGCAACACTCCGATCATGCCATAAACACTGGCATAGCTATCAATGCATAATACAGAGATCAAGACTTGTGGAACAACTGGCACATTGCAGACTCTACGACACCAAAAACATATCGCAACTCATATAACGAGAAGAATACAAATATTACACACAAAAGGGTTCACCGACCCAGTAGTACATCATGCGGAAGCGAAGTAGTGTTGTCTAGTACAACAAGATCCAGATATAGGGCCTAAGAGGCCTACAAATAAACAATCCCAACCAGCTTGTTCCACGGTCCCAAACTGCCACCTGGGAACCACAAACTACTCGTCGACGTCCACGAAGAACCCACCTGTCTGCTCGGTGTCGTCCTCCTCTGAAACAAAATATAAAAAGCAGCAAAGAGAGACTGAGTATGACGTACTCGCAAGTTTAGTAGGGCGATATAGACCCAATGCTAACGGAGGCTCTAAAGCTGTATATGAATTTATTTTTGCATAAAGCTAATTTTCCTTTAAAAAGACATAAGTGACTCCAAGGCATCGTCTACTCAAAAGGTTTTTCGAAAGGGGATAAGATAGTAACTTTCATCTTCGGCTCTCGTCGAACCAACTTGTAGCCAAATATCTCTCTTCTCCACCAAAGGCACTCCCTCGAATCACCCTCGAGGAAATGAACCTTTAAAACACACGTTGAGTTGCAACCTTTAGCTGCCAAATTAATTAATTAAGGTTAAGGTTCTTTATGAGCTAATCCGCCTTTCCCAAGAGTTTGTCCATAACCGCGGACACGGCTTTTCGAAAATATTTACCCTGCAGGGGTGTACTAATTTACCCATTGGTACCGTCCGGCTCACCTGATTGGCCCTTTTCCGGGGAAGGCCGGCGAGTGTGCGCGGTTAAACCTTTACCTCGCGTGAGACTATCCAAGAGTCATCTGTGGCGACAGGGCAAGTTTACCCAGCCTATTTCAGCCCCTGCCCCATCACCACGTCCTAAACACAAATCCTCCGCCACATTTTCTTTTTCACTCACACGCAAATGGAAATAGCAAACTAGAGGACCCTTGGATATGCCCGCACAAGTTATTCGGTTAGTAAGGAGCCCATACTCCCACCAATGGCAGCACGCTCGGTTCTTGGTTCTAGCTAAAAGCACTCTCATCCTAGGCGGCAAGAATGAGGCAAAACACCATCCCCGATGGCAACTCATCCAAGCCTTCTTAGCATTTTAATTAAGCACCACACATATCCACCATGTTCGAAACATTCCATCAACATCAACAATTATGGAATTTAAATCAACGGACAACTATATTATTTAACTAAGCATGACTGAGCATCACTAAGCATCTATATATACCACAATTATATTTTTGTCTCCGACCAACACATCAAACCTAGGGTTCATAGGAGGGGAAGCATGTGATGGTTCGGGGAAATACATGCATACATAGGATATTCTAGCATTTACCAAATTGTCATTGGAATCGCATGCAATATTATGGTGGAAGAAATAAGTTTTTTTTTTGCGAAATGTGGAAGAAATAAGTTTATAAAGCAATAGGATGCTAGGTGCCAAGAAGGTTAGGTTATCTCTTTCCTTGCTGCCGGGGCGTGTAGTACGGCTCGTCGAGGTAGGTAGGGGTGACCTCAACTCCGGACTCTATCGATACCCAAGCAAGAATAGAAGAACAAAATAAATCACACGAAGACAAGTTTCAATGCACAATCACATGATGTCATGACAAGATTATGCAAAGATATCATTATATAATTTAAAATAGCAAAATTAAATGGAGAGCCAAATAATAAGTGCAATTATTTGGAAGCAACCCCATATTTAACTTAATGACCACATTGTTCGTACATTTGTTAAATTATTACATTATTAGAGAAGTGGCTCAAATATGCATGAACATGATATGAATGGATAGGGTTTTTTCTTCCGATCATTTTGGTAACTTATTTGTAATTTTCTGAGTACCGAAGAATAAATAGCGATTTAAATAATTATTTGAATTTAATTCTTTTAATCATTTAAAGTATATCATCGAGTAAATATTTGTGATCATGATTTGATAATGGCATGGTTTGATAGCATTTGAAGTGTTGATCACATTGATATTTTATTCTCAAATTTTGGTTAATTATTTCCCAAGTTATGAATTTTTCTAGATTCGGTAATAATTATACCATTTTAGGGTTTCCTAATTAAAGGGAAATTATTTTGCTCAAGAGAACATGAAAATGTTACCAACTGATAGGTTTTGTTTTTCTAAACAATTTGGTATTTGATTTGTCAAATTTGAATCATTATTTAAGAAGATATGAATTATTTTAATTTGCTTTTATTTTCCAAAAAGGAAATTCAAATTAGCCAGACAGGCCGGCCTTGTGCCGGCCAGGCCGGGCTGCAGGCCGGGCACCAGCCCGAAGGCATCGGCCTTTGGCCGGCCTAGGCTGGGCTAGGAGGCCGGGCGGGTGGCCGAAGCCACCGACCTCGTGCCGGCCCAAGCTGAGCCCAGGCCGGGCGTCCAGGCCGGGCACTGGCCCGAGCCAGCCGGCCTCGTGGCCGGTCAGGCCGGAGCCCAGGCCGGGCTCACGGGAACGGCGACGCCGGCGGTGACCGGCGGCGATCTACGGCGAGAGAGGGAAAGGGGCGTGGGAAAAATGCTAGAGAGGACGCGGTTTTCACCTTGAGCAAGTGGGCTTGGTCAGCGCGGCGAGGGGGTGTTCGGCATCAACGGAATCAGGCTCGTCGGAGCTCGGTCATGCCCGAGGTAGCCGAGGACGGAAACGGCAAAATCCGGGCTCCCCGGTCCGATTCCTGGCACGGGGAGGATGAGGAGGATGCGGCGGAGACGCTTGCCGACGTCGATCTGCTCGGGGATCCCTCTATCGGCGCGAGCTCGGGTTGACAGTGGCAGAGTGCACGAGGAGAGAGGGAGAGAGCAAGGGGAAGGAGCAGGTGACGAGCAAGGCGTCGTGGCGTCCTCCTTCACGTTCTTGACCATGGAGAGGGGGCCGCGGAGTGGGGGTACGGCGCGGCGGCATGGGCGCGGGAGCCATGGTGCCAGTACCTCCCAGCACTGTGGAGAAGAGGAGGGAAGGGAGAGGCTGACAGGGGGGCCCCTGTCAGATTTTTAAATAATTAGGCTTTTCCTTTTCTATTAAAACCGAGGAGCACTTTTAGGGATTTAAATAAGGCACTTCAACAATTTTAAATATTCTGCAAAAATTCATATGGGCTCCCCATGTCATGAGGAAGCTCCACAAAATTTGTTGTCCCAAAATAAAATGTTTTGCACCACATTTGTTCATAGGGTTTAATTATAGCCATTTTTGATAATTCCCAAATTGCATTTATTTGGAGCACTTAAACATTTCCAAAAATAATGGAATTATTCATGGAGGCTCCCCATATAGAATGAAGCTCCCCATGATTTTAGTTTGAATTTTTGGAAAGGTTTAGCTTGGTTTCAAAATAGGATTTGAATTAAACCAATTTTGGGATTCTCAATTTTATTTCTTATTTGGAAATATTTGGATTTTGTGAAATGGTTATAAAATGTAAAATTGGAACTTCCTAAACCAATTGGAAGTCCAAGAATAATTTGTTTGTCAAGTTATTCAATTCCATTGGTTTGGGTGTTTGGGAAGTTTTGCTTCCCCATTTCAATTGCTTGCATATGTTGGTGGTTAAAAATAGCAAATTTCATATGCATGCCATGATGCAAACAAGAATGCAAAAAGTGGAAAAATTCTTCGTATTTTTCATTACAAAGCTGGGGCTGTTACAATTCTACCCCCCTTATAGGAATCTCGTCCCGAGATTCTAGGCTTGAGTGAAGAAGGTGGGATATTCCTGTCGAAGACTAGTTTCTCGCTCCCAAGTGGCTTCTTCTTCGGAATGGTTAGACCATTGAATTTTTAGGAACTTGATGGTGTTGTTGCTGGTTTTCCTTTCCACTTCATCCAAGATGCGGATAGGATGCTCACGGTAAGTCAAATCCTCCTGGATGTCCAACACCTCATGATCAACCCCACGGATTGGATCTTTGAAGCAACGCCGGAGTTGGGAGACATGGAAAACATCATGCACATCCAGGAAGTTGGAAGGCAACTCGATTTGATAGGAGAGATCCCCTCGCTTGGCTAGGACGGTGAAAGGGCCAACATAGCGAGGTGCCAATTTGCCCTTAATCCCGAAGCGACGAACGCCTCGGAGGGGAGAGACTCGAAGATAGGCCTTGTCACCAATTTCATAGTGGACCTCTTGATGATGTTTGTCATAATAGCTCTTTTGCCTTGACTGAGCAATTTTGAGATTTTCCCGGATGATACGGACTTTCTCCTCGGCCTCATTGATCACATCAGGGCCGAAGAGCGACCTCTCTCCGGTTTCAGACCAATTTAGAGGAGTCCTACATTTTCTCCCATAAAGAACCTCAAATGGAGCCATTTGCAAACTGGCTTGGTAGCTGTTGTTGTAGGAGAACTCGGCGAGGGGGAGATATTTTTCCCAACCTTTACCGAAGGAGATGACACATGCCCGAAGCATGTCCTCAAGAACTTGATTCACCCTTTCAGTTTGACCGTCGGTTTGAGGATGATAGGCTGTGCTGAAGTTGAGACGGGTTCCAAGAGCATTTTGGAAACTTTGCCAAAACTTGGACACAAATAGGCTTCCTCGGTCTTAAATGATCCTCAAAGGGACCCCATGCAAAGGAACAATCCAGGCCATATACAGCTCCGCCAATTTAACGGAGTTGATATCCTCACGAACCGGAAGGAAATGGGCGACTTTAGATAGACGGTCAATGACTACCCAAATGGCGTTGTTACCCTTTGGTGATCTTGGAAAGCCGGTGATGAAATCCATACCAATTTCATCCCATTTCCACTCAGGAATGGCTATGGGGCGAAGAGTACCAGCTGGCCTTTGATGTTCAGCCTTCACTCGGCGACAGACGTCGCATTCAGCAACATACTCGGCGATCTCACGCTTCATGCAAGACCACCAGAATTGACGGCGAAGATCTTGGTACATTTTGGTGCTACTCGGATGAATAGAGATGGGTGATTCATGAGCTTCTGAGAGGATCAACTCTTTTGTATTCCCACTCTTGGGCACCACTAAACGGTCACCAAAGTAGACAACACCGTTGGCATCAACAGAAAAGCAATTAGCCTTCCCACTAGCTATCTTTTCTTTTATGTCGAGGATTTCAGCATCAGTTTGCTGGGCGGCTTTGATTTCATCCTCAAGAGTGGACTTTGATCTTGAGATTTGCTAGATATCCGGAGGGAACAATTTCCAGGTTCAAGCGGGCAAACTCCTCATAGAGGGCAGGTTGGGCCTCTTCAACCATCAAGGTGTTGCAATAGGCCTTGCGACTCAGAGCATCGGCCACAACATTGGCTTTGCCTGGTTGATAGATGAGGGTCACATCATAGTCTTTGATTACTTCCAACCATCTTCTCTGTCTCAAATTCAGATCCGGCTGGGTGAAGAAATACTTCAGACTTTGATGATCAGAATAGATCTCACAATGGTTGCCCAACAGGTAGTGCCTCCATTGCTTCAGAGCATGTACTATGGCAGCAAGCTCTATATCATGAGTTGGATAGTTTTGTTCATGCGGCTTGAGTTGACGAGAGGCATAGGCGACAACATGGCCTTCTTGCATCAAAACACAGCCGAAACCCTGGAGTGATGCATCACAATAGACGACAAAGTCTTTGTCGGTGTCGGGAAGGACGAGCACCGGGGTGGTGGTGAGTTTGACCTTGAGAGTTTGGAAGCTCTCTTCAGCTTTATCGGTCCATATGAACTGTTTGTTTTTCTTGAGGAGGTCAGTCAGTGCCTTGGCTATCTTGGAAAAGCCCTCGATAAATTGGCGGTAATAACCCGCCAATCCAAGGAAGCTTCGGATATCTTTGACGGATTTGGGAGTTGGCCAATCTAGGATTGCCTGAATCTTGTCAGGTATCACCGCTACTCCAGCAGCTGACACCACATGACCGAGAAAAATGAGCTCCTTTAGCCAAAACTCACACTTAGAGAACTTGGCATAGAGGCGGTGATCTCGAAGCTTGGTCAAGACTACTCGAAGATGCTCAGCATGCTCTTCTTTAGTTTTGGAATAGACAAGGATATCATCGATGTAAATAATGACAAACTTGTCGATGTACTCGTGGAAGATGGAGTTCATCAGCCTCATGAAGGTAGCCGGAGCATTTGTGAGGCCGAAGGACATAACGGTGTACTCATATAACCCATAGCGGGTAGTGAAAGCCGTCTTCGGAATATCCTCCTTTCGGATTTTGATCTGGTGGTAGCCTCAGATCCATCTTGGAGAATACCGTTGCACCAGCTAGCTGATCGAACAAGTCAGTTATTCGAGGAATGGGGTACTTGTTCTTGATGGTCACCGCATTCAAAGGGCGGTAATCAACAACCAGCCGAGGAACATTGGTATCCCTCTTCTTGACAAAGATGACCGGGCAGCCCCAAGGTGAGCTACTCGGACGGATGAATTCTTTTTCCAGCAGCTCATCAAGCTGCTTCTTCAATTCAGTTAGCTCTTCCGTTGGCATGCGGTAGGGACTTTTGGAAATTGGGGCAGTTCCCAGAACCAACTCAATCACAAACTCCACGCTGCGATCAGGTGGCATGCCAGGCAATTCTTCTGGGAAAACATCGGGGAAATCACACACCACAGCAACTTCATGCATTTCAGGTGGAGTGGTTCCTTCCAGGAAGCATAGACTGATCTCCGGTGAGAGAGGAGTGGCAGCGGATGGATTTGCGGACGAAGGTGACCAATAGCTCACTAGCCCGACGGTTGGGTGGATCACGGAGACAGATTTGGCAGCATAGTCCAGGTTGGCCTGATATTTGACGAGCCAATCCATACCCAGAATTACATCTAGCCCATCTGACTTCAGTGCTATCAGCTAGAACGGAAAGGTCCAATAGCCTATGGTGATCTGGACGTCCGGAGCAATCCATTTAGTGTGCCAGCTAGAGCCTGGGGTTTTGACCACTAGCGGGGAGTCCATATTCACAAATGGTATTTGATGGTTGTGTGCAAATGCTATGGATATGAATGAATGCGATGCTCCAGAATCAAACAAGACTGAAGCTGGATAACCATTGATTCGAAGCATACCCATGAGAACTCCGGGGTCCTCCTCAACGCCTTCAGCCGAGACGTGGTTCAGACGGCCACGGCTGACGGTCATGGCCTTGGCGGCTGGGGTAGAGGGAGCCGGTGTAGGTGCTGCGGTAGCCGGTGCCTTCTGGGGACACTCCCTGGAGTAGTGCCCCGGCTGGCCACAAGCGAAGCAAGTGGGCCTCGGTGGTGGTGGAGGCAGCTGAGGGCGGAAGCCACTTCCAGCCGCACCCAAGGTCGAAGTAGCTGGGCGAGGCGGAGGTGGCCTGATCCCTGAAGGCCTTGGCGCGAAGAGTGCACGAGGCACGGCGCTGAAGGGCACAAAGACCCTGCGCTTCTTGCCTTCGGAGGAAGAGGAGCTCTGGTTGTCCACGGGAGCTGGCCTTTTGGAGGCCTCCAGCTCCTTCCTACCTTGCTCCATAGTGAGAGCTTGGTTGTAGAGCTCCTGGTAGGATTGGAACTTGAAGGGTAGGAGCTCGTATCGGAGGCGAGGTGTGAGCCCCTTGCGGAAGAGGTATTGCTTGTCCTCGTCATTAGTCACGTCCCGAGGGGCGTAACGAGAGAGGTGGTTGAACTCCCGCCCATAAGCTTGGACGTCCATGCGTCCCTGGGTCAAGTCCAGGAACTCCCTCCTCTTGAGGTCCATGATGGGCTTGGGGATGTATGCCGCACGGAAGGCGGTGCGGAACTCCGCCCAAGTGAAGACATGGCCCGCGTCAAACATTGACACGTGGCTCTCCCACCAAGAGCCAGCGGCTCCAGTCAGCAAGTAGGTGGCGAAGTTGACTTGTTCCGCCACCGGAACATGCAAGGCCGCGAACTTGCGCTCGAGAGCCCGGAGCCAATCATCAGCATCCAGGGGCTCCTTGGCTTCAGTGAAGGTAGGAGGTTGGGAGCACAAGAACTCCGTGAGAGTGTTGCAGTCCGTGTTCCTCCTGGCCCCTTGTTGCACCAGCTGCTCGAGCAGACGCTCATTCCGCAGCCGGTTCTCCTCGATGACCATCAAAATATCCGCCATTGAGGGTGGCGGTGGTGCCTCAGGATTGCTTTGTTCCCCACGACGGGTAGGAGCCATTCTGAAGATTTGGAACAAGGACGTAGTTAGTAATCATCTCTAAACAATTAGGATAGAGCATTTGAGTCCTTCCAGATATAGAGAATTAAGATGGCACTAACACCAAAGCATATTTAGGCAACCACGACGACAGCACGTCATCGCGGCGATAGCAAACGGATGTAACGGACTCGAGACGAACAATGGATGGTAGAACCCAAACCCCGGGAACCTAAACTTCGACACCAAACTTAAAACAAATAGGGGTAAGACATCAGAGTAGAGCGAGTTGGTTGAGGAGTAAAAAGAATACTAAGAAGGTTTTCACAACTCATTTTTAGGTTATACATAATTTTTCAACTAGACTCGACATCGACCAATAGAAAGGGTTTCCTACAGACAGTACTGCTCTGATACCAACTTGTAGCGCCCCGACCCCGGAATTATGCAGAGAGGCTATGTAACCCACGGGCTATGCTACACAACCGAAGGGCATGGGATTACCGCTCCCACGCAACACTCCGATCATGCCATAAACAATGGAATAGCTATCAATGCATAATACAGAGATCAAGACTTGTGGAACAACTGGCACATTGCAGACTCTACGACACCAAAAACATATCGCAACTCATATAACGAGAAGAATACAAATATTACACACAAAAGGGTTCACCGACCCAGCAGTACATCATGCGGAAGCGAAGTAGTGTTGTCTAGTACAACAAGATCCAGATATAGGGCCTAAGAGGCCTACAAATAAACAATCCCAGCCAGCTTGTTCCACGGTCCCAAGCTGCCACCTGGGAACCGCAACTACTCGTCGACGTCCACGAAGAACCCACCTGTCTGCTCGTGTCGTCCTCCTCTGTAACAAAATATAAAAAGCAGCAAAGAGAGACTGAGTACGACGTACTCGCAAGTTTAGTAGGGCGATATAGGCACAATGCTGACGGTGGCTCTAAAGCTGTATATGTATTTATTTTTGCATAAAGCTAATTTTCCTTTAAAAAGACATAAGTGACTCCAAGGCATCTTCTACTCAGAAGGTTTTTCGAAAGGGGATAACATAGTAGCTTTCATCTTCGGGTCTCGTCGAACCAACTTGAAATGAACCTTTAAAACACACGTTGAGTTGCAACCTTTAGCTGCCAAATTAATTAATTAAGGTTAAGGTTCTCTATGATCTAATCCGCTTTTCCCAAGAGTTTGTCCATAACTGTGGACACGGCTTTTCGAAAAGATTTACCCTGCAGGGGTGTACTAATTTACCCATTGGTACCGTCCGGCTCACCTGATTGGCCCTTTTCCGGGGAAGGCCGGCGAGTGGGCGCGGTTAAACCTTTACCTCGCGTGAGACTATCCAAGAGTCATCTGTGGCGACAGGGCAAGTTTACCCAGCCTATTTCAGCCCCTGCCCCCATCGCCACGTCCTAAACACAAATCCTCCGCCACATTTTCTTTTCCACTCACACGCAAATGGAAATAGCAAACTAGAGGACCCTTGGATACGCCCGCACAAGTTATTCAGTTAGTAAGGAGCCCATACTCCCACCAATGGCAGCACGCTCGGTTCTTGGTTCTAGCTAAAAGCACTCTCATCCTAGGCGGCAAGGATGAGGCAAAACACCATCCCCGATGGCAACTCATCCAAGCCTTCTTAGCATTTTAATTAAGCACCACACATATCCACCATGTCCGAAACATTCCATCAACATCAACAATTATGGAATTTAAATCAACGGACAACTATATTATTTAACTAAGCATGACTGAGCATCACTAAGCATCTATATATACCACAATTATATTTTTGTCTCCGGCCAACACATCAAACCTAGGGTTCATAGGAGGGGAAGCATGTGATGGTTCGGGGAAAGACATGCATACATAGAATATTCTAGCATTTACCAAAATTGTCATTGGAATGGCATGCAATATTATGGTGGAAGAAATAAGTTTATAAAGCAATAGGATGCTAGATGCCAAAAAGGTTAGGTTATCTCTTGCCTTGCTGCCGGGGCATGTAGTACGGCTCGTCGAGGTAGTTAGGGGTGACCTCAACTCCGGACTCTATCGATACCCAAGCAAGAATAGAAGAACAAAATAAATCACACGAAGACAAGTTGCAATGCACAATCACATGATGTCATGACAAGATTATGCAAAGATATAATTATATAATTTAAAATAGCAAAATTAAATGGAGAGCCAAATAATTAGTGCAATTATTTGGAAGCAACCCCATATTTAACTTAATGACCACATTGTTCATACATTTGTTAAATTATTACATTATTAGAAAAGTGGCTCAAATATGCATGAACATGATATGAATGGATAGGGTTTGTTCTTCCGATCATTTGGTACCTTATTTGTAATTTTCTGAGTACCGAAGAATAAATAGCGATTTAAATAATTATTTGAATTTAATTCTTTTAATCATTTAAAGAATAACATCAAGTAAATATTTGTGATCATGATTTGATAATGGCATGGTTTGATAGCATTTGAAGTGTTGATCACATTGATATTTTATTCTCAAATTTTGGTTAATTATTTCCCAAGTTATGAATTTTTTCGGATTAGGTAATAATTATACCATTTTAGGGTTTCCTAATTAAAGGGAAAATTATTTTTCTCGAGAGAGCATGAAAATGTTACCAACTGATAGGTTTTGTTTTTCTAAACAATTTGATATTGGATTTGTCAAATTTGAATCATTATTTAAGAAGATATGAATTATTTTAATTTGCTTTTTTTTCCAAAAAGGAAATTCAAATTAGCCAGACAGGCCGGCCTTGTGCCGGCCAGGCCGGGCTGCAGGCCGGGCACCAGCCCGAAGGCTTCGGCCTTTGGGCCGGCCCAGGCTGGGCTAGGAGGCCGGGGGGGTGGCCGAAGCCACCGGCCTCGTGCCGGCCCAAGCTGAGCCCAGGCCGGGCACTGGCCCGAGCCAGCCGGCCTCGTGGCCGGTCAGGCCGGAGCCCAGGCCGGGCTCACGGGAACGGCGACGCCGGCGGTGACCGGCGGCGATCTACGGCGAGAGAGGGAAAGGGGCGCGAGAAAAATGCTAGAGAGGACGCGGTTTTCACCTTGAGCAAGTGGGCTTGGTCGGCGCGGCGAGGGGGTGTTCGGCGTCGACGGAATCAGGCTCGCCGGAGCTCGGTCGTGCCCGAGGTAGCCGAGGACGGAAACGGCGAAATCCGGGCTCCCCGGTCCGATTCCTGGCACGGGGAGGATGAGGAGGATGCGGCGGAGACGCTTGCCGGTGTCGATCTGCTCGGGGATCCCTCTATCGACGGCACTACGGCGGCGGGCGCGAGCTCGGGTTGACAGTGGCAGAGCGCACGAGGAGAGAGGGAGAGAGCAAGGGGAAGGAGCAGGTGAGGAGCAAGGCGTCGTGGCGTCCTCCTTCATGTTCTTGACCATGGAGAGGGGGCCGCGGAGTGGGGCCATGGCGTGGCGGCATGGGCGCGAGAGGCATGGCGCCAGTGCCTCCCTGCACTGTGGAGAAGAGGAGGGAAGTGAGAGGCTGACAGGGGGGGCCCTGTCAGATTTTTAAATAATTAGGCTTTTCCTTTTCAATTAAAACCCAGGAGCACTTTTAGGGATTTAAATAAGGCACTTCAACAATTTTAAATATTCTGCAAAAAATCACATGGGCTCCCCATGTCATGAGGAAGCTCCACAAAATTTGTTGTCCCAAAATAAAATGTTTTGCACCACATTTGTTCATAGGGTTTAATTATAGCCATTTTTGATAATTCCCAAATTGCATTTATTTGGAGCACTTAAACATTTCCAAAAATAATGGAATTATTCATGGAGGCTCCCAATATAGAATGAAGCTCCCCATGATTTTAGTTTGAATTTTTGGAAAGGTTTAGCTTGGTTTCAAAATAGGATTTGAATTAAACCAATTTTGGGATTCTCAATTTTATTTCTTATTTGGCAATATTTGGATTTTGAGAAATGGTTATAAAATGTAAAATTGGAACTTCCCAAACCATTTGGAAGTCCAAGAATAATTTGTTTGTCAAGTTATTCAATTCCATTGGTTTGGGTGTTTGGGAAGTTTTGCTTCCCCATTTCAATTGCTTGCATATATTGGTGGTTAAAAATAGCAAATTTCATATGCATGCCATGATGCAAACAAGAATGCAAAAAGTGGAAAAATTCTTCGTATTTTTCATTATAAAGCTGGGGCTGTTACATCCTTGAAACTATCATTGGGTTGTGGTGAATTTGTTTGCGGAGCAGGTGGAACGCAAGCACGCAGTGGACACTCCGGCAAATAAACTTGAGAATGTGACGCCTGCAAGGGAGACCCACTAAAATATAAATCGGGTACCGGACTATACGGAACCCCGGTACCGACAGGCGGCAGCGGTGGTGTATTATATGCTACCGTCTGATAAAAAGGTTGCTACAAATTAGGATTTAAAACGACACTTCGGTTATTGTTGCTGTAATTTTGTGAAGCCGAAGTTGAAACAATAGGAGGAGCAGCACTAAAATAAAATTATTGGCCGAACGGCTAGCATAATTCTTCCGGCCACCTAGATTATTATTTAGAGAAACATGAGCATGTTGTGCAGCACTAGCCGATGCACCTGGTGTGTGCGTGTGACCAGAAAGATTTAATAATTTGCTACTTTCACGAGGCATCGGCTTCTTAGCAAAATTTTCATCATTAATTTGTAGCACTACTGAATGCACTTGACGAGGTATACTATCTTCCAGCTGCTCCTTAAATTCTTCAAATTTACTAACTACAACTTGATCAATTGTGCGTGACATGTCTGTTATGTCTGAACCATATTTACTAGCTACGGACACATCAATAAGATTAGCAATTTTATCGGTTGGCTTTTTACCTCAGCGCCAAATAGATCGGAAGGACTTGGCGCAGCTACCTTTTTTACAACGCCGTTCCTTATCTTCTGGTATGCAGCCAACGTCAGTTTTATCTTCTTAGCCTTATCTTCCTCAAGCACCCGTTCCAACTCACGCCGATCATCTTCGGATAGATAATCAAGTGTGACGGCGATGATGTTGTCGGGGCCGAAGTCGCTACCGTTCTTCGGATCAGCGCCTTCCATCACGCGTATGTTCTTCGTCCCCAGTGGAGTCGCCAATTGTGTTGCCACGCAAAACTGCCGCGCGACACCACGATAACCGTCGTACTTTCGTGACGACAAACCGATTGCTTTACGAGCAAAGCAACAAAGATTTCCTCGCTTTCATGGAGGAGAGACGACCGCTTTTCGAGCAAAACGGCAAAGATCGCCAAGCCTTAGGCTGCTAGAGCTCGGCAAAGAAGAAGAAGAACACAGGAAATAAAAAAATAAACGTACGTAAAAAGTAGATGTATTTTTGGGTTGAGTATCGATTGGTTCCTTTTCCAATCGGCCGTATGCCACACTTATATAGGCAGCCTGGTCATTAGCAAATACAGTACGTCACGGAATCGTTTTCTTCGCGTGGAAGACAAAGTTAATATTCTTAATTCTAATCGATCCGGCCGGCCTGGGCTAATCTAATACCTAGAACGTACGATCGATTAACAAGCATGGACTAGCCGGTGCCGTACGTGACACAAATACTGCAAAATACGTTCAGCCTGGTTCCCGGCCGAGCTTTGTTAGGAATTGTCCTTCGTGTGTCCAGCTCGGCGACTTGTCCTTGATAGAAGCTAGTCCAGCAAATGAAATACTCCATGCTTTTGGTTCAGTAGCTTGCTTGATCTGTCGCTGCAACATCTGTATTGGAGTTCAACCAAGGCTGCATTTCACTAACCAGCAAGTTTAAACAAATATATATGTCAACAAATAATTGAACCACGGTCGTTGAAAATAATTTGGCCCAAAAATACATATTAGCCAAATTATACACTCAACAAGAGTTTTGGATTATGCACTTTGACGGCTCTAAAATGAAGGAAGAAACTAAGTTACGTCCAGCAAATTCACTTCAATGCATCCAACAATGTGGCGGAGTATGAAACCCTTCTACATGACCTTCACATGGTAAAGGAGATCGGAGTCAAAAGGCTACTATGTTTCGGCGACTCCGACTTAGTGGTGCAACAGCTGGACGGAACCTGGGATACAAAGAGCCCAGTAATGGCAGAATATAGGCGCACGGTTGACGACTTCGGGAGATGCTTCGCCGGCTTGGAGGTTCGCCATATCAAGCGCGACGACAATGAAGCGGCAGATGCCTTAGCCAGGCTCGGCTCTCAGCAGAGCCCAGTCCCACCAGATGTGTCTCTTAAGCACCTGCACAAGCCATCCATCAAACATGATAATGAAGAACAAAAAGCGGAGGAGCAAGTAGCAGCCGTTTTTCAGGTTCCCTCCGACGTATTCTTCCGGCATCTTCACCGACCGTCAGTTCAAGGCGGCGATGAAGACTTCCCTTTGGTGGCAGAGTCTGCAGCAGTCTTCCTGGTACAACCAGATTGGACAACACCATACTTAAACTTCCTCCTCAGAAAGGAGCTCCCGAAAGACGACGAAGTACTAAGCCGGCAAATCGAGCGCCGGTCCAAAGCCTACACCGTCATCGACGATCAGCTCTACAAGCGGAGTACATCCGGCATCTTTCAACGATGTATTTCACCTGAAGAAGGCCGACAAATTCTCGAGGAGATTCACTCCGGGGAATGTGGCCATCACGTAGCACCAAAGGCATTGGTAGCCAAAGCATTCCGGCTTGGTTTCTTCTGGCTTTCAGCTAAGCAAGACGCCGCCAGAATCGTGAAAATCTGCGAAGGCTGCCAGAGATATGCAAAGCAAAATCACATGCCGGCACAAGGCCTAAGAACCATCCCCGTCACCTGGCCCTTTGCAGTCTGGGGGCTTGATATGGTTGGACCTTTTCACACTGCTAGAGGTGGGCTTACACATCTCCTGGTAGCAGTAGATAAGTTTACAAAGTGGGTAGAGGCAAAACCCATCAAAAAGCTTGATGGCAAAACAGCCACAAAGTTCATCATTGAGATAACAACACGGTTTGGCATCCCTCACAGTATCATCACCGACAATGGCACTAACTTTGCCGTCAGTGAGCTGGCCAAATATTGCGGCAGAGTAGGGATCCGGCTTGATGTGGCTTCTGTAGCTCACCCTCAGTCCAATGGACAGGTCGAGCGCACCAATGGCATGATTTTGCAAGGTATCAAACCACGCCTAGAGGTACCCCTTCGTCGGGCAGCAGGCTCCTGGGTTGAAGAGTTACCGGCCGTCTTATGGAGCATTCGCACTATGGAGAACAGATCCACCGGCCTCACGCCTTTTTTCTTGGTCTATGGTGCAGAGGCCATACTGCCTTCCGACATGATCCATGACTCGCCACGTGTTGCAGCCTACGTCGAAACAGACGCAGAAAAAGCTCGTCAAGACGGCTTAGACATCCTCGAAGAAGAGCGAGAGCTTACACTTTTTCGTTTTGCCAAATACCAACAGGACTTGCGTCGCTACCATAGCCGCAGGGTGAAGCACCGGTCTTTTCGAGAGGGGGACTTGGTGCTCCGGCTTGTTCAAAGCAAACAACACAAGTTATCCCCGCCATGGGAGGGTCCGTTTGTTATCAGCAAAGTCCTGAACAATGGATCATACTACCTCATAGATCTAAGGGATTTGAAGAAAGATCCCACCAAGAAAAGTGGCAAGAGAAAAAGGCACGTAGACGATGACCTAGAAGAGACAAAACGTCCCTGGAATATCGCGCAGCTACGTCCCTTTTTTACTTAGCAAATTCTCTTGTAAACATCATATTATGATCATGAAATAAAGCCTGGTTCGCTCATGTCTTTCGCGTATTTACAGTCTTTTTATTTCCCGATGATCCTACTATTTAAAGTTAACCCGAAATTGCATCTCTTCCGCCTTGTTGCGATGGCAGACATAACTTAGCGCCTTGATGCGGCTAAAAACCTATTTTTGTGTGTCTTAAGATGAATTTATTTGATCGCCTTTATGCCGGGTTGCCTTAGCAGAAGTTTTGGTACCAGGAACCGGCTTATTGTTCCGGGTTTTTAACAGTTTGGTGCTTTCACCCTGTGCCCAGCATAAAGTTTCCGCGCTATTGGTTTGCTAGCTTCCGAATGGGCTAAAGCATAAAAGCCAGATAAACGTCGATCGGACACAACTTTAAATACAAAATGCGTAGTGTTTTCTGCAAAAGCACCGTCTCAACCTAAAAGTTAAATATTTTACAAACTTAAATAGTTTGAAGCAGCTGAATGCATAAGACAAATGTTTTTTGCAGGCACAAAATTCAAGCATTGCCGCCGCCGTGCTCTGGATCGTCATCAGACTCTTCTTCGGGGCTGGCAGGAGCTGGAACATCCTTAAATAAGGTCGTCAAAGACACCATATTGGCCACTTTGCAGGCATAGCCGGCAACAGAGCTCATAATGGTCTTCTCATCCTCCGGTGTAAGGAGGGAGCCATCTTCTTTGACCTCTGGAAAGCCGGACGCCACCCGCCAAGGCTCTGCATCAGGGTAGTGGGCCATCATAAGACCCATCGCCGTTTTAGCACCGCCTCTGGCACTGGAGCGCAGCCTTTCGTCAAGGTTGTCCGCGGCTCGACCAAGGATGCTGGCCAGATCCGTCAGATTGGAGCAGCTGGGCGTATCTATAGGGAAAAGCTTCTTTGCAAAAGCTTCCCCCGACATTAACAGTTTTGGCACCAGCTCGCCAAGTTCCAGTATACGGTTAGGCCGGGATTCATCCCCCAAATCTCCCCCAAAGCCGGATGGCATTGTAATGCAAAAAGATAAAGTCAGAAACAAGCATTCTGGTGACAAGGAGAGTAAACAAGTGAACTACTGAGGAACGCAAGTTCGAAAAAGGCTTACCTAGCAACTTGTCATCCACAGCAGTGGATTCATCATGTCGCCGGCTAAGTTGATCCTTCAAATCCTGCACGGCACTAGCATTCTTGTTGGCAAAGGAGGTGATTTCTTCTTTGGCTTTGCTGAACTCAAGCTTCACTTGGTCCAGCTCCTTGGAAACCCATTGCCTTCTTTAAAGACAGCCAAATTTTCCTCACGGAGCCGGGTGACGCTGTCAGCATCGCCAAGAATCTCTTTCGCCTTGTCAATCATAGCTAAAGCAAAAAAGTCGGCAGTCAACATTTTTGTCGACACATAGCTTTGCCGACAGAACAACTAAAAAAACCTTACCCTGGTTGGTTTGGCGACCGGTCTCAAGGGTGATGACGGCATTCTTGTCATAAAGTTCCGCCCGAAGCCAGCGGATCTCTTTCTTCTTCTTAGCAAGGGACGCCATGGTTTCGGTCGTCATGCCGTGCACCCGCTGCAATTTCCAGCCTAAAGAATAAGTTGGTTGGCATAGTTACCCGGGAAAATTCAACAATCGGCTTTCTTTTTTGGCAAAAAAGATGGTTTGATTCTTGGGGGCTAATAACATAAAAATCCTAAGATCTGCTCTCTAAAGTATCATGCAAGATTTAAGTCATAATTCTGGCATCATACTTGGGGGCTAGGATACTCAGTTTTTTTGATCTAATAAGTGTTCAAGCATTAAGCAGGATTTAATTTCTAAATCTGGCATAATCCTTGGGGGCTACAGGATAATTAAGTAGATTACCTCCATTTGCGCTCGAAGGAGAGCGACACCCTCTTCGAAGTGCTCATGGTGTGTCTTGTGAGTCTCTTCAGGGATGTCGACAATCTCCGGCATGCTGTAGACGCGACCCTCCGGCTCAATAACCCGGGCAATCCCCGGTCGCTCTCGGGTCTCCCGGTGCGGCAAAGGCACAAACTGGCTTTTGAAAGCCTCCTTAATGGTGCCTTCTTCGTCAAAGGGCTCCTCCTTTACTGGATTGAAGGAAGGAGCATCCTTTGCCGTGGCCGCGACTGCCTCTGCCTCGGGAGTCATGGTTTTCTTCCCGGTTGCGGCGGCCCACACGGAAGCCAGCGTCACGGAAGCTCGAGTCCGAGCAGTGGAAGCCGGACCCGGTGGACCGGCCAAAGTCTCCTCCTCCGCAGCAGTTGGTGTGGAAGCCGGAGGAGTTGGAGGCGCCACGGCGGGGGAAGCAGTCGTCCCCTTCTTGCGAGCAAGGGCCGCGCTCTTCAGAGGCGCGGCAGGTTTAAGTCTGCACAAAGTACGAAAGTGTCAACGTAGGCGATTTCGCTGACAAAGCAAAACTGACAATGGAATGGTGAAAATTCATTTACCTTTTCTTTGAGATGGTTAATCCCTCGAGGGCGTCATCCTCGATGTTGGTGACTGTTGCATCAGTCGGAATCGGCCGACTTATTTGCCGCCTCTTCCGCTTTTTAGCAGTGGCTGAGGAATTAGGGGCGATGGTTTTCTTCTTTGATCCGGCTTTCGTGGGACCAGGGGCAAGATCGCCATCCCCAAGTGTCAACAACTGTTCAAACAAATAATCACGTATTAGTTTGAGCATGTTGTGATAAGGCACATAAAAGGCTGGGCATGTCATGAACTTAGCTACCTGGGGAGTCGGGTTCTGCAGAGTGTACATCGGAAGAGATTCCGTGTGCTCTGACCGGGTTTTTCACCGGTTGGTTCATTCGGTGAATCAAGTGGAGGTCTTCAAAATCCTCTTTGCAGGTACGCTGAGGATCATTGACCTCGCCGGTATACTCACACAGGAGTTGAGCCCGGTGCTGGAGCGGCTGGATTCGCCGGGTGACCCAGCAAAGAATTGTGACCTCTCCAGTAAGTTTGGGACAGCCGGAAGTCAGCTTGGTGATCCGCCGCTTTATCAGGTTGAGATCTTCAGGCAGGACCTCCCGACTTTTCAGTCCAGGCATCATTGGGGACACTGGCAACATGAACAAAAGGTGGCATCCCATAAGTCTAACCTGGCACCTTAATGTCTTTGCAGTAAAAAAAGGTGGCGTTCCATCCTTTGACGGATTCCACTATAAAAACTTGGGGATACCATTGGCTATATCCCCTGCGCATGTTAAAACTAACTGTGCCGCAGGAAACTAGCTTCCCCTTCACTGTTTGCCTTTTGACATAAAAGCAGTAGGTGAAAAAGTCTAACCTAGGTCTGATTCCTAGGTATCCCTCGAACAAACCAACAAAGCCGGCTATGTACAACAGGCTGTTGGGAGTAATGTTGTGAGGCTGCAGATTGTAGTGTCTAAGCAGGTCGAGGAAAAAGATGGAAAGTGGTAGTGATATGTCGTGAATGGTGTGAGAGGTGAGGAGTACCCGTTGGCCGGAAACCGGAGTCGGGGAAGGATCGCCTTGAGCACTCCTCCACAAGTTCTTGTTGGAAGACAGGATGATCCCCTCCTCCGCCATGACTTCCGGTTCATCTTCTCCGATGATGAAGGGCTGCCACCCGCGAGAAGGAGTGCCGATCGCTTCTTCGCCGGTGTCGATTTCTTCATCGACGGCCTCGGACTCGCCGTCGGAGCCCACAGGCTTGGCCGCGCCCGCCGGAACACTCAGATTCGGGCTTGGAGGCACAGCCAAGGAGGATGCCATGGCCGCACCCGCTGCAGCCGCGTCTGCCACAGATCTAGTCGCCGCTGGAGCAGGAGCGGGCGAAGGGCTCGCCGGAGGGGCGGTGGCGAGGTCGCCGGAGATGGTAGTGGTGTTGGGCGTGGATCTGGAGGGAGATGAGGCCATGGGAGCTCGGTTGCCAATTGCAAGTGAAAGGAGATGAGCTCGGTGGATTTGGAGAGAATGGTTCGCGTGCAAGGAGGAAGAAGATGCAGCGGCGGAGGCAACCCTAAATAGGGAGCCCGGATCCTTTCCACGTACGGTGGATCCCGGATAATCCGCCATGCGTCGGACAACTGCAATCCGGCAGATTCGCGTATCCGTTTCGCAGCGCCTCGGTTCCTTCGCGCGGGAAAAACGCAATCATGATGTTTGCTTGCCGTTTGAGTTCTTGGTCAAACTGACAGGGTTCAGACTGGTGATTCGAATGTCTTGTCAGTGTTTCGCTGAATTGGATTCTCGGACGACATCCAGGGAACCGGCCTACGTAATGGATTCGACATATGAGCTAGAATGTTGAGAATACTTCAAGTTTTGGCGGAACAATTGAAGAAGGCGGACACGGTCGAAGATACAACCCCTAAAGCCGGACGTCATCAACTTAAAGTTTTCCGGGGGCTAATGTTGGGGATATGCCGAACCAGGATCCTCTTCATCACCTTTATGGAGGAACTCATATTATATTGGCTCTCTAAATTTTTCTTCCCATTTCGGCAATCGATGCCAATGGGGGAGAAGTTTAGAGGGTTTAAGGGAATTTGGGTTTTATGATTTTGTTGCATTTGCCTTTAATGCGCTTTGCATTCTTGCTTGTTTGTCATGCAAGGATGCTCCATTCTTTATATAAACCCTCTTAATAAGGGATTGTCATCAATTACCAAAATGGGGGAGATTGAAAGTGCATGGTCGCTCCCATGCATGGTTTTGGTAATTAATGACAATCTCTATGGACTAATATTTGCATTGAGCTATATTTGTAGGTTGTCCATTTGGTTGCTTGTTCTCCATTTGTTGGAGTCAAGGTTAAGGGAAGAAGAAAAGTGTGTGTTGATCAAGGCTTTGTGCGAGTTGATCATCACTCAAGGCCAAGTGAAGATATGCCGAAGAGAGCGTCTCCCATCTTGGTGTATGGGGGAGCATCAAGTGAATCTTCACCGAGCGAAGCGCAATGAAGAAAGGTGGTGCGTCTTGAGGAGTTGAAGCTCGTCTTCATCGACCTCAAGTGGATTCTTGCGCAAGGCAAAGGTATGATCTTGATAGGGTTTCTATTTTACCGGTCTCATGTTGTTTAGTGAGAGACCGGATTATAGGATAGGTAACCGTACTATCAAGAGGGGCTCTCGACCGAATATCGTGATCGTATCGCCATAGAGAGCACAAACCTTTGCATCCATACTATCATCTTTACTGGTTCTTATTTGTCTCGAATCGTGGTGTGTTCTTGGTGCTTGTCGTGCTCGTCATGACAAAGCTAAGTTCACCGAAAATGGTTTTCATATGTGTCTTCTATTGCGGTTTCGGTATTGGAGATTTTACCGGTTTATCCGAGCGGAAGATTTCTCTCTTCCATTTCTTTGCAAAATCTCCATTGCTTGTTTGTTATTTTCAAAGGTAGCATTTGTCTCCTCTTTCCAACAAAATTGGTTTTATTTCATTCGGACGTCAATTGCAAAAGTGCCGTGAAGACTTCGGCTTGTGAAGCTTCGGCACGTTGGGAGCCCCCAATTGAGTTGTGGGTGTGTGCCCCAAAAGTTGTAAGGGCTCCGGAATCCGCCCCGAAGGATTCCGATAGTGGAAGGTTTTATTTCATTCGGACGTCAATTGCAAAAGTTCCGGCATTTTCGGTTTGTGAAAAAGAGTTTTTAACTTTCCCCATTTGGTTTTATAATATTTTCTTGGAATATGATGTTTCTATGCATAATCTTGTTGTGCTTGTTGTGACGATTCCAACAAGTCCAAGATTATCGAAAACGGAGTTCGTGGTTGAAAGTTATTGCATTTCCGATTTGCAAATGGGAGTTTTTACCTTTTCCCATTTATCTTTATATTATATTCTTGGACTATGATGTTTCTCTGCATATTCTTGTTGCGCTCTTTGTGACGATTCCAACGAGTCCAAGTTTATCGAAAATGGAGTTCGTATGCGAAAGATATTGCGGTTTTACTTCGGATCTTTTATTTGACAGAAAATTCAATTGAAAAAAAAGGGGCCTGCCGGCCTGGCCGGGCCGAGGCCGGCCCAAGGCCGGGACGTTCGGGTGCCTCCCCGGCCCGTCCCCCGCGCGCCTGGCTGGGCCAAGGCCGGCTCAAGGCCGGAGCTCTCGGGCTCCCTGCCGGCCTCGCGCGCCTCGCGGGCCGGCCCAAGGCCGGGGAGCAGGCCGGCTCCCCTGGCTCTTCTGCGTCTGGTTCGATCGATGCGTTGACTCCAGGCCGGCCTGGCCGGCGTGCTGGCCGGCCCCAGGCCGGGCCACCTGGGCAGTTTTTTTTGCATCTTTGTCCAACGTTTTCTCCTCCAACGGCTCCTTTTTGGAGCCACCTATAAAAGGGTTTTCTTCCCCATTTTTCTTGTAGATCTCATCCCTTGCTCTCTCTCCTCCATTGCCAACATTTTGAGAGCTCGATTCCCTCTAATCCCTCCGATGATTCTTGCCCAAATTTAGGGAAACAAGAGAGGAGATCTAGATCCATCTTTCCACCAAACAAAATCTCCTCTAAGTGAGGGGAACTTGTGGGATCTAGATTTTGGAGTTCTTGGTGTTTCTCCTTCGTTCTTCCTCCTAAATCCCTCCGTAGCATTAGTTGCTTCGGTTGGATTTTGGGGAGAAGAATTTGACCACTTGGTGTGTTCTTGCCCTTTTGCATTTGTTGCATCGGGTTGTGCTCCCCACGGTGATTCGTGGGATTGAAGGTTGGGAGCTTGTTACTCTTGGGTCATTGGACCCTAGACGGTGGTGGTGCCGTGAAGACTTCGGCTTGTGAAGCTTCGGCACGTTGGGAGCCCCCAATTGAGTTGTGGGTGTGTGCCCCAAAAGTTGTAAGGGCTCCGGAATCCGCCCCGAAGGATTCCGATAGTGGAAGGTGAACCAAACCTTTGGGTGCGGTTCATCGGAGAATAGGGTGAGGCCTTTGTGGCATCTTGAGTAGGCCTTTTGTGGCGATCTCACACCCCTCCAACGAGATGTACTCCCTTAACAAGGAGGAACTCGGGAATAAATCTTTGTCTCCGCGTGCCTCGGTTATTTCTATACCCGAGCTTTTACTTATGCACTTTACATTGTGATAGCCTTCGTGCTTGATGTTTATATTTAGCTATCACCTTGTTGATTGCCTTGTTTAGCATAAGTTGTTGGTGCACTTTAGGTAAACCTAGAATTTTAGGTTGTTGGCTTGTTAATTTAAACACCTAGTTTTATTCCGCAATTATCAAGCCCCTAAATAGAAAAAGTTTTAATCGCCTATTCACCCCCCCCCCCCTCTAGGCGACATCTTGGGCATAGTTGTTCTTTCAATTGGTATCAGAGCCTCGTCTCTCTTGTTTGGCTTTACCGCCTAGAGAGTAAAGATGTCGTCTAGGGATTTAGTGCACAATTCCTTGTTTAGATTTAATGGCACAAATTTTAATGTTTGGAAAACTCATATGCTTAATCACTTACGGGTCTTGGACCCCAATATTGAGCGTATCTTAGATATAGGTTTTTCTCCTCCAAAAGACTACGAAAGTACGACTTTAGAGGATGATAAAAACTTATATCTAGATGCTCTAGCATCTAACGAGTTTTGCAAATTTGTGAGTGTTGTAGTGTTTGAGTCAATGTTGCCTCTCCGGGATGCTCATGAGCTTTGGACCAAGCTTTAAGAAAAATATTGAGTGTCCAACACTTGGATGATTGCTCTCCCTCCACCTCCGGCCGTGACGAGCTCTCGTCTTCATCTACTTCACCAAAATGTGGTAAGCCACAATCCAATGTGATGGTGAGTAGTGATAGGTCTTGCAATATTGATAGTGAGCTATTCTTTGATAATCTCTTATCTCTAGCTTGTTGCAATGCCTCATCTTTGGAATTAAACTCTTCTAGCACTCCTAATGTAATATATGCTAGTGTTGATAGTCCTTGTATATCATCCAAAAATTGCTTAGATAAATCTAATGATGATATGCTTGCTCTATCTTGTTCCAATGATAAAAATGCTTGTGTTCCCTCTAACTCTTGCATGAATATTAATGTAGAGGAAACCCAATTAATTGTGGAACAAAATTTGAACTTCAGTAGTTCAAAAATTAATTATTCTTCTTCATCCACCTCTCATTGTCTTATGGCTAAATCTTCTTCTAGTAATGACAATGATGATAATAATGATAATGATAAAAATGATGAAGAGGATGATATGGAAAAAGTTAATGCCCTTCTTCAAAATAAAGGTCTAATGATTCTTAAAGCCCTTCCTAGTAATAAAAGTGCCCAAGCTAACCTCTTTGAAATCATGAACACTCTTATTGAGCGTGGGGAAACTATTGAGGCCTTGGAAGCAAGCCTTGAAGAAAAGGGTAAGATCGAAAGAGATGATGCTATGGAGAAAGCATCGTTAGAAGATGCTCTTGAGGAAGAGAAAGAGACTCGTGCTTCTCTTGAGGAGAAACTAGATTCTATCGAGGAGTCTCATAATGAAATAATTGCTAAAATCATTAAAGAACGTGACCATGCCATTGCTAAATATAAGGTCACGAAAAATGAAAATGCTAAATTAAATAAAGAGCTTGCTAAGATTTCTTCTTCCATCCCTAATGTCAATGATGCTTGTGCTACTAACTCAATTTCTTGTGAAGCATCCACTTTGAAGGAGAATGTTGAGCTAAGGGCTCAACTTGAGTTGCTAACTAGCAAGTATAGGGAGTTGGAAGAAAATCATAAAAAGCTATCTAGCTCCAATGATGATCTTCTAGCATCCTATGCTAGTCTTAAGTTAGCTCATGAGGCCATCACTTCAAAGGTAACATCTAGTGAGCCTCATGTGGATAATAGCACAACTTCAACTAAAAATGCTAAAATGCCATGTGCTAGTCCTAGTAGTTCATCCACTAAAAATATTGGTACATCTTGTGATGAATTACTTGCTTTGCCTTGTTGCTCTAACAATGAAGCTTCTACTTCCTCTAGTGTTTTTGTTGCCACTAACCATGTAGAGGAAATAAAAGACCACAAGGCCCAAGTCACTTCTTTGAAGAAAGGCTTGGAAAAGCGTCATGAAGGGAAGCGTGCACTTGACACCATGTTGAGTGTGCAACAATCCCCTAATGACAAGAGTGGACTTGGATTCAACTCCAACAACAAGATCAAGTCCAAGGTTGAGAAGAAGAAGAGGGGCCAAGTTCAAGTCAAGAATCCGGCCAAGATCACTTGCTTCAAGTGCAAGGTTGAAGGGCACCATGTCCGGGATTGCCCAATGAAGAAGAAGATGTCTCTTAGTGAGAAGCAACTAGGGAAGCGGCCTCTTGTTCAATCTCGTGCTCAACCACGAGTTGAAAAACGGCCACCTCCTAAGAAGACTCAAGCCAATGCTCCTCAAGTTAAGGAGCCTAGGAAGAAGAAAGAGAAGAGTCGGTGTTGCTACCTTTGCCGTGGCAAAGGTCATCTTGCTTCTTCATGCACTAATGGTACCTCTTCCCCTCCTATCATAATTGATGATGATTATTCTCTTGGGAAGGATAGAAGTGGCAATGTGTTTGCCAAGTATGTGGGAGCTCAAAGTGGTGTCAAGAAAAGCACCATTTGGGTTCCCAAGCCTATTGTGACTAACCTCTTAGGACCCAACTTGGTTGGGGACCAACAAGCTTCAACTTGATCAATAGGTGTTTGTGGAGGACATTGTTGATTTGGCTATTTTTGAAGAATTAAGGGATCTTCATGGTTTTATTTCTCAAGCCAAGTCAATTGGATTATCACATATCTATCTCATATCCAATGCTTCCTCCTTGCGGTAACTTGTATTTAACTCATATATTCATTGAAAGTTGCTTGCTCCCTTGCATGTGTTAGTTTTGTTCCTAATATGTGCTTGTATGTGATATGCTTCTTTCCTACTAGTCTTGTTACTCAAGGTTGTGTATGATAGTTGTGTATTATGTAAGTGTAACTTTGTGTTGAGTTTTTTAGATCTTGTGTGGATTTAATTTGGATTTTTGAGATATTAGTGGACCATCCCATTTTGGGGGAGTGAAATGCTTTGTGCATTTCACAAACCTAAAAATGTGTGTACATGAAGGGCACCATCTAGTATTGATATTTGAATATTATCTAGCTACTATGTGGTATGTCATATTCATGAGAAATTCAAATTCTACATGTCCATTAATTTCTCTAGTTGGTTTTATTTGCCTCTTGTTTAAAAATAAAATGAATTATCACATTATGGGGGATTAATAAGCTATGTGCATATTACAATACCATAAAAATGTGAACATTTAAGGTTTGCCACCTAGAGTTGATATGGTAAATTATCTTTTTCTTATGTGGCATGTTTGCTCAAACAATTTCCAATTTTCTTTTTGGTTATTCTTTGGCTCTTGTTTGTGTGAGTTTGCTTGGTGTGGTTTTTCTCTAATATGCATTTCCATATATTATGTGAGAAACCATTTGTTTCCTTTTATTCTAACCATGGCTTTGCCGGTTGGTTCGAATAATTGAAACTACCAACAAACCTCTTTAAAAGGAAAAAAATGGTGTTTTAATTCCTATCTTTTGCCATTTGCTAGTTTGTGGTGAAGTTGGTCTTGTACATCATTCCTTTATACCACCGAGAAATATCTCTATATACTCCTTGTCCATGACAAGTGATACTAGTAATTGTGGTGGATTTTGTAGACCATCTTCACATTGGCTCTTGTGTTGATTTGCTTTATCTATTGCCTTCCTTGCCTTTTGAATGGATCCTATCTTTCAATCGGTAGTGTTTAGTGTTTTAGATAAAATATGGAGAGTAATGATCCCTTGTGCATGCATTTTGTATTCAAATGCAAATATCTAAGATAATGCATTAATCTTGGGGGAGCATTCCTTTTTTTTAGAACACTATTCTTTCTATCAATTATTGATCCTCTCAATTGGCATTTGATTCTTTATCTTGTGTTGGCACCTTCAATTGGTATTAATTGGAATTTAATATCTCCTTCATAGATATTTGTTCCAATTGATATTTATTGTGGGAGTCTTGATACCTTTTGCCTTATTTTTCTTTACTTGATTTCGGTCAAGTATCACCCTCTTCTTGGTATCTTTTCTCCTAGTTGATACTTTGTGTTTTAATTGGTATCTTATTTTCAATTGGTGTCTTTTCAATCATTTGTTGTTTTGATTTGATTCCTTTTGATATCACACCTCATGTGTTGATGTGTTATGGAATCAATCATTTGTTGATTTGGATTTTGATATAATTTGGACAACCATTTCTTGTCACACCTTGGTGTGCTTTATTGGTTTACTTTGTGTTTTCGTCCAAATTGTATCTCATTTGGTTCTTTTAAGTCTATGCATGCATTTTACTAATATATATTGTATGGCATGCTAGTCTTTCTAAGTTCCAATATATAGGGGATACTCCACCAAATCCTAAATCAGCTAAGATGTGCATGAAATTCATTTTCATATCTATATGCACATATTTATGTGGAGTATGTCCTATATATTGTAGTGTTTCTAACTACTATGGAACCCAATGAGTTTGGGAACCATTTTGTGCTTAAATTGTGTTTTAGGTACAATGGAGATGCATTGGATGCTTGCCTCATACATAAGGAAGGTGTTCTCACCATGTGATTGTCGGAGTCAAGCTTTGATGACAAACAAATTCTCATCATCTTCATCATCAATGCATCCCGGTAACAAGTATCTATCTCATGCATACCTTTTAGTATCCAACCTTGTGTAGGTTGCCTCTTGGCATGAAAAGCTTTTAGATGCAATTGTTGTGGTTTTAGCCTATTTCCTTCACTTAATATATCTTTGTGATATGTGTGATGAATTTGCAAAAAAAAAATCTTCAATTGATATTATTTCCTTGTGATACTTGTTGCCTAACTCAAAGCATCTCCACTATCTCTTGTTCCCTTAGTGATATGTGTGATGCATTTGATATATTTGAAGTTCATTTATATACAATGAGATAAATTTGAGCTATGTGCTATGCTTTTATGCAATAATCTCGTTTGTATATTTATGACTTCCTTTTTCTCCTTTTCCCGAACCATTTCCTGAACCATTTCGTATGTATATGTTTCTTTGCGGATGTATATCTTTATGGTTTGTCTAATTAGAAACCTATACATATGAGAGAGGTCATCTTTTAGTCGGTATCCTATTTCTTTTTGAGCCACCTTGTGTTTCATCTATAATTCTTTGGTGGCTCCAAATTTGTCTCATGAGTGCTTGTCTTATTGTTTATTGGTATCTTTGCACACTCATGTATTTCTTGAAGATCTTTGACCTCATGCTTACCTTGGTGAGCATGTTGAATTTTATTGGCTAAATGATCTCACTAGCTTTTGGCATTTTCAATTGGTTTTAGTTTCCAATTGGTATCCCTAAGCGTGTGAACATATTTCTTTAAAAGATCTTCTCTTTATTTCGGTTGGGCCTATCTTATGATGAATTTTTGAATATTGGTATCTTCTTATGGCTCAACCACATCTTTGGTGCAAGTGCTATGATTTGCCTTTGCATTATGCACTATTGCACTTGTTGCGGGTTCTAGATGATTTTGGGGGAGCGAGGAGGCCATTTTTGTGCACTTCTCATTTGTGCATGAAAATTGGGGAGCTTCTATATTTTTATTTAGAACTCTCGCTTTGGATCTTTCGATTGCTTTTCTCCTTTGTGGAGATGTTTAAAATGATTTCATCTTTTTGCAATCTTTTGATCCTCAATATATTTTGATTTCCTCTAATTATCCTTTAAAAGGGATTGTCATCACCTTTCTGGAGGAACTCATATTATATTGGCTCTCTAAATTTTTCTTCCCATTTCGGCAATCGATGCCAATGGGGGAGAAGTTTAGAGGGTTTAAGGGAATTTGGGTTTTATGCTTTTGTTGCATTTGCCTTTAATGCGCTTTGCATTCTTGCTTGTTTGTCATGCAAGGATGCTCCATTCATTATATAAACCCTCTTAATAAGGGATTGTCATCAATTACCAAAATGGGGGAGATTGAAAGTGCATGGTTGCCCCCATGCATGGTTTTGGTAATTAATGACAATCTCTATGGACTAATATTTGCATTGAGCTATATTTATAGGTTGTCCATTTGTTTGCTTGTTCTCCATTTGTTGGAGTCAAGGTTAAGGGAAGAAGAAAAGTGTGTGTTGATCAAGGCTTTGTGCGAGTTGATCATCACTCAAGGCCAAGTGAAGATATGCCGAAGAGAGCGTCTCCCATCTTGGTGTATGGGGGAGCATCAAGTGAATCTTCATCGAGCGAAGCGCAATGAAGAAAGGTGGTGCGTCTTGAGGAGTTGAAGCTCGTCTTCATCGACCTCAAGTGGATTCTTGCGCAAGGCAAAGGTATGATCTTGATAGGGTTTCTATTTTACCGGTCTCATGTTGTTTAGTGAGAGATCGGATTATAGGATAGGTAACCGTACTATCAAGAGGGGCTCTCGACCAAATATCGTGATCGTATCGCCGTAGAGAGCACAAACCTTTGTATCCATGCTATCATCTTTATTGGTTCTTATTTGTCTCGAATCGTGGTGTGGTCTTGGTGCTTGTCGTGCTCGTCATGACAAAGCTAAGTTCACCGAAAACGGTTTTCATATGCGTCTTCTATTGCGGTTTCGGTATTGGAGATTTTGCCGGTTTATCCGAGCGGAAGATTTATCTCTTCCATTTCTTTGCAAAATCTCCATTGCTTGTTTGTTATTTTCAAAGGTAGCATTTGTCTCCTCTTTCCAACAAAATTGGTTTTATTTCATTCGGACGTCAATTGCAAAAGTGCCGTGAAGACTTCGGCTTGTGAAGCTTCGGCACGTTGGGAGCCCCCAATTGAGTTGTGGGTGTGTGCCCCAAAAGTTGTAAGGGCTCCGGAATCCGCCCCGAAGGATTCCGATAGTGGAAGGTGAACCAAACCTTTGGGTGCAGTTCATCGGAGAATAGGGTGAGGCCTTTGTGGCATCTTGAGTAGGCCTTTTGTGGCGAGCTCACACCCCTCCAACGAGACGTACTCCCTTAACAAGGAGGAACTCGGGAATAAATCTTCGTCTCCGCGTGCCTCGGTTATTTCTATACCCGAGCTTTTACTTATGCACTTTACATTGTGATAGCCTTCGTGCTTGATGTTTATATTTAGCTATCACCTTGTTGCTTGCCTTGTTTAGCATAAGTTGTTAGTGCACTTTAGGTAAACCTAGAATTTTAGGTTGTTGGCTTGTTAATTTAAACACCTAGTTTTATTCCGCAATTATCAAGCCCCTAAATAGAAAAAGTTTTAATCGCCTATTCACCCCCCCCCCCCTCTAGGCGACATCTCGGGCATAGTTGTTCTTTCACAGGGTGACCCATGTGGTGACATAGCCAGCCGGCTTTGTCGGGCGGCCCTGTAAGCTGAAGCGTAGGAGGCCCATCCGGCTTAAGGAAGACTCCAGAAGGCGGCCTAGAAGACATTGCCTTGGCAAGGAAGAAAGGGCCCAAGCCGGAAGAGATACGAACTTGTACTTAAGTCGGTTAGGACTCTCCTGTAAACCCTAGACCCGGATGCCTATATAAGCCGGGCTAGAGGATGCCTTAAGGCGAACCACAAACAATCTCATTGTAACCGACACTGTTTTTCCTTATAGTGATTTATAGCAGCACGTAGGATCTCGCCGCCGTTGTGAGATCTGAAGCTGGGTAAACTTGTGCCAATCCCGTCACCGGAATTATCTACGTCCTTCTCCACCCTCTACTCTCACCGTTGTAGTATGGCACCCCCATCTAAGATTCCTCGACAACTATGAAGCTCCATTTTCGTAATGGTGGTGACATTGATTCGAGCTGAGTAATTAAGGTCTCACCAACTGACCAAATATATACAAAGCCTTCTCATTGGAGAATGAGTGATGCGTATAGATGCAGATACAAATAGACCTGAAGCGTCAGATCTTTTGATAAACCTCTTCCACGAGCAAAACATGATCAGCACCAAAAGGCCATGGGTGTTAAATTGCTACAAATGTTAACTAGATTATTGACTCTAGTGCAAGTGGGAGACTGTTGAAAATATTCCCAAGAGGTAATAATAAACTTGTTTATTATCATATTTCATGTTTATGATAAATGTTTATTATCCATGCTATAATTGTATTACCCAGAAACATAATACATGTGTGGAATATAAACAACAAAGTGTCCCTAGTAAGCCTCTACTGGACTAGTTCGTTAGTCAAGAGTTGGTTAAGGTTTCCTACCATGGACTTGTTATAGTCACTTGATAACGAAATCATATCATTAGGAGAATCATGTCATGGACAGACCCAATGATAAAGCATAGCAATTGATCGTGTCACATAGTTACATTACTAACGCTTTTATATATGTCAAGTATAGTTTCCTTAGACCATGAGATTTTGTTACTCTCATTTACCGGAGGAATGCTTTGTGGACATCAAACGTCACTTCGTAACTGGGCGATTATAAAGGTGGCTTTCAGGTATCTCCGATGGTACTTGTTGGGTGACATGAATCAAGACTGGGATTTGTCCCTCCATGTGACGGAGTAGATATCTCTGGGCCCTCTCGATAATATAGCATCTAGAAGTTTGGAAACATGTGACTAAGTGGTAGTCACGGGGATCATATATTATGGAACGAGTAAAGAGAACTTGCCAGGTAACGAGATTGAACTAGGTATGGTGATACCGACGATCAAATCTCGGGCTAGTGATATATCGTGAGACAAAGGGAATCATATACGGAATTAATTGAATCCGCAACATCATGGTTCAACCGATAATGAAATTTGTTGAATATGTGGGAATCAATATGGACATCCCGGTCCCGCTGTTGATTATTGATTTGATCATGTCTGCATGTTCTCGAACCCGTAGGGTCACACACTTAACGCTTCGATGTAGTTAGGGCTTGAGATAATTTGATGGTATGTACGAATGGTGATTCGGAGTCCCGGATGAGGTCCTAGACATCACGAGGAGTTCCGGAAGAGTCCAGAGAATAAGATTCATATATGGAAAGTAGTTTCCGGAGGTGTCGGAAAAGTTCCGAAAATTTCCGGCAGGGTACCAGAAGTTTCTAGAAGGTTATGGAAGGGTCTAGAAGTGGGGCCCACCTGTGTGTGGGGCCAACATGGACCGAGGCTTGGTGTAGCAGCCCACATGGGGTGGCCGCACCAAGCCCTCAAGGTCCCATGCGGATAGGGCATGAGGGAGCCAAACCCTAACCCTAGGGGCTGGCTTTGGGGCCAAGGAAACCCTTGGCCACCGGTCCTAAGGGGGTGGGAGGCGCAACCCTTGGCCTCCTATATAAGGAGGGCCAAGGCGCAAGGGGCAGCCCCTCTGGACACACCACCCCAAGCTATCGTGCTGCTGGAATCTCTCAAGCCACTTCCTTCTCGCTTGTGGGATCAAGGAGAGGAAGTCTACTTCGAGCTGAACATGTGGATCAAGCGGAGGTGCTGCTCATGCGGCACTCCATCGGGTTGGATCTCGCATCGGACAATACATCTCCTCGCGACTAGATGAGTCTAGTTGCGGGGATCGACTAGCCAACCCCTGCACCGACAAAACGCGTTTGATCGTTCTTCAAGGGTAAGAGATTAGATCTCATATTCGCTACATTCGTCTAATAGATCTAGATCCGTTGGGTTTCTTCCGCCTGTTTGGTAGGAAAAAAATTTGTTTACTATTTAGAGCATCGGATGGTCTGTTTTGATCTTCTGCCCAACCTACCACGGTCGCAGTTCAACTTCTTTTTACAACAATATATATTCATGAATGCAATGTTTTTTACACACATAAAAGATGACAACAATCACATAGCTGAGTTAATTATGCTTGTTAAATGTGGCAACAGAATAAATAGGCTAAGAATGGAGATTGTCGTGACTAATTTTCTTCTTATTTACCTATTTAAATTTGGTAAAGTCCAACTTTCGCAGCATGAACAAAATGAACTCCAATACTACAGAATATAATAGAGCTGAAAAGAAAACATACCTATATCTACTCAAAAAATGCCAGCACTTGAGTATAATGAAAGAAGGTATAATAGCTTGCTTAGCATACAAGCAGGTCATTCCCACAACCTCTCCATTATTATCAATAGCCGGTCGTCCAGTCACACACTGGGACATTCACAACACCAAAGTTAGAACAAAAATAAACAATGGTTTGCAAAACAAAACATGGCGGATACAAGTTAATATAGGGAAATTCTGTAAAATATATCAGCATGGTGGTACCTCAGGAGCTGTACCATCCACATTCATATAGTGATGGCGATTGGCCAAGTTTGGATCACAATACAGCACCCTAGCCTATGCTCAGATACAAACTTTCATCTCTTCCCATCAAGAAAACTGCCTGAGCGTATTCCACTCTATGCTTAAAAAAAAGGTAGTAACTGCATAGGTTGGTCCACTGAAATCTCAAAGAAAGCAAGATTGTAGTCTGTGTGGAAGTAGATCAAGCAGCCTTCTACAGTAGTATTGTCTGGCAAGTGAACATAAACCTGAAACAGATGTCTGTGTGACTGTGTCGCTGCCTTGCAGAGATCCATCATAGTTTGTAAACCTTAATTCTAGTCTTTTGTAGATTCTCTAGCCTGGCCTAGAGTTAGTTTATCATGTAGTTTACTTTCTGTTCCTAAGACACGTACTGTAACTTTTGGTTTAACGGAACCAGGGAGGCTACAGCCACCCTGTGAATCTAAAAAAAACACCATCCACGCAAGACCACAATAATTTTGGGCGTATGTGTAGTGTATATCATTCCCTAGGTCATATAGAGAAGCCAAACAAACTCGTTAATATGCGACTAGTAATGGGAATTATATTGGTGGGTCCACCACGAGTGGAAGTTTCTCCTAGGGCAATCGGGAGGCGATCGCGTTTTCCACTAGGGTTTTCTCTCGAGGGTGGTTTTCTCTTCCGGTGGCGGAGCAGATCGCGACGGCGTGATCTGTTTCTGGTGGCTGAGAGGGTTTTCTCCTCTCTCACTTGTGTCTCGGAATACGGCGAGGCGAGGGCCATGGCTTCTCTTGGGAAGACGGCGGCGAGGGGTGGGTCCGTGAGGACGCCGTCGAGGTCACCGTCCAAGGGGGGTGCTGATGATTTGGCGGCGGGCTTGTCTGCGAAGATGGGTGACCTGTTGTTGAATGATAAGGAGGTCACGGGACTCATGATCCGAGGTGTGCAACTGGGATCTGTGCCACGCCCGAGGTGGGCGGCGGTGGGGAAAGTCTGCTCTCCACATAAATTGATCATTGGCGCTCTGAATGGGCGATGCAAAGGGCATGGGGGCTGCACGGACCTGCACAATTCAAGGACCTAGGCGATAATAGGTTCGTTGTTTGATTCACTTCTGAGGGAGATTGGAGGCATGCGATGAAGAATGGCCCATGGCAGTTTGATCTCAATGCGGTACTGTTGAAGGAGTTCGACGGAGCTGTCTATCCTTCTGATATGGTGTTTGACTCTATGGATGTCTATGCTCGGGTGATTGATCTTCCTATGGACATGATGAACAGGCTTTATGGAGAACTGATTGGTGGATGGATCGACAAATATATATTTGTTGATGTGGACAAAGATGGCATGGCATGGGGTGAAGAGCTGCGGATTAGGGTTGCGGTACGGGTGGATCAACCCCTTCCTAGGGGTGTGCTAGTTCGAACCTCAGATGAGGATGAGGAGGGCAGGTGGTTTGATCTTATGTATGAAAAGATTCCACACTTTTGTTTTGACGGTGGCAGCCTAGTTCATTCAGAGGAGGGTTGTCAGGCTGAAAAGCTAGAAGTCAAGCAGTGGGGAGAGTGGCTCAGGGCTGCGTCGGGCAAGAACAGGAAACATATTCCCCCACCTCGGCCTGCTGTTTCAGGGGGAGTTTTGGTAGTAGGTCTTTCGGCAGCAGATCGGCGGAATCTGAACCTAGGTATAGGGAGGGCTATGTCCGTGATCTGCCTCCCTGCAGGAATTGTTATAAGGACTATGACCTATCTAGCTTCTCTCGCACTGGCGGGATGGAGCATAGGCATGAAGGTGGGGAAGTCACTAGTTCGGAGAAGGGCCACAGGGTACCGGCAAAGGAAAGGTTAGGTCATTCTGAGCCTGTTGATGCTTACCAAAAGAAGTACAAGACCGGGACGTTTACTCGCTGGACGAGAAGGAAGTCGCTGAATGCGCCAGGGACGAGACAAGTGCCACTAGGTACTAACTTGAAGAAGAGAGGGCAAAAATAATTCTGGATGCCTGTGGAGGTCAGAGTGGTGGGTGACGGGAGCTCGGAGTCTGCGGGCAAGAGACAGCGTACGTCATCCGTGTTTAATAGATTAGAAGAGCCAACTACAACATCGGCGGCGCCTGCGGAGCGGGCCGCCGGGACTAATGATTCTCTTGGCCCTAAACTGCCGTGGATTGGGGTTGAACGCGGCAGTGGGCGAACTGCGGGATCTAATTAGATCCCACAACCCAGCGGTGGTGTTTCTTAGTGAGACTAAGAAGAAAGAAAAGAAAATGAATAAGCTCAAGTGGAGTCTTGGTTTCACTAATGGAGTGGCGGTGGACTGTATTGGGAGAAGTGGAGGCTTAGCTTTGTGGTGGAGGGAGGAAGTGACAGTGTCGGTTCGGCTGTGGTGCCAGTACTATGTGGATGCCAAGATCACGTTTGAAAATAAGACTTGGAGGTTTATGGGCATCTACGGTGAGCCGCGCAAGGAGATGAGACACAAAACTTGGAGGCTCTCCGTTACTTGAGAGGACAGGATGATCTCCCCTGGCTTTGTGTCAGGGATTTCAATGAGATTCTGTAGCAGAATGAGCAGTTTGGAGGCAACCCTAGAAGTGAAAACCAGATGGAGGGATTTCGTGAAGCATTGCTGGACTGCGGGCTTACTAATTTAAGCTTCTCGGGATACGAGTTCACATGGGATAATAAGCATGAAGGGGAGGACAACATCCAGGTCAGGTTGGATAGGGGTACGGCGACAATGTCGTTTCTCCATCTTTTTTCGTTAACTCAGGTGCAGCGTGATCACGGAGGAGTTTGACCATATGGCCTTAACTATAAAGGTCCAAACTGAGCACCCATGTCGTGTCCCGGCCAGCGCTAGGGGTTTCATGTTTGAACAAATGTGGACGAGGCACGAGGGGTATGATGATATGGTTTAGGAGGCTTGGGCACAAGGAACTAGTGTGAGTGGAGATATTCAGAGCTTCTGGTCTAAGCTCCGGGATGTTTCCAAAGATATAAAGAAGTGGAGTTTTGAAGTCTTTGGTTCACTTAGAGCGGAAATAAAATCGCTTAAGAGCAAGCTTGAAGATGCTAGAGAAGCAGCTAGGGTTTCTGGTTCCTCACAGGAGGTCAGGCAGCTGGAGCAAAGACTTCATGAGGTTTATGAAAGGGAGGAGGTGATGTATAGACAACGTTCAAGAGTAGATTGGTTAAAAGAGGTGCGGTGACCCTGCATACCACTGCATGTTGTAGTACACAAGTCGTTGACATAACACTCACAGAACACCTTTCCGTAAATGTTACATCCCTCAGGGTGGTACAGTAGAAACATTGCGGGTCCAAATATCATACATTTTATTATTACAAGACAAAGTCGTGCATACGTAGACATGATCTCAACATGAGGTCACCTCATTCTTAATGTTCAACAAGAAAACCAACAAGAAGCAAACTAGTACGCACATGGGAACTCAACAGCTTATTAAAATGTGCCACGCTGCTCGATTCGACCATGTTTTAAGTAAAGGGTTACTAAACCAAGCTAACCCTAATCTGACTCCTCCTCCTCCTCGGCTCCATAACGGATGAGGTAGTCCACGCCTTCAACTCCGCCAGAGAGATCTGGCTCTTCATAGAAGACTCTGTCTTGTCCTCCCATCGCATTTAGCGATGCGTCGCCTAAGTCTTCATATCCTAAGCAGGGGGTTCAAAAGGAAAGGAATGAGTAACCAGCGTTACTCAACAAGTTCATTATGTATGGTGGAAATTTCGATGCACTAACTACAGCTTTAGACTCCAGAGAGTTATAAGATAATGTAAGGTTTTTGTAAACATTTCTCCAAGATGTAGCTTTTATTCTGAAAACTATGTCCGTCATCCTTCACAGGGGCTAGAACTTCATGGAGTTCCCTTCCCACATCGTTCGCAGCTCCTTCCCGGAACAGGGAGTAACATGTTACAATTCTTTACACTCTGCAGAGGTGCGTTACTTTACCCATAAGGGATCAAGACCTTGTTGCACAACCAGGCGTACTTTCCTGTCCACACTCTCTTTGGTGTGGCCCGGTTTTTTATCCAAGCCATTCACTTTGCTTCTCCACCACCCCGCATGCCCACCCCTTTCATGCATAGCAGGATTACCCCTGATATTCAACCTCGTAAGGAAGAACTACCTAGGCTCCCCTTGCAGATCATCCTAGACACCAGTGTCCGTGGGCATTAAGGGATCCCACCCATGTTGCATGTAGTCTCGCAAGATCTACAGCGTACGACGCCCGTTGACATGCGAACGGAAGAAGATCACACATGACATTTTCCGTCCCATTCCAAGCCTTATGGTTAACGCGTCTTTACGGCGCAAAAATTCTGACGACATTGGTTGTTAAGTCCTAGGTAATACTTTCCCTTGCAAATGGAACATCCATCAAACATCTCTCAACATGGTTCCATTAGCCAGTACCACCACTCAGGTAGATAGCCAAATAATCATATTATTGTGATATGCTTTCTTTTGTATAAAGGTGATAGTATAATAGTGTTTTGCAAATAGTTTCTTAATGAATAGTTCAAGAGGTATGAGCAAGTGATGAACTTGCCTTGAGATGGAAAGGTAGTGAAGTCAGAAATTGGTCGCCACTCCTGACCTCCTGGTTCTACAAAATCCATCATTGTCTGGTAAGGGCAATGTTCAAAGAAGCAAGGATGCTATGATGCATTGAAATGACATGCATGTATTTTCTGTGGTTGTTTTCCATAATAAAGGTAAATGGATAAATTTATATTTCGGATTTCTTTATTAATATTACCTTATTCAATTTCTTTTAAGAAATAAAGCACCAAAATTTAAATGAGTACTTAGAAATTAAAACCTTTATTTTTATTTGATTTTCTAAAAATAGAAATAATTTAAATAATATAGACTTAAGTTATTTATTTGGAAAATAGGTATTTATTTTCTTTACTTTAAATTATCTCTATTTAGTTTTAAATATTTTAATGTATTT
Source organism: Puccinellia tenuiflora (assembly GCA_012064385.1). Classification (NCBI taxonomy): domain Eukaryota; kingdom Viridiplantae; phylum Streptophyta; class Magnoliopsida; order Poales; family Poaceae; genus Puccinellia; species Puccinellia tenuiflora. The sequence goes on from QRDG01000827.1 coordinate 251,362, forward strand.
AGCAAGGTAGTAAATAATTTATTTTGGAACATTTGATCTTATTGACATATTTTCTTTATTGAAAAGTAGTATTAATTTCATATTTATTCGCATAAATGGAATCCTTTCCATATTTAATCAAAATAGCATTTTAGTAATTCTAATTAACTCTTATTACTAATTGATTAATAAATCATGAATTTAATATAAACATATAGGTTTCATTTCTCTAGTTATTTTGGTATACTATTTGTATTTTTCTGAATTATAAATCAGAAGTTATGATTTTTACATGTTTGGGTTATTTTCTGAAATTTGAATTAAAGTTCAAATTCTTGACATGGGTCCCACCTGTCAGATTTTTAATAATTTCTGAAGGGATAGGGTTGAGCTGACGTCAGCTGACATCAGCCGCCATGGCCGGTGTCCATGTCGACCACGGGCTGGTCGTTCCCGACCCTCCCGAGCAACGAGGACATGTGCACGAGATGCGCGGGACTGGGGCAGGTCGAGTGGTGGTGACTAATACGTCTCCGACGTATCTATAATTTTTGATGTTCCGTGCTTGATTATATATCAGTGCCACATGTTTTTACAATGATTTTATATCATTTTGGCATAATTTTGTAATGCCCGGGGTTTTTCCCCAAATTAGTTTTTGTTGTTTTTCTGTTTGCATCATCATGACATCAGCATCATCGCATTGCATGTTTTTGGCAACAAAAATTATTTTTATTAAACCCTATTTTTATTTTTCTAAAATTGTCGGAAAAGATTTTATCGAGACAGTCGTCTCCGTTTTCTAAAATTATTTGCCAAATTAAATTTTGCAAAAGAAAATAAATGTTTTTGAGATGCGAGAGAGAGCAGCCCAGCTAGCTAGGCCCAAAAGCCCAGCTAAGCAAACCCTAGAGCAAACCCTAGCCAGCCCCCTGGTCTTTTTCTGTTCCCACCCCCTGTGTTATGTAGCCACCCTCCTGTCTTTTCTCTATTTTGCGAACAGGTCCTTCCACCTCGCCATCGGGTCCTTTTCCTAATCTTTCTAGGTCCCTGAACCTTTTCCCCTTTCCTCTCTCCTCCCCTTTTTTTTCCCTTTCCCTTCGCTCCCGTTCCTTCTTCCTCCCGCACGCGAGCTCCCTCCCCCGGCTCGATCCCTGCTCCTCTCCTCCCGAGCCCAACCACCCGTGCCTTTCTCCATCGCTCCTTCCCCGGCTCCTCCTTCTCCCTCTCCGGCGCCGGCCCTCTCCCCTGGCCGCTCCCTCACCAGCCCAGCCGGCCGTCGACTCCTTACCTCTTCTTCCTCCCTCGCCCGCATCCACGCCTCCTTGCGCCGCCTCCCCCCCTGCCGCCGTGCTGCTCAGGCCCCTCCCCACGCCTCTCCTCACCCCTCGCTGTGCCGGCCGCCCTCGGTGCCCAGTACGCCGCGCCCACGCGTGGCTCTCCCTGCTCTCCACCCGCGCCGCCGCAGCTCTAGCTCCTCTCCGAGCACGGCCTCCCGCTCCTCCTCTGGCGGCCTCCACTTGGTCCAGCTCCTCCCCACCACTGGCCGGCCGACCCTGGCTCCCTTCCCCGTGCTTCCCGTCTCCATGGTCGCCGTCTCCTCCTTCGGTTCGTCCCCGCACGCGAGTCTGCTGCAGCCTGAGCCGCCCCTCCCTGCATCCAGCTCATACTCGCAGCCGTGCCCGTGCTACTGATGCTCCCGTTCACCTCCATCCGTGTTCCCATCCCCGATGAGTTCCTTCTCCGTGTCGTGGATTTTCCCGATGCCGCCGTGCCGTGTTTCCCGTCCCGGCGTCTCCCGGTTCCCCGTCGTGTTCCCGTTCCCGATCCCGTTCCCATCATGTTCCCGATGTTTCCCGACGTCTCCGTTGAGTTCCCCGGTGTCTTCCGTGCTTTTTTCCCGTGTCATGGAATTTTTCCCCGACGCGTTCCCCCGTCATGAAGTTGTTCCCCGATGCCTCCGTGACTCATTCCCGTTGCCGTCCGTCATGTGTCTCTGTTTCCCGTCGTGAAGTACCGTGAAGCCGATCCCCAAAGACGGATAGGACAAGATCTCCCCCGACTCCGTGAAGACCGGTGCCCGATCCCCGACCACCATGGACCCCGACAACACCGAAGCCCGGAACGCCAAGGTCCGCCACGACGACGACCCGAGTACGACTACTTCCACGACGTCGACTACTTCGACTCCGGATGAACGACTACCTCGACTACTTCGACTACAACGACTACTTCGACCACTTCCTCTCCGAAATTCGAAGATCCTCGTTCCGATGTGTGACCCCAACCCTAAACCCCTATATGCCTTATATATATCCGTATCTTATAAAATCATGCATCATTAATTAACATCGCACCTTTATCCATTTAGTCGAATTAATCCAACTTAATTATGGGGTTTGTCCGGTGCATCTATATTATGCACCGATCCCATTTAAAATGCTTTGCCATGTGTTAGGGAATAAAATTGGACAACCTATAATTTGTCATGCATCATGTCATCAACATGCCGCTTCTTTTGCCATAGAAGTAAAATGCATCTTTTGCCTTCCAGTGTTCGTTGCTTCTTCGGGAATAGGACGTTGAGTTGATGTGAGCAACGACAGGTTCTGCTACCTCTACCGGATTGCAGGCAAGTGATACTCCCTTGCTATCTTTGCTTGATTTCTGTCTCTTACTCGTCCTATCTTTTGTTCCTTGCTAGCCTTATGTCACGATGCTTGTGTCACGATCCTATTTGCATGTTTACCTTGCAGCCATGATATAGCCACACCCCCACATCCTATTACCTGTTGCTTGTTTACCTTGTTAGCCTTGCGAGTCCTAGTGCATGCTTAGGTGCTTTGCTTCAGTCTTGTTACCTCTTTGTCTAGTCTTGTTAACATGGTAGCTAGACTCAACTTAAATGGTAATCTTTACTTTCTGTTGCGATGGGAATAACTTAATTAAAGATAAGGCACCGGCGGAAGGCCAATCATGGTGATTTGTTCTGCTAGTGTCGCCTAGGACCCGAGTTCTTTTCCGCTGATCCAAGACTGAGCGCACTAACCACATGTGGGAGTTCTATGGGCCTCCCCGCAATCTATTACCGGATCCTCAAACTTGTCCAGGAGCCACAACTTAGTTCGGGTGTTTCCATTTGCGCGCGTACAACGATGATGATGGTTACGTGGTTACTTACGGTAGGGTTGCGGTACGTTCGTTTATCGAGTGTGGAAGGAGGGGCAATCGTATGAGTGTTCCCTCCCGAAGCCGTCCATGCAATGGTTAGGCCCACCTTGAAGCTTCGGCTGGACTCTCAAGGTGGATCAGACCTAGCTAGGTGGCTCCCTGGACTTGTTTATAGAGAAGGGAAGTATTGCGTCGAATGCTCCACCGCTACATCTCTAAGCGAGTGTTTCGATGCGTGTGGGTTCATTGGTGCATCCCTGCAGGGTGAAATCTTTTCGAAAAGCCGTGTTCACGGTTATGGACGACTTGGTGAAATGCGCTGGCTAAAAAGATCATAGACAACTTGCACCTTATGATGATAATAACTTGACTAGTAAAATAGATTACTTGAATAATAACCCATAAAACTTGTCTACCGTGTGAGTGCCCGGACTTCTTCCTCGTGGGTTGAGGATACGAGGGAGTCGTTTTAGGGTGGGTTTTGTTTGGTGTGTAGTATAGTCGGTTTCTTATGCGCTCTCTTACCTTGTCTCTGATAGACGAATGTTGTAGTGTGTCTCTATAAGTTGTTAGTGCTGCTTGCCGCCGCCTCAAACGCTAACCCTCTTTCCCCGGAATTCCAGCTTTGATATCTTGTGAGTATTACTTGCCAGTACTTCTACTAGTACTGACCCCTTCGGGGCTGCTATTCCAATGCAGCCAACAGGTTTGAAGTCTGACGACGTTAGCTTGGGAATCCCTCCGGCTTGGCCTGGGCAGGGATATGGTGCCTTCGTTTATCTTCAGGACTCTTAGTCCAATTTGTATCTTGTCCGTAGTCGGATGCTACCCGCTTCCGTTGTTATTTGGATCTTTGTATTGTATCTTTGCTCTTGACTCGGTGAGTCGTTGTTGTATATATGTTCTTTTGTGGGTTCCATCGAGAACTGTTGTAATGTTATCACAATTCCACCCGCATAACATGTGTGTTGCGACGTGCATGTTATGCCTGGTGGGCGTCCTTTAGGATCGTTATTATGCGGATTTGGCTAGAACGCTAAAATCTGCATAGTACCGATCTTGTGGCGTTACAAATTTATGGAACTAACCTATTAACAAGATGCCCAGTGCCAGTTTCTATTTTCTGCTGTCTTTTTGTTTCAGAAAAGTTGTTCTGAGAAGTTTCTCAGATTGCTCTCAAAATTTACGGGAATTATTTCCAATATGAAAAGAAGACGGAGCTTGAAGGACAGCCAGAGGGGAGGCACAAGGGCTCCAGGAGCCACCTGGCCGCGGCCCCCTTGGCCGTGCGTGGGGCCCACCTGGGGCCCCTGTCCATCGCCTCGCGTCGCCTCTTGGTCTATAAATTCCCCTCTAACCTAAAAACAGAGGACAATCTATCACAATTTCCAGAATATGTCCGAGGCCGCCGCCATCTCAAACCCTAGTTCGGGACGGTTCGGAAGCTCTTCCTGACACCCTGTCGGAGAGGGGAATCGACACCGGAGGCATCTACATCACCATGCCTGCCTCCGGAGTGATGCGTGAGTAGTCCACCACGGGACTACGGGTCCATAGCAGTAGCTAGATGGTTGTCTCTCCTCCTTGTACTCCATTGCTTAGATCTTGTGAGCTGCCTATCATGATCAAGATCATCTATTTGTAATTGCTACATGATTGTGTTTGCATGGATCCGATGAATTGTGGAAGTCATTAATTTTGTTCAGTTATGTGTTTCATCTATGATCATGCATGCTCTTCGATGCTAGTGGTTGCTTTGGCCGAGTAATTGTTAGTGTTTTATGAGGGAGTATTTATGCTAGATAGTGGGTTCATGCTTCTCTTTGTCTGAGTTCGGTGACAGGAACGGTCAAGGCTAGAGATGTGCTATTGCCACTAGGGAGAAAACAGCAGTGTGATTTCTTCGTGTTATCTACATTGCTTACGTTATGCACTTTGCTTATTGCAATGATCTGTTGCTTGCAACTTAATACTTTTGGGTGACATGCTGGATAGCGATCCCATAGTGGATTATTAGTCATAGATGCAGTTGGATGACGGTCTATGTATTTTGACGTAATGCCCATATTAGATGAAGCGGTGAACTATATTGTTTTATGATAGCCTTGTTGTGCACCTACAATTCTGTCAATTGCCATGCTGTAATTTGTTTACCCATCATGTATATCTTTTGGAGAGACACCTCTAGTGAACTGTGGACCCCGGTCCTATTTTCCTACATTGCTTACAATCGTTTTCATAGCTTTTCATCATCATTTGCTCGCTGGTCATATTTCATCATCATCATATTTTACATCCACACATTTAATTCTTTGTGTTTGGCAAGTCGGAGAGATTGACAACCTCTCTGTTTTGTTGGGTCAAAGTAGTTTGTTTGTGATTGTGTGCAGGTCCGCGTTAATCTACAAGCGCCAGAGTGGATTGACACCTTGCTAAGCCTTCTCCAAGTCCTACTGGATTCGATAACCTTGGTTTTGTAATCAAGGGAAACCTTCTTGTGTGCTGCATCATACCTTCTTCTTGGGGTCTCCCAACAACACGCCATCAGTGACGCCACCCCTTATTGGTCATCGGAGCTACCACGGTGACGACGCACCGCGGCGGTGCACGGCGACCGAGATTGAATCCTCAATACAAGACGCAATCCACACTTCCACTGGGCACAATCGAAGGAGGAACTCACCATGAGTGTAGTGGACAACGTTTAGACATCGGAGAAACAACGAAGGCGGCGGAAACTTGCTTGACGATGGCGGCGGCTGCTCGGGATCTCGCTCGCGTTCCTCACCGTCAGGCCTCCTTCGGTCAAGCGCGACCCACCGGCGTGTAGAGGATGACGAGGCGATGCTGATGGACAACCTCTCTGGGCTTAGGAAGCAGTGGTTCGCCGACGATGTGAGGGGAGTGTCGGCGACAGTGACGGTTAGGTTTTGGGTTTGGTTCCGGAAGAGAAGAAGAGAGAGCAAAACTAGAGAGTGAGGGATGAGCTCGATGCGGACGTCTCCTCGATGCTCTTATCCCCTTCGAAGCAGCAGGCAAGCAGGAGCTGGCGATGCGGCGTTGGCCATGTCCTTCTGGCCATGGAGAAGAAGAAAGAAAGAAAAGAGTTTTCTGAAAAGCCCCCTGAGTGAAAACTTTGAAACCGTAACTTTAGGGATTTTATTAAGGCACTTAAGAGGTTCCAAAATTAGTGAAAAAATTATATAAGCTCCTAATATTATAGAGTAGCCCCCTATATTTTTATTTTAAATTTTTGGGACAACTAAGTTACATAATAAAATAGAACAGAGTTTTGGTCATTTAAGTTGATTTTGTAATCTCCCTTGTGAACTTAAAACCCAATAATAATTATAATTTTGTTATGAAGCAAATATGTAAGCTAGGTCTTAAGCAACTGGTAATTTTACTTCTCATGATTTTATCACTTGAGCAATTATGTTGGAGAGAGTTTTTAGAATATTCAGAAGTGGAATTTTCCTTCATCCATTAATTTATTGATGACTTACTTTGTTATTAGGGTTACTTTTCTAACTTAATATTATTTGATTATTTTGAATATTCATTTAAGTCAAATTTCCCACAACAAGTGAAAATAGAGAGGTGAGGTCAAAGTTCATATATATCACCCTAAATGATTTAAACCCTAAATCATTAAAATGATTGAACTCTGCTTTCCCCAAGGTTTTAGTTTGCGAAAAATTTGTTCGGGTTTTTCAAATGCATGCATGCAAATGCACAAATTCCTATATCTACCCTTCGTCAGCTCCTAAACGTTGGGGTATTACAGAGATGGCTCAGGCTTTCTTCCAAACTTTATTCACCTCTGAAGGTTCGACTAATGGAGATGACGTTCTTAATCTAATTGCAGGCTCAGTTACTGCAGAGATGAATAGGGCGTTGACGGCAACGCTCTCGGATGCTGAAATCGAAGCGGCCCTTTTTCAGATGGGGCCCATGAAAGCCCCGGGCCCGGATGGGCTGCCGGCCTTATTCTACCAGCGACCCTGGTCGCTGCTGAAGGCCCATTTTTGCCGCACGGTGCGAGATTTCCTGTCTGGAGTGGACTGTTGACGAGGTGGGGGCTCGGCAAATCCCAAGATTGTACACCCCGGGTTGATTGAGGGGGAGAGAGAGAACGTTGGTGGCTGCTGTGACGGCTAACAGGGGGCGAGTTTTACCCAGGTTCGGCCCCTCGAGGTGAGGGTAAAGACCTACTCCTGCTTGTTTGGAATTATTGAGGTGGCTACAATGGCGAGATGCAATCTCGCTAGGGTTTGCTTGCTGGTTGCCTGACCTGACGACGCCACCCTCCTGGCCTTTATATCACAGGCCAGGTCTCGGGTGGACGGTGCAGATTGCACGTTACAATAAGGAGAATTCTCATCGGCCTAACCGACTACTTGGGCCACCCGGTATGCTTCATGGGCTTCATGGGCTTTATGATTCGATGATACGGTTTTAGTGCTTATACCGAAAGTACAAAATCCCGAGTCTCTTACTCAGTTCGGGCCTATCAGTTTATGCAATGTTTTATACAAAATCGCATCGAAGGCAATGGCAAACAGATTGAAGAAGATTCTCCCTATCCTGATCTCTGAAGAACAGAGCACTTTTGTTCTAGGGCGCTTGATAACGGACAATGTTCTGATTGCTTATGAATGTGTGCATGCGATCATGACTAGGAAGAGGAAGAAGCCTCTATGTGCAGTGAAGTTGGACATGATGAAAGCGTATGATAGGGTCGAGTGGGTGTTCTTAAAGCAAATGATGTTAAAAATGGGCTTTGCCCCGACCTGGGTGGAGATGGTGATGAGGTGTGTGAGGTCTGTCCGTTTCTCTGTGAGGTTAAATGGGGGTTTATCGGATACTTTCTTGCCCACGAGAGGTTTACGTCAGGGAGACCCGCTATCACCGTATTTGTTCCTCTTTTGTGTGGAGGGTTTTTCGGCACTGCTTCGTCAAGCTCAGATCGACAAGGAGTTAGCAGGTGTGAGTTTTGGGGACGGCCCCACAATTACGAACCTCCTGTTTGCGGATGACAGTGTCGTTTTTATGGAGGCTAGCCAGTCCAACCTCATGGCGCTCAGATCGGTGTTACAGAAGTATGAGGTTTGTTCTGGGCAGCGAGTTAATTTTTAGAAATCCTCGATCTTATTTGGTAAAGGCTGCAATGCGTAGGCTCGGCAGGGGCTCAAGAGCACAATTGGTATCACCTGTGAAGCCTTGTCGGAGAAATATTTAGGCCTACCAACAGTGGTGGGTCGATCGAAGGATGGGGCATTTAAAAATCTCATAGATCGGTCAAGGGGGAAGGTTGGAGGTTGCAAATGACAGGGGATGTCAAAAAAAAGGAAAAGAGATCCTTGTGAAATTTGTTTTATAAGCGGTGCCCACATATGCTATGGGATGTTTCCTGCTGTCGAAGGGGCAATATAAACAGCTCACCTCTATTGCCTCCCGGTTCTGGTGGGGAGCAGCTGATGGTTCACGGAAGGTTCATTAGATCTGCTGGGACCGGATGTGTGCACCTAAAAGTAATGGGGGAATGGGTTTCAGGAATTTCTATGGTTTTAACCAAGCTTTACTTGCTAAACAAGCTTGGAGAATCGTCACCAACCCTTCCTCCTTGTGTGCTAGGGTTTTGAGGGCCCGGTATTTTAAGAATGGAAATTTCCTAGCGGCTGGCTATCCGGAGAGGGCTTCTTATACGTGGAAGAGCATTGTTCATGGCAGGAGTCTGCTAAAGGAGGGACTAATTTGGAGGGTTGGCAGTGGCACGAGTAGAAATGTTGCAAGGGTTGCATTTTGCGAGCTACAGGTAGATATGCACATGATAAGTAACCAATAATATGCAAAATAGAAAATTTGGATTTTTCACATGTAAATATAAGAAAAAGAGGTAACTTTGATGCTTGGATCACGGTACATAGATTAGTATTGTCTATCTATTGTTTGTTCCTTTATACGGGACAGTAATTAAGTGAAAATTAAGGAGATAGAGTAGCATATATACCTAGTATTGCTCGATATGTGCCATTTTTCTTGTAATAGTCACGTGCTCATTTCGTCGATAGGTTTGTAGATCCCCTCCCCGTCTGAAGAGTACCCGGTGAGTTGGTAGTGGAGTTTCGGTACGCAAAGAGGAGAGGTCCGATTTTTTTAATAATACATTTTTTTATTCTTTTCGGAAAATAATACGCATTTTTAAACATTTCAAAAAAATAATACGGCTTCGGATTTACTGATGCCGAGTAAGCATAGTTTTAAAAACCGGACCGGCGGTTCGACCGGAAAAAACCAGAACCAGCCCCTTGTCCGGTTTTTTTAACGTGGATTGGTCTTTTAGTAAAAAACCGGAGAAATAATTCATAAAATGATGCTTAACCAGGGATTCGAACCCTTGACCTGCAGCAAACGCATGCTATAGGCCCAATAACCAATTGGGCAGGCAACAATTAGTGATATATTACTGGATGCATCTTATAATATCGGTATTTATCTGATATAAGGTCAATATTTTTCAAAATTAGCTTAAATATTCCGGTTTTTTGTCTCCAATAAACCGATGAACGCCGGTTCGACCGGTGAAAACCAGAACCGACGGCCTCGCCGGTTTGAATGTCGGTCCGGTTTTTTAAACTATGCGAACAGGGCTTGTCGGCTTCACTGACGCCAAGCAGGCCTTATCGGCTACGCCCACGCCGAGCAGGTCGCGGATAAGGCCGGGCCCAGCCTGCGGTGCACCCTGTCAGCCTGCATGGCCTGCAGTCGGCCACGCCGAAGCCGAGTAGTTAATCGGCGTCACTCACGCCGAGAGGTGCCTCGGTCTTGAGGCCGCGCCCCTGCCGCTCCTCCTCTTCCTTTCTTCTTGCTCCCTCGACTCCTTCCTCTCTCTCTCTCTCCTCCGTTTTCCACTCAAAAAAATCATCCAAAAAGCCGTAGGCAGATAGGGAAGCTTCGATCCGTTGATGGGCTAGATCTTGGAGGTGATTTGGTGGTGGTATTTGGGGGCAACGATGGATATCTAGTGGAGCTTGGTGTTGTGATAGCCTGAGGTTCGTGCTCTTATGTAGTGGTGCTACGTGGTGGTGTTAGTGGTGGTGCTGTTGCGGCGATTTAGGGCACGCTTCAAGGGTAAATTTTTTGATAGATTGGTTATTGTATGTTAGTTTAAAATTTGATTATTCGTTAGTAGTGTAAATATTTTGTTAGTGCCGGTTGGGGTAACGGTCGTGTAGTATAGTGGTTATTGTATGTTAGTTTAAAAATTGATTATTCATAAGTACTGTATATATTTTGTTAGTGCCGGTCCATTATTTGGGGGCAACGGTCGTGTAGTACAGATATATATAGAGTTGGTCGTATAAATTATTTGGTCTGGTAGTTATATTATAGACGGTAATATTTACTAATTTAGTATTATTTGGCCAGTAGTTGACGACTCTTTTTTTTTAGGGAAGCAGAGATGTCTAATTTAGTAAGATGTATCTTTTACTACAGTTCGGGTACTGTCCTAACAAATGCTAAGGGAGTTGCTTTGAGTGAGTTTCAGTTTGTGGACATGGATCTGACTGCCCCTCAAACATGGTCCATTAGTGAGTTGAAGGACTGGTTGACTGGAAGTTTAGGGCTTAATCCCTCAATATACACCGTCGGTGTGCATGCACTATGGACCAAGTCAAGAACCAACATTTTCTTTTATTTGAGGCTGATAGAAGAGACATGTCGCCTTAGTGCTTCCCGTTGAGAAGGAAATCAATCCTCCTGAAGGAGAGGGTGAGTACGATCCTAGCGAGAACAGTGAAGATATGCATCACTCAGTGTCAAATTATGGAGGTCGTGGTTACGAATCAGGACCGAGTTGTCAGGTGGGTGGAGGACATGGTGATAGCGGCGAGGCAGACAGTGGCGAGGCCGCTAGTGGCGAGGCAGATGCGGATGAGGAGTTAGACTGGCAAATGCAGAACCAGATGGAAGAAGAAGATACAGATGGTGAAAGTAATAATGCCAATGGTTCTGATGAGTCTGATGAAGAACAGGAGTTGCATATTCCTCGCTCATGAAATCAGGACTTCACTAATGCAATGACTGTGAATGATGGCCACCATTCCGCCTGGCAATATCACCAGAACAACATGGCCACAGGTGCTCGATATCAAGACAAGCAACATCTGAAGGACGCAATCATTCACTGGGCAATTTCCACTAAAAGTGTTTTAAACACCACTGTGTCAAGTAAGAAATATGTGACAATAGAGTGCGAAGACATTAATTGTCCTGGAAGGGCGCATGGGTATCTCCCTAAGTATGACACAAGTTGGGTCGTGAGTGAATTGGTACTGCACACATGTCGTATTACAAGTATCCCCCAAGATCATCACAACTTTTCTTCCACTCTTATTGCTCGGATGATGTACACGAAGATTGTGGAGAGCAAATCAATGGAAGTGAAGGCTATTATTCATAAAGTGGGCGTCAGGTGGGGTTACAATATTTCGTATGGCATTGCTTGTAGGGCTAAGCAGACTACGCTTGAGATCAGATTTGGGTCTTTCTTTGACTCATACGACTCTCTGGTCCGTCTCCTCCACACACTGCAGGCCCGAAATCCAGGAACCTATGTTGACATCAAACACTTTCTGATGCCCGAGTTCCCAACTGTTAAGGTGCTGCATCGAGTGTTCTGGTCTTTCGGTGTATGCATTGAAGCTTTTAGTCATTGTCGACCAGTGATATGCGTTGATGGCACATTTCTCACTGGCAAGTATAGGGGTCAGATTTTGACAGCCATTGGTCAAGACGGGAACAATCAGGTCATCCCACTCGCATTTGTCTTTGTGGAGAGTGAGAACACTACAAGTTGAAAATAGTTGTCGTGCATGATAAGCCGAATGTGTGCATTCTTCATGACAGGCATGCAGGTATACTGAATGCGATTAATTCATTAACAAATCCGGGTCCTAAGGAACAAACCCCATGGCTAGATTTGCAGAGCCGTTGGTGCATGCGCCATCTGGGGGCCAATTTTTATTCGCGGTTCAGACATAAGAGCCTTATGAATGTATTCAAAAAACTATGCAAGCAGAAGCAAGAATGGAAGTACAATGTTATACATGGGTACTTGAATGACTTTACTAAGAAACATGCAAGGTTGAGGAGAGAGGCAAAAAAAGCAGCTGTAGAAGCACATGCAGCAGCAGTGGCTTCACAGTGATCGCGGATGATGATAGCGTTGGGTAGTGCCCCAAGCGAAGGCGTGGATGTAGTAAGTAGCAGTTTTCCCTCGTTAAATGAACCGAGGTTTATCGAACCAGTAGGACTTTGAAATCAACAACGAGGTGAACCTTGACGATATCTGGCGCTTAATCGTGAATGGACGTGATTCTGCACACACTCAAACAATTACTTTGCCCCCAACGGGGGAAAGGTTGTTAATCTTTCCGGTATGGTAAAAACAAAGCGGTTAAACGTATAGTGTAGTGGATAAAATTATGGAAACGGACCAGAGGAGTAATGATGATGAAAAACAAGTAAATGAGGTTGTAAACAATGTAAAAAGATGGACCGGGGGCCATGGGTTCACTAGTGGAGTCTCTCAAATAGATAAAACCAGTGTTGGATTAGGCGGCGCCTAGGCAACGATTAAGCACGCTTAGGCACTAGGGGGTGGGCAAACGCCTCGCCTAGGGCATAAACGGAACTCTAGGCAGTGCAACCAATAAATTGTCTTCTGTAGCCAGAAATCATGTCATATTACACCGAAGAACCAAATGGGCCATAATCGCAGTTCTTGGTAGTATACTTATTTATATGGTCTAAATTATCGTTTATAGATAAATAATAACCCAAATACGCACATGATGGAACAAATTATATGTCCGCCTAGGCTACGCCTAGAGCACTTAATCATCGCCTAGGCGCTAGGCGACTGCCCACCGCCCCGCCTACGCCTAGCGCTTTTGGCAACCTTGGATAAAACACTCATATGATGGGTAAACAAATTACAGCTAGGCAATTGACAAGATTATGACACAAAATTAATCTAGCTATGACAAAGAGTACATGGTAATATTTATGTAGGCATCACGACAAGGAACAAAGACCGTTGAGTCCAACTGCATCTTTGTCTAAAAAGTCTACTGTGGGATCGCTATCCAACCTCTCACCCATCGGTATTAAGTTGCAAGTAACATACATTTGCATTAAGTAAAGTGCATGAAGTAAGTAATATTAAACATCAAATAGACTTTAACACCGTTGTTTTACCCTTAGTAGCAACAGCACACCCTCGCCCTTAGACGTTTCTGTCACTCATGCCCAGGAACAAAAGGGGGCATGAACCCACTATCTAGCATAAATACTCCCTCTTGGAGACATACATAATTACTTGGCCAAAGCAACTACACACATCAGAGAGCATGCAAGAACATAAATGAACACATAAGAATCATGCACAATCTGATCATAACTTCATAATCCATCGGATCCCAGCAAACACATCACATAGCATTACAATAGTCGATCTTGATCATGTTAGGCAGCTCACAAGATCATAATACATGAAGCACAAGGGTGAGAGACTACCATCTAGCTACTGCCATGGACCCATGGTCCAAGGTGGAACTACTCACAAATCATCCCGGAGGAAGGCATGGCGATGAAGAGCCCTCCGGGATCGATCTCCCATCCGGCAGGGTGCCAGGATCAGCTTCAGAATCACCCCCGAACTAGGGTTTATGGTGGCGGCAACTCAGGATGACTTCTCTGGAAAATAATGGCTGCTCTGAGCGTTTTAGGTTTTTAGTGATTTTATAGGCGTCGAGGGGGACCGAGGCGGTGCCCAGAGGGCAGGGGCGAGCCCCACCCATGGGTCCAGGTGGGGCCGTGGCCGCTGGCCGCCTCTGGCCCCTGGGTGGCCCCCCAGGTCGCCCTTTGGACTCCGACTCCATCTTGTCGAATAAAAATTCCCCGTAAATTTTCAGCGCAATCTGAGAATATTTCCTGTGGTAGATTTTCTAAAATACAAAAACAGCAAAAACAGGAAACTGGCACTAGGCATCTTGTCAATAGGTTAGTCCGACAAAATGCATAAAATGATGTAATATGATATTAAAAACATGTGACAACATCACAAAACTAGCATGGAACAATCAAAAATTATAGATACGTTTGACACGTATCAGCATCCCCAAGCTTAACTCCTACTCGTCCTCGAGTAGGTAAGTGATAACAAAAATAATTTTTGATGAGACATGTAACCAACACAAACTTGATCAAGATAGTAATGTAAAGCATAGGATATGAATGAAATGATCCAAAACAATTATCTATAGTTGATAGCAAGAAAGCAATGAATAACCAAGTTGAATTATCCAAGCATTTTTTTTCATAAATAGTACGTTAGAGACATGAAAGCAATGAGATCAACATATTTGATAATTCTTAAAGGTAATGGTTCCTTGTCAAAAGTGTTTGAAAATCAACACAAAGGAAGATGCAATTTTTAGCAAAAGCTTCAACTTTCAACGTCTTATCTCATGGATAAAGTCAATACAAAGAATCATGTTTAATCATAATGATATAATATGATCAACTGCATCCAGGGTCAACACAGTATGTTTGCTTGGTAGAGATAGAAGGAAAAGGAAAACTGACTCAACATTAAAGTAAAAGAAAGGCCCTTCGCAGAGGGAAGCAGGGATTAGTCATGTGCCAGAGCTTTTTAATTTTGTAAACAGAGATAAAAACAATTTTGAGCGGTGCATGCTTTCGTCAACGATTCCATAGCAAAGAAACTAGCTAGTCCCCCATAACAAGCAAGGCTTTTAGACTTTTGAGAGCGGCTGGTTTTAAAGGAATGAGGTCACTCCTCTTTTCTCCTTTGTTTCACCACTAACCAATGTTTTGACTGGTTTCTCAGGTTTTCATTGTGCGGAGGAGAATGGTGAGTTATATATTTATATTTTGCTTAAGCCATCTCTCGGGTCAAATTCAAGTGAGGACGTGAACCATCAACACCAGGTGAAAAGGGGAAATGACCTTGCTTGTCACAGGTTATAACTAGAGTCTCACCACTTCCTCATGAGCTTAAAAATCGAGACACAAAAGGGAAAATTTTGAAGTTTTAAAGGTAGCACATGAAAATTTTACTTGGAATGGTAGGAAATACCATGCATAGGTAGATATGGTGGACACAAATGGCAAAGATATTTCGCTCAGGGATTTGGATGCACGAGAAGTATTCCCTCTCAGTACGAAATTTTTGGGCTTAGCAGGATATCAAGCAAACATACGATGTTAACCGGTACAAGAATAAACATACAACATCAATTAATCATAAGCATAAGCCTTTACACCGTCTCCCTTGTTGACCAAACAATTCTTTTGGTGGAAAGATTAGCTTTAGAAATTAGCAACTACGAAGTACCACACAGTTTCAAGCTTTTAACTGTAGTTCTTTACTAATTAGTTTCCACATAAATAACCAGCAAGTTTAAACATTAATCTTAGTATTTCAAAACAATTGAGAAGCATCAAATATCCACACAATGATCTACTCCCTCCGTATCAAAATATAAGATGTTTTGGACTGTTTGCTTTCCATCCGTATCTAGACTTGTTTTAGTGCAAGATTTAAATGAACCTTATACTAAAACATGTCTAGATACGGATGGAAAGCAAATAGTCCAAAACATCTTATATTTTGATACGGAGGGAGTACAAGACTATGCAGGCTTTTATTTCACTCCATTATCACATGGATAACATTTTGTTATTCTAACAATTGAATCAATCAATAATAACTACTCTCCAACAAATATAAGTGAAGAACAAGAGAGTTTAAAATCAACAACTACCAGATCTAAACAAGATAAAAGCTAAAATCGATAGCTTACTAGCAAACAAACAGTAGGTAAGAATACTCAAAAAGATATAAGCGAAGCAAATGAGCATTCAAACGAAAAAAGCGGAGTGTGTCTCTCTCCCACACAAATAGAGCTAGGATCCAACATGAATATGACTAGTAAACAAACAAAACAAAACTGAAATCAAAACAAAAAGACGCTCAAAGAATAGCACATAATATGTAAAGTGATAAAAACTTAGTTCAACAAAGACGACCTGATGATAGTCGATGAAGAGGAGGGGATGCCTTGGGCATCCCCAAGCTTAGATGCTTGAGTGTTCTTGATATTCAGAGGGGGTTCCATGGGGGCATCCCCAAGCTTGAGCTCTAATCCATTATTCAATTTCTTCATCATCCTCTCTTTTGGAACTTAAAAACTCCCTTCACACAAAACTTCTCATAAACTGATAAGAGGGTTAGTGCTCATAAAATAAAATGCACATGTGTTCCACTTAGACATATTGCAAAAACTTGATTTAGCATTTATCTACTGTTTACTATGCCTCAATGTGGTACTCCTCCAGAGAGTATCACACTTGACGATAATAAAAGAGGCGAATACAAAATAAAGGCCGAATCTGTCAAAAACTGAACAGTATGTAAAGATCGAATTTTTAGAGGCACTATTGTAGCTCAAATCAGAAAACTCAAAACTAACTAAATATAGATAAAAGTATCAGTCTTACTTTCAAAAATTTCCAGAAAAATATCACGTTCTGTGATATTTGGATTTTCGAACAGTGAAGGTCAAAAATCTGTTTCTGGACAGCAAAACAATACCTCGCACTTTCAATGCATTAGACGCTAAACTTGGCACAAAAAACCAAAAGAAAAAGATACAATGAAGTTGCTACAGAAGAAACAACTCCATGACTAAGGAAAACTGAAAGGAAAAGGATAATGGGTTGCCTCCCAAAAGCGCTTTTCTTTAACGCCTTTTAGCTAGGAGCAATGATTTCAATGATGCTCTAATAAGAATAAGAGTTGACAAAAGAGAGCATCAAGAAACAAATACCAAACATATTTAAGCCTAACCCACTTCCTATGCATAGTCATCTTGTACGAAAATAATTCATTGGAGCATAAAGCTAGTAGCATAGGAAGGCAAAGCAAGTGCAACTTCAAAACTTGTAACAAAAAGAGAGGTGTCTTAGTAACATGAGAACTCCAACAACCATATTTTCCTCTCTTATAATAATTTTCAGTAGCATTATGAACAAATTCAATGATGTAGCTATCACATAAAACATTTTTTACCATAAATATCAATTGGAGGCATAGATAAAGGAGTATCATTAAATTCATCACAAATAACTATAGGAAAATCATTTGACAGTTTATTTTTTTTCTTTCTTGAGCCATGGAAGTTGTTGCATATCATACAAAGTAAGAGTTAAAGAGTTACTTTCATTACAAGGTAGGTCCTCCTTTTGTTCCTCACTCTCCTCCTCTTTTTCACCTAATGGAATCTCAGTTTCAGCAATTTCCTCCTCCATAGGTTCCTGCAAAGCATCGGTCTCCCCTTTTGGAGGAGAGACTTTCTTAACATATTCAGTAATATAATAATTATCATTGTAATTCTCAAAGCAATATTTTAGTATAGTAAGATTCTTAGTTTGATAACGAGCATTATCAATGTTCTCCAGCAAAGAAGCAATTTCATAGGCACCCTTAAAAGCAACAAATTCTTCAATCTGTTCAACATCAAAGAAATCAAAATTTTCCCTAGCATAAGAAGCTAAGTTTTCATTTTCATTGTCCTGACATTGGAAGGGGAGGTGTGGAGTGCGCCTCCCACAAGAGCATTTTATATCATAGAGGAAACTTATATTTTCAGCATACAAGTTCACTGTTTTCAGAAATTCCCAAAGTTGTTTCCCTTTTTGCGACAAGCGGTGTTCCTTATAGTATTTTTGTTGATCTTCTGTAAAACCACAACAAGATCTAGTTTCAAAGAAATTAGCCATTAAGAACAACCAAAGAACTAAGCATACTAATAAAACAGGATAAAAGACTACACTAATTTTTTTTAATTTGAAACAAGAAAATAAACTAAACGATAAATAAAACAAGCAAGATAAAAGCAAAGTAAAGTGATTGAGAGTATGAGACTCCCCTTGCTGTAGCTCCAAAGTCCCCGGCAACGGCGCCAGAAAACTGCTTGATTGCGGATGATGATAGCGTTGGGTAGTGCCCCAAGCGAAGGCGTGGATGTAGTAAGTAGCAGTTTTCTCTCGTTAAACGAACCGAGGTTTATCGAACCAGTAGGACTTTGAAATCAACAACGAGGTGAACCTTGACGATCTCTGGCGCTTAATCGTCAACGAACGTGGACCTGCACACACTCAAACAATTACTTTGCCCCCAACGGCGGAAAGGTTGTCAATCTTTCCGGTCTGCTGAAAACAAAGCGGTTAAACGTATAGTGTAGTGAATGAAATTATGGAAACAAACCAGAGGAGTAATGATGATGAAAAACAAGTAAATGAGGTTGTAAACAATGTAAAAAGATGGACCGGGGGCCATGGGTTCACTAGTGGAGTCTCTCAAATAGATAAAACACTCATATGATGGGTAAACAAATTACAGCTAGGCAATTGACAAGATTATGACACAAACTTAATCTAGCTATGACAAAGAGTACATGATAATATTTATGTAGGCATCACGACAAGGAACAAAGACCGTTGAGTCCAACTGCATCTTTGTCTAAAAAGTCCACCGTGGGATCGCTATCCAACCTGTCACCCATCGGTATTAAGTTGCAAGCAACAGACATTTGCATTAAGTAAAGCGCATGAAGTAAGCAATATTAAACATCAAATAGACTTTAACACCGCTGTTTTACCCTTAGTAGCAACAGTACACCCTCGCCCTTAGACGTTTCTGTCACTCGTGCCCAGGAACAAAAGGGGGCATGAACCCACTATCTAGCATAAATACTCCCTCTTGGAGACATACATAATTACTTGGCCAAAGCAACTACACACATCGGAGAGAATTGAAGAACATAAATGAACACATAAGATTCATGCACAATCTGATCATATCTTCATAATCAATCGGATCCCAGCAAACACATCACATAGCATTACAATAGTCGATCTTGATCATGTTAGGCAGCTCACAAGATCATAATACATGAAGCACAAGGGTGAGAGACTACCATCTAGCTACTGCCATGGACCCATGGTCCAAGGTGGAACTACTCACAAATCATCCCGGAGGAAGGCATGGCGATGAAAAGCCCTCCGGGATCGATCTCCCCTCCGGCAGGGTGCCGGGATCAGCTTCAGAATCACCCCCGAACTAGGGTTTATGGTGGCGGCAGCTCAGGATGACTTCTCTGGAAAATAATGGCCGCTCTGAGCGTTTTAGGTTTTTAGTGATTTTTTAGGCGTCGAGGGGGATCGTGGCGGTGCCCAGAGGGCAGGAGCGAGCCCCACCCGCGGGTCCAGGTGGGGCCGCGGCCGCTGGCCGCCTCTGGCCCCTGGGTGGGCCCCCAGGTCGCCCTTTGGATTCCGACTCCATCTTGTCGAATAAAAATTCCCCGTAAATTTTCAGCGTAATCCGAGAATATTTCCTATGGTAGATTTTCTAAAATACAAAAACAGCAAAAACACGAAACTGGCACTGGACATCTTGTCAATAGGTTAGTCCGACAAAATGCGTAAAAATGATGTAATATGATATTAAAAACATGTGACAACATCACAAAACTAACATGAAACAATAAAAAATTATAGATACGTTTGACACGTAACACACAGCAAGCAACATGAGCAGTACCGGTAATACCTGATCCTATTGGGATTTGTGACTTGCCAGGATTTGACCCACACAGTACTAGAAGAAAGGTTGGGAGACTGATTAAAAACTTTGAACAGTGGATAGAGCACGATCCTTTGGAGAGGTGGTCTTTGCTTCACGACACATGGAGCTAGGTACGGCGTCATGACTACAAACCTGGCTGAAACATATAACTTTGTGCTGAGAGGAAACCGGGCTTTACCACTGACTACCATTGTGGAGGGTATTTTCCGTAGCACGGTGAATTATTTTAGAGATAGACGGCAGAAAGCTCACATGCATATGATCAACAACCCAAACATATCTTACTGTGAGAAGATTATGAAGTACATGGATGACAAGATGGAAAAAGCTAGGTCCCTCACTGTCGTTGCCATTGGAAATCAAGAAAGGAGGTTTGATGTGCGTTTACCTACTGACAAGTTTGGATGTGGAAATGAGTTGAGGACACAGGAGGTGAAAATTGGTCTTGAACAATGGCCAACGTGTGAGTGCACTTGCAACAAACTAAAGTTGCTTCACCTGCCTTGCTCACACGTTCTTGCTGCTTGCGGGCAGCTATGGTTGGATGCAATCTTTTTCGTGTCTCCTTACTATTTGAAAGAGGTTGTCTTGAATACTTGGACAGGTGAGATGCAGGGATTTCGAGCAATGGGTAACTTTAACACCGTTATCCCTAGTGAAAGGCGGTACATCCCCGACCCAGGTCTAATGCGGACAGGCATAGGCAGGCCCAATTAGGCAATGTTTTCTATGCAATGAGTATGGCTATAGAGACACTCTTTGTCCACAATTCGGCACTGGCGGAGCTACTGGAAGAGGCAACCGAGGACGAGGAGGGAGAGGAAGGAACTAGGGACTACTAGTAGGCCTTGGCGCGGCCGCACGCCGCGCCCGTGGGGATTTTTTTTTCCGTTGACATATTTTTTTCTATTGTTTGGTTTTGTACTCCGCGTACGGAGAACTTTCTGTTTTTTTTATTCATTGTTGTCTTCTTTTTCTTTATTTAAATTCGAATGATCGTTTAATTTCCTGTTCCTCTTTTTCTGGTTGTCTTTCTCTCTCTTTCTCTGTGAGTTCGATACGCGTGTCCTGATTTTCCGAAATAAAAGAAAAGAAAATTAATGCCGATACGCGGCGGGGATGGCGAGGACACGGCGAGGAGCCCATCCGGTCGCAGCCCATTACTAACCTTAGAGCAACTCCAGCCGTCCCCCCGAGAGCCCCCCCAGGACCCTCTTTTTGACGCCGGTGGCCCATTTTTTCCGTAGTCGCCCCCCAGCGCCCACAGGCCTCTTTTTTCACCGGATTTGGCCCAATTTTTATCCGGCATCCCAGGCCGAACCCAGCGCGCCGGGTTTGTCCTGGGGGCGCCGGCGAAAGGGAAAATGGCGCGAAACGGCGCGGAACCGAGGAAACCGCGCAAAGCTCCGGCGGGCCCGCTCTGTCAGCGGCACACCGCTTCGTCGTCCTCATCGCCTCGGCTTCCGCGTCGCATTACTGCTCTGCCCGCCGGTCAGGCAGACCACCATCGTGTCAAATCGGCCACGCGGCGGAGTTAGGCGCGCCGCAGTTACTGCCCCGCCCTCTTCCCGCCGGTATTTATTTACCGCCCCTCCTCTCACAGCGAGCACACCCCCCCCCCCCCCCCGCCGAGCACGAACACATCCTCGCCGAGCACGAACACCCAACCACGCACACCGGAATGGATCCAGCAAACAGCGCGCCGGCCAACGGCTTCGGCCGGAAACTGGCTCCAGGACCGGGAGGCGCGCCTGCTGCACGAGGCGGGCTACCCATGCCTGCCCGGCATGAAGCTCCCCGGAGCATGGCGGCTCAGCCAGATGGGGTTCCCGGTCCCCCCACCCCCACCGGCGATGAGCGGCTGGCGGAGATCTATGCCGCCCGCGAGCGGCTGACGGAGGAGGAGCAGGCCGATCCCATCTGGGATCCGGAGAACAACGTGACCTGGAACACGTTCTTCTCCGACCGCCGCCAGCGCCAGCTCAACGACTACCCCGGCCCGGCGACCCACGCGCCCAAGCGCAACAACAGCGAGGGCTGGAAGAAGTGGTGGGGCATGCCCGGCCGCTCGCTGGCGTACGTCCTCGACTACATCGAGGACGGCAACGAGCCGCGCCTTCAGGGCCCGTCGGCGGCGCGACAAGGATGGACGGCGCGGAGGATGTCCTTCTCGTCGTCCTCCTCTTCCGACGCCGCCCGCTCCTCTTCGGACGCCGCCCGCTCGACGCCGTTCGCCCGCGTCAAGGAGGAGCCGGCGGACGAGCCGCCGCGAAGGAGCGGCTCCCGCGGCATCGTCATCAGGGAGCCCGGCTCCGGCGGGAGCTCCTCCCGCCTGCTGACGCCGAAGAAGGAGCCCGGCACCGGCGGCCGCGCCTTCAAGAAGGCCTTCAAGAAGAAGGCCGTCGTGAAGGAGGAGGCCTACGACGAGGACGAGGCCTTGCGGGCCGCCCTGGCGGCCAGCCTCAACGACGTACCTCCGGCGCCGGTGGACTTCACGCTGCAATGGTCGGCCAGCGAGCACGAGCGGGAGGAGGAGAAGCGCCAACAGCGCATTGCGGCCGAGGAGAGGGACCTCCTCGCGCGCTACGAGCGCCGCCGCCGCCGTCGTCAGGAGCCCCTCCCGCCTGCTGACGCCGTGCCGGCTTACGTCGTGCTGGACGGCAGCGACGAGGACGACATCGGTACCGGCGCCGGCGGGAGCTCCTCCCGCCTGCTGACGCCGAAGGATGAGCCCGGCACCGGCGGCGACGGCGCTGGGTGCAGTGCTCCTGCTCCTTCTCCGACCGGCGGCGAATCCGATGACTCCGACGACGGGGACTACACGCGGTTCTACCGCTACTTCGGCATGTAGACGCCGCGCCGCCGTGTTTTAATTTTTTTTCTTTATTTTAGTTATCTTTGTATGATATCCTCCGTGTTCGACGAAAAACGACAAGTTTGAACAAGTTTCGTCCAATTCGCGTTTTTATGTCCTGTTTTTGTCGTTCCGCCTGGGGCCG
This sequence comes from Puccinellia tenuiflora, assembly GCA_012064385.1. Lineage (NCBI taxonomy): Eukaryota > Viridiplantae > Streptophyta > Magnoliopsida > Poales > Poaceae > Puccinellia > Puccinellia tenuiflora. Next base: position 274,252 of record QRDG01000827.1, read on the forward strand.
CGGCTGGGAATCGGCCCGTCCCCAGACCGTTTTTTTCCGTCGACGCCCCCCAGCATGCCAAAAAAAACGCCGGCAATTCGGCCTGGGGGACCAACGGCTGGAGTTGCTCTTGCCTCTATTCCTTCCTTGGCAGGGCACTGGATTGAGCGCCGCCGCTGTCGCCTGCCCGCCTGTAGTCGAGCGCCGCGCCGCCGCCTGGATTCGAGCTCCGCCGTTGCCGCCTGGTGTCGAGCTCACCGCCACCGTCGCTTGAATCAGGCCGCCGTAGCTGGAATCGCGCCGCCGCCACCCAGATTCATCTCGTACCATCCAGATTCGCCCATCTCTGCCGCCTGGAGTCGCCTCCATCCCCGCCGGCCCCCAGCAGCGAGGTAAATTTGTCTCTCCATTTGCTCTGCTACACTATTGGTGCACTTCCTCTGCTTTCTGATCTGCTTAGTGCTTGCTGTTGTAGTTGATTGCTGCTCTGCTTGCTTGCTGTTATGATTGACCTCTTGGCATGCCGCTGTGTGCTTGTTGTTCATGGCCTGACGAGATGATGCTTGTGTGCTAGGGAGTGAGTCAATGAGACATCGACATGTCATCTGTGGGAAGTGGCATGGCATGACATATAATATATGTAATTGACACAGACACATTATGCAGTACAATATAGGCTGTTTTTTTAGTTTTATACTTTACAGTGATGCGAATGTAAAGACATAATTTACCGATAAACTACGAGACTTGGAATGTAAAGACATAATTTACAGATAAACTACGAGACTTTGAAAGTCTCTTATTACAGGAGGGAATTTAGGTTCTATGTAGACACGCAATGCAGTGAATATAAACTGCTTATTCTAGTTCTAGATAGTAGATGTTCGGAACAAAAACTATACTATTATAACAAACTTGACTGATCATATAATATAGGTTATTATACTTGAGCGTACTGGTTGGTGGACGATGATTCTGTGAGACCTGCAGGATGGCGACTGCGTGCTTACTTGTTTGCTGTTTCCTTGATTGCATCTCGAAAGGACCCTTGTGACCTCAAATGCTAACTTCTGTGCTGTGTTCGTGGTGGTATTGGTCCGCTGTATACTGTATCTGCTTCAGTTGGATACTGCGCTCTGGGGTTGTTTATCTGAAGAGCTGCTATGCTGCCAGTGCCGTAGAAGGCATTCCGCATTCTGTACATCAGCTTGGTATGAGATCTTTGAAGCACATCGGCTCTCTGGCGTGCTGCCAGGTAAAGCGCCTTGTATTGCTGAGCTGCTGCCATATTGATGCTTCTCTCTGTTGGGCTTCAAGTAATGCATTGGGCGCTTGTCATGTCTCTATACAGATTTTCAAGTGCTGAAATGGCTGGCTGACCGCAAAAGTGGATTACTGCTTTGGTTGCGGCATGTTCTTCAGCAGCTTGAATTGTTGGTTCAGGAAGGCTCTCGAAAGCTATCTCATGCATCATATAGTGTCCATCATTGTGGGTCGGAAACTGTACTTTCAGATATGAAACAAACCTGCTGTTTTGTTACTTGTATTGTGTGTGTTTGTTAAATCGTAGACCCAATCCTGGTGCTACAGCTTGAAGGCAGAAGCTGTCTGCTGACATAATGTGCAGTTGGTGCCTACAGTGAGTTGTTAATATTTGTTAATGTTTTGGAAAGTTTAAAGTAAGTAAATACAATGTATAATTAAAGTAGTGTGTTTTGTCTTACCATAGGGACATCTTTCCTTGGCTCCGGCAACTGAAACGGCCTAAATTTGCAGTCCACGCTGCACACCGAGCACGATCCAAATCGTGAGGGCCTCTTTTACGAGTCGCCGCCGCACTATGACCTCGCCCGAAGTCACCGCTGCGGTAGGACCTTGCGGCCTCCACCGAGTAGCCGCCGCATCACTAGCTTGCCCCAAATCGTGAGGCCCTCCTCCTTACTTCCTCCATGCGTTCGCTGCTGCACCACAAGCTCACCATCGCGAGGACCTCCTGCTTCACCGAGTCACCGGCAACACGTCGAGCTTACTCTGGCTATAAAGGGTACATGAGCTGGAGCTTGATCGAGGAAGAAGGCACCAGTGTGGTGTGCATGCACGCAGTTGCAGTAGCCACTCGAGCAAAACAAAAGGGTAAGAAACAAATTTCAAATCCATATATGATTAATGTTCTGCTACTGTGCTAATTGTACTTGCAATAACAAATTAAATGGATAATATACACTGTATTGTAAGGATTAAAATAGTTATTCCATATGACATATCATGTAGATGATGTTTATTGGGTTGTTCGCAAGAACGGATTTTGGTGTCCAGCTAATTGGCTTGTTGCAATTTTGCTTCCAAGATGAAAATACAATTGCCTGGAGTATTTAATTCTTGTTTCCTGTGAGATAGTAGTAGCAAAAGTAAAGTAAGCATGAAATGAAATATGAAACATTGTATGAATAACATACTTGACTGCATGATGTGGTATATGGATTGTAGTGTATCCTACAGATTGGCTTCTTGGAATGGTGTTACAGGAGGAAAATACAATTGCTCATCTTTAGTACATCTAATGCTTGTTTCCTGCCAGATAGTATAAGCAACACTAAAGTAATCATGAAATGAAATATGATATATTGCAATTTGATTATGCATGTTTTAACAACATTGCATAAATTACATACTTGACTGTATGATGTGGAATGTGATACAAACTTGTGAGAAACCAAAGGTTTAAAGGTTTAAGTTCTCTAGTTTTGTCGTAAATAAACTTGTTAATATCTTACCAACAATGATCCAGTGAAACAATAGCAGTTCCATTTTCATTCATCTACAAGATCTCTATTTTTTATCTAAAAAAAGATCTCTATTGGTACCCTCGACACCCTCTAGTTAATAAAAACAATAGTATGGTTAGACTCACACATGTAGTTATTGAAATTTATGGAGCCATGAGATGAGCAGGAATTCTTACAATATTGTTGTAGCATTGTACTTCATCACCTGGACCTTCTTTCATGTTGATTCCACTATTCCTTCTTTTATTGGATTTCCGTTGCGTTATTTGGCTTGTTTTTTTGCCTTTCTTGTTAGCCTTTTCTTGCATTGATTCAACCCAACCCTCTGGTCTCTTATTACTCTTACGGTCTTCTCTATTTTGTAAACCAGCCACTTTACTATCGAAGGTTTGCTGTGACACCAACGAGTTTGTCATGGAATCTTCTGGCTTGATTTTTTTATCTTCACTTCTATGGTTTTGTTCATCAAGTAAAACCTCCAGTCAGAACTATGATTTTATCAAAGTCCACTGCACAGGAAGCCATGGGAGTTTTTTTTTTTTTGCATACAGATTTGTATCAGTGCAATTTTTTAACTTAGGATTTTCAACAATGTCATTTCCTTTGTTGTCTTGCACGATGTCTGATCTGTATGCAAAAATTGCGCCCAAGCCTTTCCTGGCATATACCTATATCAGGCTTGACAAATAATATATATTTTAGGTTTTGTGTTAAGGAAATAATTACCTACATCAGGTTCCTCATGCATATCTGCAAATTCTTCCTGGCCTGCATATAGTTCAGGAGGCAATAATTGTGTGGTGCTTAATTTGACCTATATTTTGCTGGGGAAGACTCTTGATTTCATCTACATGCAGACCAACATCATAATTAATGTCTAAGCAAAATATTTAATTAAGGTAGAGTAAACCTGTGAGTAATTTATACCTTTGCTTCGCTGGAACCTTGGTGTCTGTCATTGGAGCATCACTATGTTTGGAGGGATGCATCTTTTTTTCCTCCTCTAACTACTTGAGGTGTGGCTTTGAAATAATAACACATACATGGTTGTATGAACAGGCTACGCAGGGAGCACATCGGTTAAACCAGCAGGACAAAGCAACATGGAACAAAGACCCCGATCGGCTGCCAAAACAGAGAATCATCCCACAAGGTTACAAGAGAAGAGAAAAAGAAAAGAAAAGAGAGTGATCCACCCACCAGCATGAAGTAGACCTTGCTCAAACCTAGGAGCACGAGAATGCAACCTAGATGAATACGACATGGAAGACGAGCCTGCAAAACAAGCAAAGGTGAAGCACAAGTAGTACATGCGGCCAAGAGCACAAGACAAGAAAAGGGCAACCAACACGTACCTCATGCGGCTTCCTGCGGGTGCTTGCCAAGACAGATACTTCGGCGATGTCAACGGAAGAAGCATCAAGACGTGGAGATGAGCTCTGCCATGAGGATGTGGAGGTGAGCAGACAGACCGAGAAGGGAAAAGAGAGACGGTTGTTGCGGGAAGAAAGACGTATTGGGACCCTACTTCGGCATGATGTCCGGCCCGTGGTGGATAAACCAAGCCATTGGCGGATCGCCGGAGTGGCACGGCCCTTAGGAGCGATGGCCGGCGAGGGGCACGGAGACGCAGCGTCGTTTGGCTCCAGCGATTCTGCCGCCGGCTCTTATACTCCACCAAATAGCCATGGCCTGTTTCATATGTGCAGAGCTGAGCCAAGCAAGTACACAGGTAGCTCCATCCAAGGATTGAGTTGAGCACCAAGCTGATCAGCCCGCTCACATAGTGTTGTGGCTAGCAAATCAAAAATTCATGGTAGCGTGGGAGTGGTGGTAGTTGGATACTATGGTGATGACAACAGATACCTGGAAGGATAAGACACCACTCAGTCATAAAAAAAAATTGGCAACCTCCCCAGGTACATATCCTCCACGTTGCATGTTCTCATCGGGTCACCAGTGGTTTGCTTTTTTTTTTTGAAACTTGCATACATATGTTAGGTAGTTCCTGTGGACCAAAACTGTGCCGCTTCTTTTAACGTGGAGGCACAAGAGCCATTAGTTTATACATTTTCTTCCATATGAACAAAAGAAAAGTAGCAAGGACACGTCACAATAACCAAAAGTTAACAATTATCTTTATTTTTATTTTATTTTTATGGAACTAAATATATTACTCCCAAGGAATATAATGAGCTGCGCCTTTCTAGAGTGTAACGCACCATTTTTAAATTTAAAAATCACGTTGTTTGAAATTTTTATGCATATCATAATTTTAAATTAGTAGAGACAATTAAATGTAATACAAATTTGTAACAATTTTTGATTTATTTGTTAGGATTTTTCCAAAAAAAATTGAGCTTGTTAGTTTTTTAAACCTTCAGTGCCACAAGTACTTAAATATAGGCAGGGGAAAAAAACAAAGAGGGCACCGGCAACATACAGAGGAACCGGCAGAAACCAAGCAGCAGGCGGTACGCGGGAGAGAATGAAAGGAGTTAAAAAGGATGCCCACAGCAGAAACAGAAGCGTCGCAACCGGCAAGAGATGAACCACGTAGGACGAATCATGCGAAAAAGTCCAAGAAAGCAGCACTCAGCATACGTAAGCAAAACAACAGGCCAACCAAATGGATACACATATGCATCAATCCATCCACGCGGCACACGGTGACAGGCCGACGAGGGCCATTCGACTGAGGTCGCAGGAATCCCACGACCTTTAGGATAGTAGTGTATATGTTTTAATTTGTGTGGAACTATGTTTAAATTGGAGTAAAATGCATCCAAGGTCATCATACTTTGATCCAAGACTCACTTTGATCACTGTACTTAAGAATTGAGTCAATACGGTCACTATATACAATCTAGAGTGATTATACGGTCACTGGGTTGCTGTATAGCCTCGTATTTTAGAGAAATAAAAGTTGCTCTACGCCTCACGCTTCTGCACCTCTACGACTAACCAGATAAACCAACTGAACCTTTTTTGACTTGTAGAGCTTTAAACTTATTAATAGATGTACGTAACACAAATTAACACACAATAACACACACTTACACGCACGCACGCACACAGCGCACACTTTTTTTTTTTGAGAAAAGGATTACGTGTTAAATCAAAGAGAGGCATACAGCACATACATACACCCACACTCTAGAACCAACTCAAAGACCACCTGTCCTGGAGAGAGAGCGAAAAGAACCCTGAATAACATAAAAATTACACTAAAATCCCTTGTAGGTCCTTGCTCCCGGACACCACATCGGTCGTCGCTGCTAAACACCAGCGCCGCTGCAACGCCAGCCAGGGAAAAAAAAGCGTGGAATCGCCGCACACCCGAAGCCAACCAGAGCTCGATAACAGACAAACTGCGTTGAGTACCGCAAGATTCATCCGGCACGGCGCCGGAATCTGTCACCTTTGAACGACCATCGGCGGGGACATCTCCCCGAGCTCCTGCTAGCTCGTCATCGCCCACCTCCAACTGGAGCCAGAGAGCAAGACGAAGACTCCAACCAGCCTCCACAGCCCCGCTCCAGCACAAGGCATCTTGCTGCAGATCTGACGAGCAACCTCTGCCACTGTGATATCCCCACCCCACCTCGCCACCATGACGAGCAAGGGCCAGGACCTTAGAGGCAGAACATCCACCACCGAAACCACCAAAAGCCTCCAGATCCAGATTTGAAGGGCAGGCGAGCTTATTTGACTTCAGGACGGCGAGGAGCCCGACCCTACTCATCTGCGGCTCCGACCGCCGGAGCTGCATGAGCAAGAGGGAGGCAACCACCAGCCACCAGGCGCAGCTCGCTTGCACCGGCGACTCGATCCCTTGCAAGACGCTTCCCTGCCACCTCCCAGATGCACAGAACAAAGTACCAACTTGCTTCTTCCCCTGACCACCATGACCGTACCTGAAGGCTGAAGCTACACTTATTGGAAAAGCTCTTACGACTCTTCTCCTCGATTAGTTTAGGAACTCTACGTGCCAAAAATCTTAACACACGATTATTATTGATAAATACACGAATCAAGCATCAACACGTTCCGGACCTGAGCAGTACGTAGTAGGTGCACGTTCTCTTTCGACTCTGTCCCGTCCGTAGCTGGGCTTGTTCGGTCCGGCCTGTCTTCATTCTTCGATGGTGGCAGTATGGTTTAACATGCACACACTTGCACGCACACACAGCACACGCTTGCACGCACACACAGCACACGCTTGCACGCAGTGTGCATGCACGCACCATGCACAATACTAGTTGCACTTTGTAGAATGAATGTTGGCGGTTTCTTTAAATGAAATCAACGGGGAAGGCCCGTTTGGTTTAAAAAAATGCACAATAGTTGCACCCAGCACGCCATCCGCAAACAAAAAAAAAACTGTACATATAATTCTGGGCTCTACATATTTATATAAAATAATGTCGCTCTACATGACATATACAATTCTGGGCGCTAGGGGCTAGAGTTTGCCTTGCTCACCCGTGAGATCGTAGGATCTAACCCCACCTCAGCACGCACATTCTTCATGTTTATCATTTATTTCTTTCTCCAACTGACATGCGGGACCCACATATTGGCTACCATGTTTGACCAGTCAACCAAGTGAGATCGCAGGATCGAACCCCACCTCAGCACATTCTTCATGTTTATTATTTATTTCTTTCTCCAACTGGCATGCGGGACCCACATATTGGCTACCATGTTTGACCAGTCAACCAAGTGAGATCGCAGGATCGAACCCCACCTCAGCACATTCTTCATGTTTATTATTTATTTCCTTCTCCAACTGGCATGCGGGACCCACATATTGGCTACCATGTTTGACCAGTCAACCAAGTAAAATACGAGGCTATACAGCAAGTCAGTTACTGTATAATCATCCTAGGTTGTATATAGTGACCGTATTGACACAAGCCTTAAGTACAGTGATTAAAGTGAGCTTTGGATCAAAGTATGTTGACCTTGGATGCATTTTACTCTTTAAATTGTAATGAGTGTAGAACTATGTTTTAATTTGTGTGGAACTATGTTTAAATTGTAATGAGTGTGGAACTATATTTTAATTTGTGTGGAACTATGTTTAAATTTTAATGAGTGTGGAACTATATTTTAATTTGTGTGGAACTATGTTTCAATTGTAACAAGTGTGGAACTATGTTTTAAATTGTGTGGAACTATGTTTAAATTGTAATGAGTGTGGAACTATATTTTAATTTGTATGAACTATGTTTAAATTGTAATGAGTGTGGAATTATATATTTTAATCTGTAATAAGTATACTCATTATGACTCCATGTCTTAATTTTGTGCAGAAATGGAGGTGGAATCGTTACTTGATGCATATGTTGACAGTAAGCATCGTGCTTCAAAATTACAGGACGGCAGTCTAGAGACCTCGGTTACTCGCACTCCTAAGGAAAACTGGATACACCCTGCTTGGGTTCAGAGGTGTGTGTTAATTTATTTCTCCATCACATGTGTATATTAATGGGATATAAAAAAATCATTGTAAAAAGTGGGCTGGGCTTTTACCTTTTGCGCGTCTGGTAGAGGCAACCGAAAGGACGAGGAGGTTGACCATGGACCACTCTTTGCTCACTTGCTTAGTGGACAGATGGAGGCCCGAGACACACACGTTTCACTTTCGGTGGGGAGAGATGGATCCTACTCTCCAGGATGTGTCGTACTTCCTCGGACTACCATTGGCGGGTCATCCCATAGGGCCATTAGAGGCACCAAATAATTGGGAGGAGGCTATGGCACTACGTTTTCATGGTATATTTACAACAATTCTGCGCCTTTTGCCTCAAAGGATCACGGACCAAAGCTTGATTGGTTGCTCGGTTTCCAGGTTAGTAGACATGTCTAGTATTTTTAGCTTGTTCTGCATTGTTTTACTTACACGTTTTTTCATGAATGTAGATCCACAAATTTCTAGGTTATCCGCCCGTCCCGTTCACAGAGCCACAGATCACTTAGAGTCTGGAGACGTACCTATTGTGGCTTCTCGGGAAGGTGATGTTCACGGAGAACCATGTGACCACTATTAGTGCGCGCTACATCCCTATTGCACTTGACATTGCCAGCGCCACACCCCGACCACGTCACACCGAGTTGGGGTTTCGTGGTCTTAGCGGCTACGTACCGAGTTATGTGCAACGGTTGCCAACTTATCACGCCTAGGTCAGCCCTGCTTGGATGCCCATTATTCTTGCAATTGTGGTCGTGGGAGAGGTTCCCGATCGGGCGACCAGACATATTGGCGGAGCAGGCTTACCCGTTGGCTGAGATGTTCGATGCGGATCACATTGACATGCCTACTTTCGGCACCCTTTGGACTCGTCGCAGGGTATGTTATATATTTTATGTAAACTAACTTTATGCAATTTATGGTAGTACTAATATTTATGTACACTTACTCGTACTTTTGGTTTCCACAAAGATGATTTGCTCAAGATCAGGTGAGGAATTGCTATCCGACATTCAACAAACAGTTCGACGTGTTGCACAGTGAGCAGGTCATCTGGGAGCCATTGATGACGTGGATCACACGTTCGCTGGGGAATCCCAAGAGGAAGGTATGATGCAGCAAAGCAGCAGTTTCCCTTGATTACAAAACCACGGTTATCGAATCAGTAGGACTTGGAGAAGGCATTGCTAGGTGTCAATGGTGCCAGAAAAAGATTGTGGCGTGTTGACGTGGACCTACACATAATCACAAACAAACTACTTTGCCCCAACGAAACAGAGAGGTTGTCAATCTCTCCGGCTTGCTAAACACAAAGGATTAAATGTGCAGATGTAAAATATGACCAGCGAGCAAACGATTGTGGAAAGCTATTAAAACAGTTGTAAACAGTGTAGCAAAATAGGACCGGGGTCCACAGATCACTAGTGGTGTCTCTCCAAAAGATACACATGATGGGTAAACAAATTACAGCATGGCAATTGACAAAATTGTGGGCTCATAACAATACTATCATAAAACAATATAGTTCACCGCTTCATCTAATATGGGCATTACATCAAAATACATAGACCGTTATCCAACTGCATGTATGACTAATAATCCACCCTGAGATCGCTATTCAGCATGTCACCCAGAAGTATTAAGTTGCAAGCAACAGATCATTGCAATAAGCAAAGTGCACAATGTAAGAAATGTAAATAACACAAGGAAATAATACCACTGTTTTCTCCCTAGTGGCAATAGAACATTCATGAGCATAAGCGTTTCTGTCAATCACACTCAGCACATAAAGGCATGAACCCACTATCTAGCATAAATACCCTATCTGAAGATACTAACAATTACTTAGCCAAAGCATCCACTAGCATCGGAGAGCATGCAAGATCATAGATAAAACATAACACATAGATGAACAAGAGTAATGATTCCACAATTCATCGGATCCATGCAAACACATCATGTAGCAATTACAGATACGATGTTGATCATGATAGGCAGCTCACAAGATCTAAACAATGGAGTACAAGGAGAAAAAACAACCATCTAGCTACTGCTATGGACCCGTAGTCCCGTGGTGGACTACTCACGCATCACTCCGGAGGCAGGCATGGTGATGTAGATGCCTCCAGTGATGATTCCCCCCTCCGGCAGGGTGCCGGGAAGAGCTTCAGAACCCTCCCGATCTAGGGTTGGCGACGGCGGCGGCTGATGCATGTAAAATGCATACATGAACTTTGCACTATAATACTTGTATTCCATTCATATTTGCATCATATAAGGGGTATATTATTGTTATTTAATGATTTTTGGTAATTAATAATGATTTCCCCTTTTTATGGAATTAATCCTGCGTAGGCAGAAAACCCCTATTTCTTTCCTTATTTATTTCAGGGCCTTAACGATGTCATAATGAGCTGCAAATTTACGGGGATCATTATTTTGGAAGGAGGAAGACCTAGGAGCGAAGGGAGCAAGAAAACGGAGGCCGGAGGGGCGAAAGAGGGTGCCCCACGCGGCCAGGTACAAGGGCCGCGTGGGCCCACCTCTTTTGGCCCTCGTGGCCCCGTTTGCGACGATCCTTCTTCCTGAAGCTTCCTCGTGACCTAAAAACACCTATATAAAGAGCCCCCCGATGTTTTTCGGAGAGAGAGCCGCCACATGAGAGAAACAAGAAACAGAGACCAGGAGGCTGCAGATTGGAGGGAGGAAACTCTGGCGGAGCGCTGCCGGAGAGGTCTCCTTCTTCTCCATCGACATCTCCACCGTCTCCATGATGAAGAGGGAGTAGTCCACCTCTGGACTATGGGTTTGTGGCAGTAGCATATGTATCTCTCTCTCTCTCTTGAGTTTCACTAATTAACACCGTATGAGCTGCTGAACATGATTACGGTCATCGTTGTATTAACTTTGTGGTGGATCTTTTTATGAGTTAATATATGTTGAGATTGCAATGTTTATTTCAGTTATGAAAGTAGATGCATATTATGTACCCCGTTCTTGTATCCTTGTTTTGATCAAGCATGTTTATGAGAGCGTGTGAGGGGGAACGTGTGCATTAGTTGGAGTAACGGGGGTGGTGATGTGATAAGCTGACAACTTAATATCGCGATCCATTGGGTGTTTACCTTACTTTGTTGCCTCACTAGGGATAAACCAAAATACCATGTTGCAAGGTATGAGGAGTGACAAGCCTCTACCTATGACTAGATCCAGCATGTTCTTATTTTCACTTCATGTCATTAATCTTAAGGCTATACTCTGAGTCATCTTAATTACTAAGGTGTTATGATTTAGTTCGCATCTTGGTGGAGTATAAGTGAGACTAATAATCAAAAGGTCTTTATGTTAGGACGTGATGCCCATATAATTAGTAACATGTCATTAAACTTGTTTGCAATCTCATATGTTAATCCTATGTCTACTTATTTGCCACACTATATTGATGCATGTAAAATGCATACATGAACTTTGCACTATAACACTTGTATTCCATTCATATTTGCATCATATAAGGGGTATATTACTGTTATTTAATGACTTTTGGTAACTAATAATGATTTCCCCTATTTATGGAATTAATCCTGCGCAGGTAGAAAAACCCTATTTCTTTCCTTATTTATTTCAGGGCCTTAACGACGTCATAATGAGCTGCAAATTTACGGGGATCATTTTTTTGGAAGGAGGAAGACCTCGGAGCGAAGGAAGCAAGCAAACGGAGTCCGGAGGGCCAAAAGAGGGTGCCCCACGCGGCCCCTGTACCTGGCCGCGTGGGCCCACCTCTTTTGGGCCTCGTGGCTCCGTTTGCGTCGATCCTTCTTGCCGAAGCTTCCTCGTGACCTAAAAACGACTATAAAAATAGTCCCCCGACGTTTTCCAGAGGGAGGCGGCGGAGAAACACAAAACCATGAAACAGAAGACAGACGGCTGCCACCGGAGAAGATCGGAAGGGGGGGAACGCCGCTGGAATCACCTCCAGAGGTCTTCTCCATCCCCCTCCGGAGTCTCCATCAACACCACCGTCAAGAACAACACCATCTCCATCACCATCTTCGTGATCCACTTCACCCCCCTCATAGTTTGAGATTGTTCAAACCCTAGATATTGTCTAAGTACTATTCTACATGTTTGTGAATTGCTACTTGTCATTGTTTTGTGGGGAGATCATAGTTTCATATTGTGTTGTACCACTTGTACCACTGAATCATATCATGTCTTGGCGTTGTGAGTAGTTCTCTCATGTTCCTGGGGGTATAGGATGAATTGGCAATGATTTTTATATAACATGTGTTGGTATTTAGTCTAGTTTTTACCTTTGATGTGATTCTATGATGGTGTTGCGCGAACGTCGACTGCACATCACTTCACCTATATGGGCTCATAGGAGAACACTGTAGTGTAATGGAGTGAGGAAGACTTGGGAGGACACGTAAACCTGAGACCGAATCATGAAGTTGCATTATGAGGGTATTAGTATCGGGGACCTTAAAGATTAATGCTATGGTGGGACTTTATGTCTTAATAATTCTTGTGCAGTCATTTACTTGGCCACATGATCCATCATAAGAGGTTTAGTTTATTTATTTAGCTATTCCTAATTATGGCTCCATCCAAAGAAGATTAAAACTTGACAAAATGTTTACCTTGTTGTTCTAGAAATATTTATGCCATGAAGTCTAAGTAGCCCTTGGGAACTCTCTTCACCTATAAGAAACACACACTTGAGCTTGTCCTCTTGCTGCATAGAGGATTGGGCTTTCTCTCTTTGAGATCTTTCACTTGTCATATTGCATTTTCAGCATTTTACTTTATTGCAAACTCTACACCAAAAACCCAAAAACACTTGCATCATTTAATCATTTTAGTTTGTCTAGTGCATAGATAATAAGGGAAGTGACACTCTTATTTGAGAGGATAAATACTTATACCTTCTACTCCTCGTGGGATCGATACTATACTTACACATCGAAGACTTCAACGATCCCCTATACTTGTGGGTATCATATATTAAAGAGAGAGTGCATGTGTGAAACCATGAACCCCGGTCCATTTTTAATCATAAGAAACAACTTTCCAACCACTTTTAAGCATTTTTTACATTCAGCCATTTTAAAATCAGAAAATACAAAAACACTTTTATTCATTGCATACACATATAAAAACCCCAAAAATATCATCCATCATCATTACTATCATCCTTGCATTACTACTTACCACCATTGCATATTTATTTACTGTTTTGCATTCATTATTATCTTAATATCATTCTCACACCTTGTGCTTGACAACCACTTGGTGAGGTTGAGGGCACAAAGCAATCTACTTTGTTTGCAGAAAATCTAGAGAAGGACAAGGAGATAAAATCCCCACTACTGATTCCCCGAGAGTTCGATATTAAACCCTCGAGTCACCCTCGTGGGGAAAAAACTTCCACTTCTACATACTCTGCACTTGGAGGCTCAACCTATCCCATATATTATTTTCCTTTCAGGGTATCAAGAGTGCTTTTTGGCGTAGTTGAGGGAGAAACACTCTCATCAATTCCGTCATCAACGGACTCGGATGTTTTCTGGAGAATATGATCGGGTACTTAGGGTGTTCGGGTCAAAGACGAATTTATAGGCGAAGGGGCAACTTGAGATGATGCTGGAGGGCACCAGGTGGGGCCCAGGCACGGCCAAGGTGTGGGTCGTGCCTGGGGGCGTATGGTCCCTTTGGGGCCCCCTGTAGGCGTCCTCCTGGCTCTGTCCTTGTTTCCTCATGAAAATAATTCACGTAAATTTCCAGTTGATTCCGAGAAACTTCCTCGAACAACTTTTCTGAAATAAAAAGACAGCAGAAAACCTGAACTGGAACTGGGCATCTTGTTAATAGGTTAGTTCCATAAATCATGCCAAAATAATATAAAAACAAGTGGCACTGATATATAATCAAGCATGGAACATAAAAAATTATAGATACGTCGGAGACGTATCAGCATCCCCGAGCTTAATTCCTTCTCGTCCTCGAGTAGATAAATGAATACTAGATAATTTTTGAAGTGACATGCTACCAACACAATCTTGATCAAGTAATCATGTAAAGTATATGAACTGAATGAAATGATCCAAACAAAGGTTTATTGAATGAAACAAACAATGATTAACCAGGTGCAACATCTAAGCAAGAATTTATTAGAAAGGGTACTTTGAAGATCTAAAAGTATAACACCTGACAATGATTGATATCTCACAAAGCAACATTGTTTTGACAAAGGGGTTTGTCCAACACAAAGGAAGATTTAAGTTTTTAGCATAAATCTTCAACTTGCAACATATTTATCTCAAGATAAAGTCAGCACAAAGTTTTCATGGTTAGACACAAAGATAACATTAAGTAAAACTTGAACCAAAGTTGACACCAAGTGATTGCTTGAGAGGTAAAGAAGGAAGAGGAATACTGACTCAACATAAAAGTAAAAGAAAGACCCTTTGCAGAGGGAAGCAGGGATTAGTCATGTGCTAGAGCTTTTTGATCTTTTTTTTAGATACAGAAGTAAAACTCTTTTGAGATATGCATGTTTTCGTCAACGAATCCACAGAAGAGAAGGTAGATAGTCCTCTGTAACAAGCAAGGCTTTTACACTTTTGAGAGTGGCTGGTAATTAGAGGAATGAGGTCACTCCTAGTTCTCTTTTGTTTCACCACTAACCAATGTTTGACTGACTTCTCAGGTTTGCACTGTGCGGAGGAGAATGGTGGGTTATATTTATATTTTGCTTAAGCCAGCTCTCGGCAAATTCAAGTGAGCATGTAATCCATCCTCACCAGGTGAAAGGGGGAGAAAAATGGCCTTGCTTGTCACATAATATATCTAGCTTGTCTTTCACTGTTTCCTCATGAGCTTAAAAATAGAGACACAAAAGGGAAAATTTTGAACATTTTAAAGATAGCACATGAAAATTTTACTTGGAGTGGCAAGGAAATACCACATGTAGGTAGGTATGGTGGACACAAATGGCAAAGATATTTGGCTCATGGATTTGGATGCACGAGAAGTATTCCCTATCAGTACGGAATTTTTGGGCTTAGGAAGATATCAAGCAATCTCATAACATCAACTTGGTCAAGGATGACTACATGATATACATTAAGCAAAACCAGTAGACTTCACACCGTCTACCTTGTTAGCCAAACCAAATCTTTGCAAAAAGAATATCTAGACTTTGAGAGCTACCAAGCAGGACAAACATCATAATTTTAAAGCTTCAAGGCAATTCTTTACTAATATATTCTTACTAGATGTTCCACAAGTTTAAGCATTAAATCTATTTCATATCTCTAAATTGACAAGTATCAAATATTCAAAGACAATGATCTACAAGATTATGCAAGCACTTTTCTCACCTCCTAAATGATAATTTCCATTCAAGCAAACACCAATCAACCTATTTGAAACAAAACTAAAAGGGTGAAACCACAAGGGAAAACTTCCTAACTACAAAAGCTAACATCTCTGAACAAGAGATGCATGAAAAACAAGAGCTAGAAGCAACAATAATAAAAGCTAAACACTCAACACATATAAGTGAAGAACAGGAGTGTCTAATGAAAAAGCGGAGCGTGTCTCTCTCCCAAACAAGCATGCAAGGATCCAATTTATTGCAAAGACCAGAGAACAAAACACAAACAAACTGGAAGTAAAAAACAAATGACGCTCCAAGAACATCACATAATGTGTGAAGGAATAAAAATATAGTACCATGAGTAAAACCGATGATTGTTAATGAAGAAGGGGATGCCTTGGGCATCCCCAAGCTTAGACGCTTGTGTCTTCTTGAATATTTCAGAGGAGGGTCCATGGGGAGCCTCCCCAAGCTTAAGCTTTTGTCCCTTCTTGATCTGAGTTCATCACCTTGCACTTGGATACTTGAAAACTTCCTTCACGCAAAACTTATAGCAACTTAATTAGAGGGGTTAGTCCACAAAAACAATATCTTCATTCAGTTCCAAAGCACAAATCATGAACTTATTTTATAAAAAATTAGCTATTGTCACAAAGGTCTAAGTAAAGCTCTCGACCTCAAAAGAACTTCACTTTTCCCGTAAAAGAAGCAATGCAAAACTAAGAACAGAATCTGTCAAAAACAGAACAGACTGTAAAGATGAAATTTTTCAGGGTACTTCTGGACCTCAAATCAGAAAACGTAAAACTAAAGAAAGGTAGATACAACCCGGATTCTTGCTGTAAAAATTTTGCAGCCACATATGACGTTCTGTGATTTTTTGGATTTTCGAACAGTGAACAACAGAAATCTGTTTCTGGACAGCAAACTCACAAATTAGTCTTCCTCTCTTTAGAGGTTGTTCTTGGCACCAAAAACCAAAACAAAAAGATACAAGGGAGTTTCTATAGAAGTAACATCACCCAAAACAAGAAAAGCGCTTTTCTTTAACGCCTTTTAGCTAGGCGCAAGGATTTTAAACATGCTCTCATAAGAATAAGAGTTGAAGTAAAACAGAGCATCAAGAAGCAAATATCAAACACATTTAAGACTAACCCACTTCCTACGCATAGAAATCTTGTAATCAAATAAATCCATGAAGAACATAGTGATAAGCATAGGAAGATAAAATAAAACTTTCAACATAAAGAGAGAAAACTCTTTCTTATAAAAATCATTGAGGCATAAAGCAACCAGCATATAAAAGTAGAGCAAGAGCAACCTCAAAACTTTCATAATGATAGGGATCATAGTAAAATATTTCCCTCTCTCATAATAATTTTCAGTGGTATTATAATTAATATCATCAAGTAACACAGGACCATCATAGACTTCAGCATAAGTCATCATAAACAACCGTATCCCATTTTATTTCTACCCTCTATTCGTTTTTTGTTTGTTCTTGTGTTGGGTGATGTTTAATAGGGGAATCGTGGTCATAAGTGTAGCAAGCATCAATTTCCTCAAAAAGGGATATTTCAAGAGAATCCATATGAACATAACATTCATCCTCCTTTGGTAAGCATGGAGGGCAATCAAATAATGTAAGAGTTAAAGAGTTACTCTCATTAGAAGGTAGGAATGGGTAGCTAATCCATTCGTCCTCCTTTTGTTCGTCACTATCTTCCTCTTTTTCATACAATGAGCTTCCAGTTTCAGCAATTTCTTCTTCCACGACTTCCTGCAGGGCATTAGTCTCTTCTTTTAGAGGATAAGTTCTCTCAAGAAATTCAGTAATATAAGGATTATCATTGTAATACTCAAGGCAATATCCAAGTGTAACAAAATATTCAGATTTGTAAGAAGCATCATCAATATCTTTAAGCACAGAAGTAATTTCATAGGCACCCATAAAAACAACAAATTCTTCAATTTGTTCAAGATTATCAAAGTCATAGTTTCCTTTAGCATAAGAGGCCTATATTTCATCATCATTATAATCACATTGGAAAGGGAGGTGTTTATGCCTCCTACATCAAAAAGACTCATTAAGGCACCAGGATTCATCATATGTAGAGCAAAAGTTTTCAGCAAGACAACTCAATTTATTTATTTGTGCCCATAAGCTTTTCCCTTTTTCAGACAAGCGGTATTCCATATAATATTTATGTGGTTCCTCCGTGAACCCACCTTGCCAATAAGATCTAGTCTCACAGAAAGTAACCATTGATAGCAAGTAAAGAACAAGACATAATAACAGGACAAAACCGAAATAAACTAGGTGCTGGAAATTTTTTTTTTGTGTTTTTCTGTTTTAGAGCAAACAAAAGGCAAAGCAAGACTAACAAAAAATAAACTAAGCAAGACAATAACAAAGTAAAGTGAAAGGATGTGTGAAACTCCCCTAGCTGAAGCTTCCAAGTCCCCGGCAACGGCGCCAGAAAAACAACTTGATGACGTGGATCACACGTTCGCTGGGGAACCCTAAGAGGAAGGTATGATGCAGCAAAGCAGAAGTTTCCCTTGATTACATAAGCAAGGTTATCGAACCAGTAGGACATGGAGAAGGCCTTGCTAGGTGTCAACGGTGCTAGAAAAAGATTGTGGCGTGTTGACGTGGACCTGCACACAATCACAAACAAACTACTTTGCCCCAACGAAACAGAGAGGTTGTCAATCTCTCCGGCTTGCTGAACACAAAGAATTAAATGTGCAAATGTAAAATATGATGAGAGTGAAATATGACCAGCGAGCAGACGATTGTGGAAACCTATTAAACGGTTGTAAACAGTGTAGGAAAATAGGACCGGGGTCCACAGATCACTAGTGGTGTCTCTCCAAAAGATACACATGATAGATAAACAAATTACAGCAAGGCAATTGACAAAATTGTGGGCGCATAACAATGCTATCATAAAACAATATTGTTCCCTGCTTCATCTAATATGCGCATTACATCAAAATACATAGAACGTTATATGATACGTCTCAAACGTATCTATAATTTTTTAGTGATCCATGCTAGTTTTGTGATGCTTTCACATGTTTTTAATATCATATTACATCATTTTTATGCATTTTGTCGGACTAACCTATTGACAAGATGCCCAGTGCTAGTTCCCTGTTTTTGTGCTGAAATTGTTGCAGAAAGTTACTTCTGAAAATATTCTCGGAATTGGACGAAAATTTACAACGATTTTTTATTGGACAAATAAGGACCGGAGCCAGAAGGGCAGGTCCAGCTGAGGCCCAGAAGGCCCCCCGCGGGTACCAGCCGCGGCCCAGGGGGAGGCCGCGGCCGCAGGTCGCCCCTGCCCCTCGGGAACCCCCTCGGTCGCCTCCGACGCCTATAAAATCATCCCCAATGCAAAAACCCTACCCCCCGAAGGATTTTCCCAAATACGCAACAGAGCTCCGCCGCCATCACCGACAAGTTTCGGGGGTTCAGAAGGTCCTGTTCCGGCACCCTGCCGGGACGGGGATCGACCGCCGGGGCCATCTCCATCAACACCGCTGCTTCCCGCGATGAGGAGGGAGTAGTCCCTCACCGGGGCTGAGGCTTATACAAGTAGCTATGTGTTTATCTCTCTCTCCCATGATGTGATCTTCGTTGTGATCATGAGCTTTGTTAGTGTGGTTGAATACATGATGTTTCCCTATGTGTAATGGATATGATGTTGCTCAAGTGGTGTTATTTAGTACAGTTTCCGGAGCCACCGTTGTGATCATGGTACCTCGGTGACAGTGTGGGTGCCGTGTGTGACTCTATGGATAATAGATTGGAAGGATCTTCATCATGAGTTTGTTCTTTATTATTGTTGGATTGAATAGATCATGAGGTTTCTTGATGCTTGTGTTATTGAAGAAAGAGACTATTCAAGAAATATGTTGTGGTGTTTGTTAGTACTATCTTTGGATGCGGATAGTGACAGCATGAAGTGTCCATAGATGTGGAATACGAACTTTAAGGTGTGCTTTTCGTAGCCCTACGCAATTCTCATCCTATTTGATCCACAAAAGAATTATCTCCGAGTAACGTCTACCATGCATGTATTTTTGTGGGAACTATCATGTGTTTAATTATGTTAATGATGTTGAGAGTAGTCACTATTGAAAGTATGAAGCCTAGGCCTTGTTTCCAAGCATTGATACACCGTTTTTAGTCACTTTTGTCACTTGTTTGCTTGCTGCCATTTTTATTACAGAATTACAAAACCTTGTTTTACCATCCATATTACCCATATTTTAATATCTCTTCGCCGAACTAGTGCACCTATACAACTGACAATTGTATTAGGTGTGTTGGGGACACAAGAGACTTCTTGTATCTTAATTGCAGGGTTGCTTGAGAGGGATATCTTTGACCTCTACCTCCCGTGGATTCGATAAACCTTGGATTACTCACTTAAGGGAAATTTGCCGCTGTCCTACAAACCTCTGCGCTTGGAGGCCCAACAAGTCTACAAGAATAGAAGTGTGTAGTAGACATCATTATCCAACTGCATCTATGAGTAATAATCCACCCTGAGATCGCTATCTAGCATGTTACCCAGAAGTATTAAGTTGCAAGCAACAGATCATTGAAATAAGCAAAGTGCATAATGAAAGAAATGTAAATAACACAAGGAAATAACACCGCTGTTTTCTCCCTAGTGGCAACAACACATTCATGAGCATAAGCGTTTCTGTCAATTGCACTCAGCACACAAAGGCATGAACCCACTATCTAGCATAATTACCCTCTCTGAAGATACTAACAATTACTTGGCCAAAGCATCCACTAGCATCAGAGAGCATGCGATCATCATAGATAAAACATAACACATAGATGAACAAGAGTAATGATTCCACAATTCATCGGATCCATTCAAACACATCATGTAGCAATTACAAATACGATGTTGATCATGATAGGCAGCTCACAAGATCTAAACAATGGAGTACAATGAGAAGAGACAACCATCTAGCTACTGCTATGGACCCGTAGTCCCGTGGTGGACTACTCACGCATCACTCCGGAGGCAGGCATGGTGATGTAGATGCCTCCAGTGATCATTCCCCCCTCCGGCACGGTATCGGGAAGAGCTTCAGAACCCTCCTGATCTAGGGTTGGCGGCGGCGGCGGCCTCGGATGTTTTCTGGAGAATATGATCGGGTACTTAGGGTTTTCGGGTCAAAGACGAATTTATAGGCGAAGGGGCAACTCGAGACGACGCCGGAGGGCACCAAGTGGGGCCCAGGCACGGCCAAGGTGTGGGCCACGCCTGGGGGGCGTCTGGTCCCTGTGCGGTATCTCTCTTCTTTGCACCAGAGATCGCGCATACTGGATAACAAAATCGAAGATCATCTTCGATGTCTTCGTTGAGGAGATGGCCCAACAGAGGGTAATGAGGCAATTTGGTTTTCGCCAGCAGATCATTCCCCCGCCTACGGAACATCCTGTGCCAGCAGTCGTCCACATGTATTTCAACTTACATTTATGAATATATGCTTGTAGTCCAAAAATTTAGATTAATTAATTGTCTAACACACACCGTATTTTTAGATTGACCGAGAGGGGAACTAACAGGATGGCTCAACAGTGGCTCCAGAGGGTTCAGACGTTCGTTACGGAATGGGACACTGCGAGGACGTGAGTCTGGGAAGAGGATGCCGTGTTTGATATCTCACTGTTCAACCACTATTTATGGTGGTACATGACCGCGACACGAGTACGCATCATTCATCACTCTCATCCGGAGGAGATGCCAGAACCTGCTACTTGGGATATTTACCCGAACCAGTCTGTTTCGGGCTCGAGACAGCACGCAGTAAATATACTTAAATTGTCTGAACTACTGACTTCGATTTCAGGCACATGTACTTAATACTCTAAGTGACAATTTCATGCACAATTGACACAGGAGGTTCAGGCTGACTTCGCTGAGTACGGACGTTCTCTGTCTACTGGACCTCTACTAGAGCGAGAGCACCATGTGTCATGGCAGAGGCGTATGGAGGGAAAGTTACGGACTATCTACGAGACTATCACGTGCACTCGCACTTCGGACGTTGTTCACCACCACGGGGCACAGCGCCCCCACGTCCGTCAACGAACCAGCACCACCTGCATCAGCAAGATGCCCCCGAGCAGCGACATCACATGCGTCCTCACCTAGCACCACAGCCGACGCCCACACCACCCCCTCCTGACCAACCTGGAGGTTCGGGGTGGCAGCAGCCGCAACACAGTCCTACGTCGAGCTTCGTATTTAGGCCACAACCCGAGCCACATGATATGTATATTCATGTCCATAATTTTCCGTAAAAATGGCAGGAATACTTATGTTTGTGCGATGCAGGTGCTTTCATGTCCGGGCAACCGTCGTCCATGTCCGGATCCGCATGGGGGGATGATCAGGAAGGTGGGAACCAGATAGAGGAGATCACCGCTTCACAGCTTTTTTTTGGGACCGCTCCACCATACAGCACACATCCCACGCAGCCCACGCCCCCACCGAGCCCACATAGCCCACGCAGGAGCAGCAGTATAACGACGACGGTACCCCTGCTCGTCCCATTAGGATACCAGTGAGGTATGGATGGACGACGCCCTAGCAGCCACCACTAGACCGTCGTGGCATATGGAAGTAGCACACCTATCTATATGACTGGAGACATGCCTATCCACCTATGTATGAGACACCTTATTTGTATGAGACATATTCCTATCTACCTATGTATGAGACACCTTATTTGTATGAGACATATTCCTATCTATGTATGATCAGACATGCTTGCGATATTTATTAAGAAACGGTGAGAGTACAACTTTTTCATTAACACACGATACAACTTAACATTAAATTCATCCTAAAGCTTAAATTAACAACTAGAACTGAAATTAAGATACGACCGGTGGCGATACTTAAAATAAATGTCATCTCCCGTCCATGCATCCTCCTGCCTCCGTCGATGGGCCACTCTTGCCCTTCGACGATGTCGTTCTCTTGGTCGTGCTGCTAGGCATGAAGATGTCATCATCGTCCTCGCATCCTCCTGCCTCCGTCGTTGGGCCACTCTTGCCCTTCAACGATGCCGCTCTCTTGCCCTTTGACGATGCCGCTCTCTTGGTCGTGCTGCTAGGCATGAAGATGTCATCATCGTCCTCGCTCTCCTCCGCCCATGAACTCGGATTATCTGCTAACCAATTGGTTAACTTCTCGCACCTACTTATTTCCTTCACCTTCTTCCACCTTTCACACGGCCTGAGAAGTTCCTGTCATATTTCCTAGGGAGTCCTATGAGGCCAATGATGTTTCCTCCACATTGTCGCGTCTATCTCAGTGAGAAAACTATCACTACTAATGAGTTCCTCCCATGGAACTAATTTATTGTCTACCCTAAACTCGGCGGCACACTTCAAATGGCGCTCAGACTTGTGTGGGAGAAAGCTATGGTAATGAGAAAAACCAGACATCTTCGAGTGAATTCACTAGACTGGTTATCCACCTAAGTGAGCAACGACTTTTATAGGTCAGGAAGAGAAAAAAGGCACGAAAAGAGAAAGAGCGGGAGAAAATGCGGGAAGAGAAAGGGTAGAAGAAAATGGAGGGAACGAGAAAGGGAGGGAGAAAATGGCGAGAACAAGAAAGGGCGGGAGAATAAAGGTGGGAAGAGAAAGGACGAGAGAATAAAGGCGGGAAGAGAAAGGGCAGGAGAATAAATGCGTGAGCAACGGTGGCGAGAATAAATGGCGGGACAACATATTTTTCATTACCACACGGTACATCTTAAAATAAAAGACACCATATATTTAATTTAACATCTAAAATTGAAATTAAGATACAAGTGATCTAAACCCTAAGATACATCGGCTTAATACATTGGGAACGGGCATGGGCGGGAAGGTCATGCAGCAGTCGGTGTCACCTTAGCCGAAAAGGGCTTATCGGCTTCGTGCAAGCCGATCAGGACTGCTCGGCGTCGATGAAGCCGACCAGGTCTGCCAGGCCTGGCAGTGCCAGGAACGGTGGCAGGCCGACCAGCTAGTCGGCTTCGGGTAAGCCGATACGCCCTGCTCGGCATCAGTGAAGCCGACAAGCCCTGCTCGGCGTCAGTGAAGCCGACAAGTCCTGCTCGGCGTCAGTGAAGCCGAAGCCGTATTATTTTTCGAAATGTTTAAAAATGCGTATTATTTTTCGAAAAAAATTAAAAAATGTATTATTAAAAAAAATCGGGCTGTGGATGTGGGCGAGGTCCCGTCTGCGGAGCCGGAAGAGGAATCAGAAGCCGCATCATCCTCGTTCCCCTTCTCACAGTTGCTGCTCGACTTGGCTGCCCTAGCCCATTTACTTATCTTCGTGGATCGCTCCGATGGCGGCGACTGGGAGTGGGATTCCTCTGATTGTTGCGGATGTGCAGCACGCTGGCGTGTCTTCGGTTGGGACGCATCTCCCTCTTGAGTCATTGGGAGGTCCACACCCGTGGTTGCCGAGGGAGTCGCCGGCTTCTGCTTGGAACGGCGGCGTGGTTGGGGCCGCCGTGTTGACGCCTCTCCCTCTCGATTCATAGGGCAAGATGCGAGTGAGGTCCGCCTCCGCCTTCCCACTTGTGGTGGAACTGGATTCTTACAATAATTCTCGATGGCATTGATGCTAAATCTCGTGGGTGGAGGAGTTTGTTGCGGCACTGGATTTGTTGGATTATTAGGATCATATTTGTTATACCACAGGTTACTGGAAATTTCTCAAATTCGAGTCAGTGTTCTTTCTTCCTCCTCTCAAACTCCAATCACTGTAGATGGGGATGACGATGTGGCCGTCCGAAGTGAAACGAGCCACAGCCCGCGACGACGCAGTTGGCCGCCACGGCGAGGGAGAGGGCAAGGATGGACCGAGCCGGAAGACAACGTTCACGAGACCTTTATGGAAGAACATGCATGAACGTAACCATTTAGCAAATGGTATGTTCTTATAAGGATGAACCACTCATGCATTATCCTGGAGGCGGAGTGGTGATATAGATACCTTCGATGATGATTCTCCTTCGACAGAGTAATGGAAAAGGGACTTAGATCGGTTTACGTGACGGCAAGACTATGTATTGTAACTTCGCAAAATAATTCCCGTCCCATAACTTTTAAGCTGAGTCGAGAGGGGGTGGTCAGGGGGGCATGCGGCCAAGGGGCGCGTCCCCGCGATCGTGGGTCCCACCCACGTGGCCAGGTGATGGCCCCTGGTCGTCTCCCTTGGCTCTCCGGTCCCCTCGAAAAGGTATTGTTCATGGTATTTTTTCCGAATTTTCTACATTTTTTCAACGATTTTCTGCGATACCAAAAATATGCAGAAAACAACAACTAGCACTTGACATTGGGTTAATCGGTTAGTCTCACAAATACTGTAAAAATGATATAAATCATGATATAAATATGTAAGTTATGTAACAATGATATTAAAGTAGCATAGAACAATAAAAAAATACGTTTTACACGTATCACATATCATGTGTGCTGGTACGCGAGAGCCACTAGTATGCATCCCTTTTGAGTTGGTATACTTCACTACCAGAGCGAGAAAGAGGAATCTGGGCGGCTAACTATCTGCCCCCAACTACACTGACCAAGCCTCTGATCCCTTCCTCCTTTGGTGGACACTCTAGCGACGGGAGGGGGTGGGAACCACGATGTTTTGGCTTCGGCATGTAGTTAGGATTTGCCTAGTGCTTCCTTGGGGCGATGCTTAGAAGCACTGCTTCTATGGAGGACGACGTCGCGTCAGAATAAATTATCTCGACTCTTCCTCCATCTTGATGTCGCTCCAACTGGTGGTGTCGGGGGCGGGGGGAGATAGGTGGCTGATACGTGTCAAACGTATCTATAATTTTTTATTGATCCATGCTTGTTTTGTGTCATTGTCACATGTTTTTTCTATCTTATTATATCATTTTTAGGCATTTTACTGGACTAACCTATTGACAAGATGCCCAGTACCAGTTCCCTGTTTCTGTCTTGTTTTTGTTGCAGAAAGTTACTTCTGGAAATATTCTCGGAATTGGACGAAAATTTACGAGGATTTTTTATCGAACAAATGAAGACCGGAGCCCGAAGGACAGCTCCGTAGGACCCACACGGGTCTACCTTCTAATGAGAGTAACTCTCTAACTCATACATTATTTAATTGTCCTCTTTGCTCACCAAAGGAGGATGACTTCTACGATCCTATTGATTCGTTTGAAACATCCATTTTTGATAAAAATGATCTCGTTATATATGATAATCCATGCTACATTGATAAATCTTATGATAATCCTCTATTTATTCCAACCATTGAGATGTATGATAATGAGGAGTTGTGCTTAGAAAGTTTATATGATAAAGCTCTTGATGATGGTCCTATGTTACTTGATGATAAAACTTATAATGCTATTGAAAGTGGGCTTGATTCCACTATTTTTGAGATGGACCGAAATTATGTGCTTGTAGATCATGAAAAGCCTGTTTTAAGTGATAATTATATTGTTGAGTTTGTTCATGATTCTACTGAAAATTATTATGAGAGGAAAATATGATTGTTGGAGTTCTCATGTTACTAAAATACCTCTCTTTATGCTGAAAGTTTTGAAGTTGCTCTTGTTTTACCTTCCTATGCTTAATGATTTGTGCTTCATTCATTTATTTGCTTACAAGATTACTATGCATACAAAGTGGGTTAGACTTAAATGTGTTTGGTTTTTGCTTTATTGATGCTCTCTTTTGCGTTTCAACTCTTATTCTTATAAGAGCATCATTGAAATTACTTGGCCTAGCTAAAAGGCTTTAAAGAAAAGCGCTTATGGGTGACAACCCATTTTTCTTTCGGTTTCTTTTCGCTTTCTTGAGTCATGAAGTTGTTGCCTCTGTAGAAACTTCATTGTATCTTTTCTTTTGGTTTTTTGTGCCAAGAATTAGCCTCTAATGTATTGAAAGTGCGAGGTATTGATTTGCTGTCCAGAAACAATTTCTATGTGCCTGTTACAGAAAATCTCGAAAAATCCCAGAACGTGATCTTTTTCTGTAATTTTTTTACAGAAAGCCTGATACTTTTATTTATATTTCATTAGTTTTAAATTTTCTTATTTGAGCTACGTAAGTGCCTCTTAAAATTCGATCTTTACAGATTGTTCAGTTTTTGACAGATTCTACCTTTATTTGTATTCACCTCTTTTATTAGCGTCATTCGCGGTACTTTTTGGAAGGAGTGCCACTTTGAGGCTTAGTAAACAGTAGCTAATGCTAAATCAAGTTTGTGCAATTTGTCTTGGGGGAACCCAAGTGGATTTTATTTTATGAGTACTAACCCTCTAATCAGTTTGTGAGAAGTTTTGTGTGAAGAGAGTTTTTAAGTTCCACGAGAGAGGATGATGAAAGAAGTTGAAGGATGGACAAAAGCACAAGCTTGGGGATGCCCCTGAGGGCATCCTCTGGACATTCAAGAAGACTCAAGTGTCTAAGCTTGGGGATGCCCAAGGCATCCCCTCTTCTTCATCGATAACCATCAGGTCGTCTCCGTTGAAACTATGTTTTTATTACTTTACATATTATGTGCTGTTCTTGGAGCGTCATTTTATTTTTCTTTCATTTTTTTTGTTTTGTTTGCTGGTCATATGCTTTATTGGATCCTAGCTATCTTGTGTGGGAGAGAGACACGCTCCGCTTTTTCATTACAATACTCCTGTGCCTCGCTTATATCTTGTTGAGTATTCTTAGCTACTGTTTTTCTTATCAGCTCTTGTGCTTCGCTTATATCTTTTTAAGAGTTGTTAGCTGCTCTTATTAAACTCTCTTGTGCTTCACTTATATATGTTAGAGAGTTATTTTGGTTGCTTGGTTGATGTGTTAGAACTATAAAATGCTATGCATGTGGTAGTGGTATGAAATAGAAAAAATCTACATAGTGTTGTAGATCTCTATGTAGATAATTTGATACTCTTCAATTGTTTTGAGGCATTAAAATAACTAATGGTTAAAATGTGTTGGTTAACGTTGTTAGAACTGATTAGTGGAGACGTATTAGTAGAGTGTGGAGCCGTACCTTTCTGAACTAAAAACAACCTAAGTCAATAATGCTGCTGTATCATGAATTTTGCTCAGTTGAAAAGTAGTTCCTAGTGATTAGTTACTAGTAAGATCGGGGAAGCCAATGGGGCACTTGTGTCGCCGCCACGATCCTTCTTGGGGTGTTTTAATCACTTGTGGAACATTGAAATTGCTAGTCGTTTGCAATATATGAATGCATAGTTGAGTTTTGGTTTTTGGCACTTCCACCTCCATATTTTGCTAGACTCTTCAATGCTGTGCATTGCCCTCTCTCACATAGAGATTAGCGCATACTTCGCCAGTACATCCAACCCCGTGGGAGAATTTACTCCTGTTCTCCTACACATAAGCCAATTATCTTCTCAAAACAGCCACCATACCTACCTACCACGACATTTCCATAGCCGTCCCGAGATACATTGCCATGCAACATCCATCATTACATTACATGACTTGATGCCATTCTTTATTTTCATATAGTTTTGCTTGATCATTGAGTTAGTGTGATGCCTGGTTTGCCACATGTTCTACATTTTTTTCCACACTACGCTCGATCATGCATTCTTTCTTTTATACATCATGTATTAGTCTTTTGAGTTATGAGTACCAAAAAGTGAAGGGGTCGCAGCATAGAAAACAAAAAATTTCCTACGCAACAGGCGGAATAAACCCCAAGGATCTAGATCTATTAGACGAAGGTAGCGAAGATGAGATCCAATCTCTTACCCTTGAAGATCAATAAATGTGTTTTGTCGGTGCAGGGGTTGGCTAGTCGATCCCCGCAACTAGACTCATCTAGTCGCGAGGAGATGTATTTCCTCGAAGTCCAATTCGACGAAGTGCCACAAGGGGTAGCACCTCCGCGATATCCACACGTACGGCTCGATGTAGATCTCCGCCTTCTTGATCCCGCAAGCAAGGTGGAGATGGCTAGATGGATCTCGGCACCACGACGGTTGTGGTGGCGTTGATGGTGATGATCTCCACGAGCATGGCTTCGCCAAGCCAAGCAAGAGGAGAGGGAGAGGAGGAGGTGCAGCAGCAGCCCTACACTAGGGGTGGTGCGGCTAGGTCATGGAGGTGGTGGTGGCGGCAGCCCTCCGGGAGAGGGGTGGCGTAGGAGAGGTGGAGATGGAGGAAGGGGGTGGCGGCTAGGGCACCTGGGGGAGCACACATAGGTGCGGCTGCCCTCCCCAGCCCCCCTTTATATAGGAGACCAGGGGGGCTGCGCCCCACCCCCTCCTAGGGCCGGCGGCTGGGGAGGAGTGGCCCCCAAGTCACCCCTTAGGGTTTTGGCTGCCCCCTCCCCACATGGGCCTTAAGCCCTTGCCGCATGGGCCCCTTGGGGCTGGGTGGTGCGGCTGGCCCTAGGCCAGTCCACCACCTCTTTATCCCACGTGGACCCCATACTCCTATGGGCCCCACTTCTAGACTCCTCTAGAACCTTCTAGAATATTCCGGAACCCTTCCAGAAAATCCCGGAACTTTTCCGATACCTCCGGAAACCACTTTCCTTATATGAATCTTATTCTCCGGACCACTCCGGAACTCCTCGTGATGTCCGGGATCCAATCCGAGACTCCGAATCACCATTCGTTCATTCCATCAATTATCTCATCACTAACCCTAGCTACATCGGAGCGTTAAGTGTGTGACCTTACGGGTTCGAGAACATGCAGACATGATCATATCAATAATCAACAGTGGGACCGGGATGCCCATATTGACTCCTACATATTCAACGAAGTTCTTTATCGATTGAACCACGATGCCAGAGATTCTTAATCTCGTATACGATTCCCTTTGTCTCACCGATATTTAATTTGCCCGAGATTCGATCGTCGATATCCCCATATCTAGTTTCATCTCGTTACCTGGCAAATTCTCTTTACTCGTCCATAATATAGGATCTCCGTGATTAACACTTAACCACATGGTTGCAACCTTTCTGATGCTATATTACCGAGAGGGCCCAGAGATATCTTTTCCGTCACAAGGAAGGACAAATCCCACTCTTGATTCATGTCACCCAACAAATACCATCGGAGATACCTGAAAGCCACCTTTATAATCACCCAGTTACGAAGTGACGTTTGATGTCCACAAAGCATTCCTCCGGTAAACGGGAGTGACATAATCTCATGGTCTAAGGAAACTATACTTGGCATACTAAAAGTGTTGGCAATGAAACTTGTGTGACACGATCAATTGCAACTCTTTATTATCGGGTCTTGTCCATCACATCATTACTCCTAATGATATGACTCCGTTATCAAGTGACTGTAGCAAGTCCATGGTTAGGAAACTCTAACCATCTCTTGACTAACGAACTAGTCCGGTAGAGGCTTACTAGGGACACCTGTTGTTTATATTCCACACATGTATTATGTTTTCGGTTAATACAATTATAGCATGGATAATAAACTATTATCATAAACATGAATATGCAAATAAACCATTTTATTATTGCCTCTAGGGCATATTCCCAACAAAAAGTGTGATGATTCATTTGTAATATAGGGTGTTTCTCCTACGGTGAGGTAAAAAATAATAAAAAAGTGAAAAATAGAAAAAGAGAGAGGGAGCAGCACTACTATCCTATTATACCACACTTGTGCTATGTTAGCACCTACACTTCATTTTAGATAGTTCTCATGTTGTTTTAGTAGTATAACTATGTGGGGATTTTTAACGTTATAGAACTTGGCTTGTATATTCCAAGGATGAGCCTCCTCAAGTGAGCTCTAGGTCTTCATGAGCAAGCAAGTTGGATGCACCCCCACTAGTTCCATTGGAGAGCTTTCATACACTTATAGCTCTATGTGCATCCGTTGCATGGCAATCACTACTCCTCATTCAGTGTCAACTACAAGACTTCCTCTTGTCTTGTGGTTACCCTCTCCACTGTTTGAGCCTTTCTTTTTGACCTTCCAAACCCCCATCATTATTCTCTTTGCCATAACCTTTTGGTGCCAAAGCCACTTCTCACTTGCACTAGTTGAGTATACTTCGAAACAGTTGATGTGGGAAGGAAGTGAATTAAATCACTTGACTGGATCTTGACTATTTCATGAATAACTACTTGATGCTTTGTAGAATGATTGATACTCTACATTGGAGACATAATTTGCAATTCTTCTTTCAAAACCTTATGTATGGTTCCATGTCTCCAACACACTTATTCATGAAAAGTTTCTAGCATTGTTAGCTAGCTTATGTTAATCATTGTTTGCTTAATGTCAACTATAGATAATTGTTTTGGATCACTTTATTTACATCATGTGCTTTACATTACTATCTTGATCAAGATTATGTTGGTAGCATGTCTCACCAAAAATTATTATTTTTATCACTTACCTACTAGAGGACGAGTAGGAGTTAAGCTTGGGGATGCTAATACGTGTCAAACGTATTTATAATTTTTTATTGATCCATGCTTGTTTTGTGTCAATACTCAATTGTCACATGTTTTTGCTATCTTATTATATCATTTTTAGGCATTTTATTGGACTAACCTATTGACAAGATGCCCAGTGCCAGTTCCATGTTTCTGTCCTGTTTTTGTTGCAGAAAGTTACTTCTAGAAATATTCTCGGAATTGGACGAAAATTTACGGGGATTTTTTATCGAACAAATGAAGACCGGTGCCCGAAGGTCAGCTCCGGCAGACCCCGATATGTCCATTTCGCATCACTATTTACATCATAATTTATCTTTATTCATTGATATATTTCATATTGTGATGCATTACTTATGTTATTTTATCTTATTTTGCATGTTTTGCAATTTTGGGGGATTCGTGTGCCGGAGTCTGGAATCAGCTGGAAAAGTACCCGTCAAGACACCTGAACTGCAAAGCTCAGAAAATTCTAGAAAAATTCAGGAGCTATTATTTTGAGAAATAAGTCACGGAGCCAGAAGGGGGCACGGAGGCGAGCCACCAGGGGCAGGGGTGACCCCTGGCGGCGGGCCCACCTCAGGCTGCGACTGTGCCCGCCCCTGGCCTTCGTGGCCCACCTCCGGCTCCCCTTTGACGTATTACTAGCCTTTGACCTAAAAACGTCGGGCAGACCTCGAAGAAATATTCCGCCGCCTCTGCGAGGCGGAAACCAGACAGAGAGAAAAGAGCTCCGGTAGGGAGAGATCTGCCGAGGAAATTCCCACCCGGAGGGGGAAATCGCCGCCATCCTCATCACGATCACGCCGGGCATCATCGGGATCATCATCAACATCATCTCCATCACCAGCACCTTCATCACCATCATCACCCCATCGCATCTCGCTGTAGCTTTTGAAGTTGTGACTTGTTAGTTCATTGGGATCATTTCCCGAGTGTTGATTACCCGTTGTAGTTGATGCTTGTGAGTTTTATCGGTGAATTACTGTTGCGATCAGATTGTTATCCATATTCATACCACCACTGACCATGATCTATATGATGTCTCATGAGTAGTTCATTTGGTTCTTAAGGACATGGGGAAGGCCTAGTTGCTAGTAATTGCATAATGTTAAGCAATATTTAATTATTTGATGATCCATGTTGTGTTGTTATTCCTCTAGTGGTGTCGTGTGAACGTCGACTACATGATACTTCACCTTTTAAGGGCCTAGGGGAATGTATGGTGTATTTAGTTTGCCTACGGTAGGGTTGCCGGAGTGACAGAAACCTGAACCCAGTTTTGCGAACTAGTGCACTAGGGAGTGTAGGATCCAGGAGTTTAAAGCTGTGGTTAGGTTGTTATCTTAATTACTTTCTTGTAGTTGCGGATGCTTGCAAGAGGTTTAATCACAAATATGTATTTGTCCAAGTAAGGGCGGTGCGTCAGCATAGGTTTACCCACACAACATTTATCAAAACGTTGAAGATTAATTAACGGCGTGCAATGAAAATGGCTAGGCAGAAATTCCCATGTGTCCTCAGGAACGTTTTAATCATCATAAGTAACACCACCGGCTTGTCCTTTGTGCTAAAAAGGATTGAATCACTTGCTGCAACAATAGTTGCAACCTATTATTTACTTATTCTTTATTTGCTTGTTATACCAAAAACCCATAAATGTTTTCCTTTTAGTTCTTGCAGTGAAACCTTGCTGAAATCCACTTGTCAACACCTTCTGCTCCTCGTTGGGTTCAACACTCTTACTTATCGAAAGGACTACGATCGATCCCCTACACTTGTGGGTCATCAAACCCACACAGCCCAGGGGCAGCCCCTGGACGCGGCCCATAGCCCACCCGTGGGTGGGACCCGCCCTGTCCTGTGGGAGACCTCTCGGCCGCCTCCAACACCTATAAAATCATCCCCGATGAAAAAACCCTAACCCCCGGATGATTTTCCCAAATACGATACAGAGCTCTGCCGCCATCGTCGACAAGTTTCGGGGGTCAGATTGCCCTGACGGGGATTAGCCCCCAGAGACATCTTCATCGCTATCGCTGCCTCCGGGATGTGTTGTGAGTAGTTCCCCCATGGACTACGGGTCCATGGCAGTAGCTAGTTGGTAGTCTCTCTCCCTTGTGCCTCCATGTTTATGATCTTGTGAGCTGCCTAACATGATAAAGATCGACTATTGTAGTGCTATATGACGTGTTTGCTGGGATCCGATGGCTTATGAAGTTATGATCAGATTGTGCATGGTTCTTATATGTTAATTTATGTTCTTACATGCTCTCTAATCTAATGATTAATGGAATCCCATCTTAGGATTTGTTGTATGTTGATAGGACTAATGGTAGGGTTTGTCAGAGTGACATAAACGTAAAACCCCGAGTTAGTTCTTGAGATGTATGGGATGAAGGAGGACCTTTTATGTTTGTTAATGCTACGGTTAGGATTTGCCTTAATGAATGTTTAGTATTTGCGGAAACTTGTTAATGTTCCAATCATATAGATGTGTAATCACTAGTTGTGAGCGCGCGTGTGCTGTGGCCTCTCCCACTTATTTAAGTTGCAGTCATTTTATGCCATTAATTGTTTAGATCTCCAAAAGAGAGTATTTATGTTAGATAGTTGGTTCATGCCCCCTCTTGTGCCTGGGCACGAGTGACAAAAACGTCTAAGGACGAGGGTGTGCTGTTGCAACTAGGGGTAAAACATCGGTGTTTATATCTACTTGATCATAAATATTGCTTACATCATGCACTTTACTTAATGCAATTGTATGTTGCTTGCAACTTAATACCGTTGGATGACAGGTTGGATAGCGATCCCGCGGTGGACTTTTTAGACAAAGATGCAGTTGGACTCAACGGTCTTTGTTATTTGTTGTGATGCCTACATGAATATTATCATGAACTCTTTGATATAGCTAGATTAAGTTTGTGTCATAATCTTGTCAATTGACTAGCTGTAATTTGTTTACCCATCATATACATGTTTTATCTTATGGAGAGACACCACTAGTGAACCCTTGGGCCTCGGTCCATCTTTCACCATCACTGCTTCCGTGTTACTTTTACTACTGCTTTCAAATCACTGCTGCTTTCACCCCCTTTGTGTTACTTGTGCTTCTCCAGGTGTGGCCGAATTGGCGACTCAGCTGCAAAGACCTTTAAGTATTCTTTGGCTCCCCTTTTGTCGAATCAATAAATTGGGTTACACTTCCCTCGAAGACTACTGTGATCCCCTATATTGTGGGATATGAGTGGCCGGTCGTCTTGCCGATCTCTGGATCTGGTAAGATTCATGTCTCGTGGTCGGTGTTTGCCACTGTCGCAGGTGGAGGTCGCGTCCCTTGCTGCAGTTGTGTTTGATGACGTTAGGTGGCGACGTTCCTCTTCTTCGACTATGTTCGAATCTGATGACCATGGGGAAGATCCCCGACCGATACGCCACAAGTCTTGGTTTCGTCGCTTGTGACGACCGGTTCATCGACTCGAAAAAGCATCCTTGTATTTGAAGGTGCTCTCCCAGATCTAGATATGGTGGCAGTGGACAATGATTCGGCGAGGCACAATATTCTTCAAGAGTGGAATTTTAATTTTACTTCTTACGGTTCTTTTTGCAAAGTTGCTTGACACGTCATGTTTGCACCATATGTGTAATATCTATAAACAGATTGTCGTTTCAAAATTTACATGGCTAAATGAGTGAACAAACACATTAGCTATATACATCCATTTAAAAAAAATCTAAAATATGTTATATTTTGAAACGGAGAGAGAGTATGTGGTTACTTTAAAAAAATACTTCACTTTTCTTAATTTCGAAAAAGAGAAGCAGGCGTCGGTGTTGCGGTCGAATCTGCTGCGGTCGCATCCATCGAGCCTAGGGTTTTGTTTGGTGCGACCCACCACCGCGCGCTACGTGGCCGCCACACTCCCAAAGCCAAAGCCAAAGTGATACCCTCCTCCTCACCGCAGCCTCCTGCTCAATCCTACGCCGCCGCCAGAGCCCCCTTCCCCCACCGGACACCTCTTCGCGGCTGCGGCGGCCGAGGAGAGTCGCCGTAGATGGCGGACCGTCTGACCCGTATCGCGATCGTGAGCGAGGACAAGTGCAAGCCCAAAAAGTGCCGCCAGGAGTGCAAGAAGAGCTGCCCCGTCGTCAAGACCGGTAATTCCTCTATCTCTCTGCGGCTCGCGCTTCCGGTCGACGGGGTTTACGATTTGTCCGCGGGTGATTTGGCGAATCGAAGTTTAGATCCATTTCTATGGGGCAATTTGCTCGGAGAATGATTTTGATTTGACGCTGATTGACGAGTGGATAGTCCTTGCGAGATCTGAGGAGTTACAGGGCTTAACATGGCCACATCTTAGTCTTGGAGGATCGTCGCTATGAACTGTATGTTGGGATTATGACAATCTGCTGTCTTGTCGTACAGGGAAGCTTTGCATCGAAGTTAGTCCAGCAGTGAAACTTGCATTCATTTCTGAAGAGCTGTGTATTGGTTGTGGTATTTGCGTTAAGGTGTGCCTTTAACTGAATACAGTTATTCAGATGTATAATTTGTCTAAGTGCTATGATATAGTGTACTCACTTCTGCTGTAATCTCTGTTGCAGAAATGCCCATTTGATGCCATTGAGATCATCAATCTTCCAAAAGATTTGGAAAAAGATACTACCCACCGCTATGGACCAAATACCTTCAAATTGCACAGGTACTCTTTTGAAAAATCAAAAGAGCCTAGTTTGTCTGAGCTTGTACTATTGGTATCTGCATGTTTTCTTAATCTGGCCTGAAGCTATTCTTCTCGAAGAAGTACTAATTTAGCACCTTGCAGGTTGCCTGTTCCAAGACCTGGTCAAGTTTTGGGCCTTGTTGGGACCAATGGAATTGGGAAGTCAACTGCACTTAAAGTGTTGGCTGGCAAGCTGAAGCCTAATTTGGGACGTTTCAAAGTATGTTATTCCATATCTCCTATCTGTTTTCCATTATCTGACCATCGTTGGTTTCAACTAGGTTTGTTTTGGAAAATGTCCCTTACTCCATTCTTCCGTGATGTGCACAAAAATATGGTTATTTATAGCTGTGCGTTATTTTTTGCAGAATCCACCTGATTGGCAAGAGATTCTTACATACTTCCGCGGGTCTGAGCTTCAGAATTATTTTACTCGTATATTGGAAGATAACCTGAAGGTGCTACTTTTTTTACTTATCATGCTTGTAATTAATGCAGGATTTGTTAATACGTAGTCTGCAATAAGCTCTTGATACTCTGGTTAGAATCACTTTCCACGCACACTACAAGAACTTTTTGTAATGCATCTGAGTAGTTTGACTGTTAAGCATATAAGTGCAGATATTCCTGATGTTATTCAAGCCTTGGATTGACAGCATAGCCTAATTACTGACATACCTATCACCTTGTACCCGAACATGTTTGAATAGGCTGTTGCAGTATATATGGTTTATATTGGCAAAATCCACCGGGCGGTCTTTTAGCTTGCAGGTGGTTTTATTTTATTTCATAATTATACTCTCAAATGGTTAATTTGGCATCTGTGTTCACTTTGGTTAAAAGTAATTTTCTTACTATTTAAGAGTTAAAGGAACGCTGGTGCATTTGAGAGTTTATTGACTAAAGTGAACCCACATGACAAGTTCAACGACCCCCGCGGTTTATCTTGCTCATTTTGTGTCTGTCCTTTACTGTTGAATTCTTCTGAAATTATGCACACTATCTCTGTCCCCTTCTTTAACAGGCTATCATCAAGCCTCAGTATGTTGACCACATTCCAAAAGCTGTCCAAGGAAATGTAGGGCAAGTACTTGAGCAAAAAGATGAGCGGGATATGAAGAATGAGCTATGTGTTGATCTTGAATTAAACCAAGTCATTGATAGAAATGTAGGAGATCTGTCTGGTGGCGAGCTTCAGAGATTTGCAATAGCAGTTGTTGCTGTACAAAGTGCAGAAATTTACATGTTTGATGAGCCATCAAGTTATCTTGATGTTAAGCAGAGGCTTAAGGCTGCAAAAGTCATCAGGTCATTGCTTAGATCCAACAGGTAATGCATATCTGTTGTCCTGATTTTCTTTTGAATCTTTGACCAGAAGCTTCAAAAAAATAATTATCAAGTGCTCTCTGTTTTTTTGTTCCAGCTATGTCATTGTTGTGGAACATGACTTGAGTGTCTTAGATTACTTGTCCGACTTTATCTGCTGCTTATATGGGAAGCCAGGTGCTTACGGTGTAGTCACTTTGCCATTTTCGGTCCGAGAAGGTATCAATATTTTCCTGGCTGGATTTGTTCCAACAGAAAACCTTCGGTTTCGAGAAGAATCTCTTACATTCAAGGTAACATTGGTGCATAGAATTTGAATTACTTGTTCAGCTATGGAACTTTGTTCTCATGTTAGTATTGTCTTGTTAGATCGCGGAGACCCAGGAAAATGCGGAGGAAGTTGCTTCGTACCAGCGGTACAAGTACCCTGCCATGACCAAAACACAGGGAAATTTCAAGCTCTCTGTCGCTGAGGGTGAATTCACTGATTCTCAGATTGTTGTGATGCTTGGTGAGAACGGCACAGGGAAAACTACATTCATCAGAATGCTGGTACATCTCTCTCCATCCTCCCACCTCCCTCTCTGTCACCTTATCTTGCAAGTCTTGTAAACAGTGCAAGTATTCAAATGATACAAACAGAACCTTTGGTTCTTAAGTTATCTTACCATTATGGACACTACAAGCGTAGCACATTATAGAAGTCACTGCGACAGACGTAAAAGTTTCAACTTTTTAAGTGATGAAAATGTCTTTTTAAGTTCCACCTAAATGCCCGTGAACACAACATATTAATAGCACGGCGTGAGTAAGGGTGAAAACGGAGCGGATACAGTCGAATAGTAGTGAAACCATGTCTATAACCATATTTTTTCCGGATTCGGAGTCGGAGCAGATATTGTGTGGATACAAATAAGGAGTCGGAGCCTGCTGGTTACGGATACAGACCGAATATGGGGTGAGTACGGTTCGGTTACAGTCAACATTATATCGGATGTCGTTTCAAAAATGGTATTGACATATAGCACATATTATGAACCAGCATAGTTGAAATTCATTAACTTTGTGTAATGTGATATTCTATGACGGATAATTTAATAACTCATACTTACATGTCCAATTGCCTACTTATTTTTCCCTTGAACTTGAGGGCAAGGTTATACTGAGTATGATAGAAATCATAAATCAAACTTTAAAAAAATACATGACATAAATAATGACCATTTTGAGACATAATATCAAGAACATCAAAAAGTTTTTCTTTTTTTATTAACTAAAAAATTGTAGCAATTTTTTCCTTTTTCGTATCTGTGAATTACTATCCGTGACCGTATCGGGCAACTATCCGACTGAATCTGTGTTTCCTTCCGTGAGCCTCTGGTCGGTTGGTCGGAAATAATCCGTACCACTTTCACCCCTACGTCTGAGTTGGTTGCTGCTTGAAACCTAATGTATTACCATTGGGTATGTTGCTGGTTGACAATGTTCGTCTTAGGGCAGTGCAGTTTTTTCTCTTTTCTTTTTACAAAGTCCTATTCAAAATCTAATCTATTGGTACCGGCTTTCTAAACAATATGTGAATTTATCTTGTTTAATATATTAAGGACCACTTGTCTTCTGACACTCTTTTCGATTTTAAGAAGATATGCTATTGCTATTACTTGGTTCCTTTACTTATGTGAAGCTCATTGTCTTCTGTATGTTAGTATGTTTCTTCTGATTTTATAATAAGATTTGCTAATACCTGACTCCAACTTACTTGAAGCTCATCTTGATTAAAGAGCGTAATTTAATTGATTGAATAGGTGAAGCACTTTGGCATCTTACAATCCTTGCTTGTTATAATTGAACAGGCTGGGTTGTTGAAGCCAGATACTGTGGAAGGAAATGAGATTGAAATCCCTGAATTTAATGTTTCCTACAAGCCTCAAAAGATTAGCCCAAAGTTCCAGCATCCAGTGAGGCACTTGCTCCATTCGAAAATACGGGATTCATATACGCATCCTCAGTTTGTGTCTGATGTCATGAAACCACTACAAATTGAGGCACTCATGGACCAGGAAGTTATTAATTTATCAGGTGGAGAGCTCCAAAGAGTGGCATTGTGTCTGTGCCTTGGAAAGGTATTCTCTAATTTTACATGAATTTTGCACGGAATAAAGCACAATGTTTTTTACATTCTATGGTTTTCAAAAGTCCGTAGACATCTCATCGGTTATTTTTTTACATGTTTAATATACTAAATGTATTTTATCCATCTGCCTCTTAAGACTGTACTTTCTAGGTCTGCAAAATTCATATCCATGTAAGATTTTGGATATTATATAAAGCACAGAGATAGTAATAGCATATGTTCCTACTTGATAGTTGTACCTGCTTGAATGAGACTTTGAGCACGTCCAGATATAAACGAGTAGTCCTATGTTCATGACTGAACACTTTATATAGGCTTTGTCCAATCATACGGTAATGTTGAGTGCGACCAAGAACATACATTCTGTTAGCTTGGCAGTACTGACTTTGTGGTGGTTGTTCAGCCTGCAGAT
This sequence comes from Puccinellia tenuiflora, assembly GCA_012064385.1. Classification (NCBI taxonomy): domain Eukaryota; kingdom Viridiplantae; phylum Streptophyta; class Magnoliopsida; order Poales; family Poaceae; genus Puccinellia; species Puccinellia tenuiflora. Next base: position 313,961 of record QRDG01000827.1, read on the forward strand.
ATTTACTTGATTGATGAGCCAAGTGCATATCTCGATTCAGAGCAGCGTATTGTTGCCTCGAAGGTTATCAAAAGATTCATCCTTCATGCAAAGAAAACTGCATTTATTGTTGAGCATGATTTCATCATGGCAACCTACTTAGCGGACAAGGTTATTGTTTATGAGGGACGTGCCTCTATTGACTGTACTGCCAATGCACCGCAGTCTTTGGTATCTGGGATGAATAAGTTCTTATCGGTAAGTGCAGAGTAACAAATAGACATCCACAAGTTTTTGGTTCAGTTGTTTGCAGCTTTCTGTAAGATTGTTTTTCCATAGGATTCACCAAATCTGAGATTGTTTGTCCATAGGATTCACCAAATCTAGACTCGCATATGGAAACTTACGTTCTTTACTGAGCTTTTCTTGTTTTGCCGTACTAATTTTCTTTCTTTTCTTCATTGTTTTGTGATAGCATCTTGACATTACATTCAGAAGAGACCCGACAAACTATAGGCCCCGAATTAACAAACTAGAATCTACAAAAGACAGAGAACAGAAGAATGCAGGATCCTACTACTACCTTGATGACTAATGAGGAAAGCACAGGTTGCTACAATTCTAGTTATATCTAGTTATTCTTGAATATTAGTGTTTGTTCTCAAGTGATTTGCTTCCTTCTGCCGGACCGTGTAGATTCATCCTGGGGAGCTTCATGCCGAGGAATCCATTGGATTTATCTATATGCACAAGGCGTCCCACTACATGAGACTATGAGGTGTGCAAAAATAATTGCTTGGTTACATGAAGTGTTTCAGTTATAGCATGTGATGTTGATACTATATTTTTGTTAGTTTGATCTGTATGATGTCAAGGAAGCTGAGTGACTATAGGGGAGAACGATTATCAGTTTTTGTGTATTTGCATTGCTATTATCATGGCTTTACCATCTGGTATTCTTCAATCCTTGAATTATGACACATAAGTTCTTTTGAGTTACAAGATCTAATCTTGCCATTCTTTACTAGTCTTATTTTTTGAAGGATGGAGTGACGCTGAGCGGAATTTCAATATCAAGCTGTATAATCAAACTCACTATAAAATATAGTTATAATTCCTTTAACTGAGAAATTTGGAGAACACAGCATGCAACTACAAATATAAAATTGTCGTTGTGACTGATCGCATGGTTCATGTGGGATATAACAATATGCCACAACATAACATTTATACACACTCCATATCATTGGGCTTAATTCTGCAACCACAAGAGGTAGTGCTAGCTGGTCAATTCAATCCATAAAACCAAACAACTAGAGCATCTCCGAGTCTCCGACCGAACCAATTCCCCATATGCCTGGACAAAAAAAGGCCACCCAGTCGGACCTCATACCTAGCCTAAATTCGGACCTCATACCTAGCCTAAGGACTCCTTTGATTCATAGGGTAGGAAAACTGTAGGAAAAGGAAATCTATAGGATTGGAATGTCATGCCAAACCGAATCCTATGGAAAAGTTATTCTTTTTTATTGTGGTAAAGGAATTTTCCATGAGGTTGGACCTCATGCTTTTTTCCTATAGGATTTACACTACAAAATTCCTATGGGATTATTTCCTATAGGATATGTTCCTATGAATCAAACAACTTAGATAGGAAAAATTCCTATAGGATTTAATCCTCCAAAAATCCTATGGTATTCCTTTGAATCAAAAGGGCCCTTAATGTTCGGGCTGTACAACAGTCCTCATACCGAACCTATATGTGTGAGGATTTGGGGCTGTCCTCACGCGTTGGCCACGTAGGATTCGACAGACCAGACCACTCCAAACCTTTCCAAATCGTTCATAATCCTTGCTTGACCTTACTCTTATGTCTCGTCCAGCTCTGCCCCTTGCCTAGCTTCGTCGCCGTTTCGCACCCCCGCCCCGGCCACACTCCTGTCGTATGCGCTCCCGCCTCACCTTTCCCGAGTAAATTTCGCCCGTAGAAGAGGTCCAAGGACGCATCGGACTCAACGCCATTTTTGTCTTCGCCGCGAAGCTCCCCCTGCCCCTTACGGGGCCCATTGGCTCTCCCACACGTCTTCCCCAATCCTCCGTCTGTCTGATTTGTGGTCTTCTTCGACCCGCAGCTCTCCTCCACGCACCGCCTCAAAAGTCCGACCCGTTGTGATCGTCATCTCCGTGAGCATGCCACCGTCACCATGATCTCTTGGGACACAATACGGACGTGATTTACCTGGGCAGCAACAGGACACCACCCCGTTTCCGACGTGATATGATTTCTAGGGTTTTCCTGATTTCGAGTTCATCTGAATTATGCCGATTTGATTCGACTTAGACATTGTCATATACCCCCTCTGTTCTTATAAGATGTTTACATGTTTTAGACATTTTAGACCATATACAAGCTGAAATGAGTGAACTCTAGATACATGCGAATGAGATTTTTTTTGAAAAATCTTATATTTTAGAACAGAGGAAGTATGATTCAATGTGTGACTGTGGTATTCGGGGTATGCATATCGAGTTGAATCATTGTCTCGAAGGCAAAATGATTTTTTTTAAAGATTTAAACTTTACGATCGAATGAAAAGAAAAATGTTAAAGCTAACTCTAGTGGCAAAACCGAAAGGATGGAGAAAGCTGTGAAGAAGATTGAAGAAACCAAGAAAAAGATTGAAGAAGATGGGAAGAGAACTGAAAAAGAGATGATGAAAATGAAGTTGCATATAGCCGACATCGTAAATGATCAAATGACCACTCAATTGAAGATGAAGAATATAAAAAGACCACTCAATATGCATTTGGAGCTATTATTATCTTAGTCGCGATTACATCGTAATTTTTGGATTATCAGATGCACTAGGTAAAATATGTTATATGGTCGGTTTATGTTTATAAGATGTTCTACCTTTTTTTTATTCAGAAGAAGATGTATATAGATGCAGTTTAGTGCATTTGTTCAGTCATTTCAGAGTCCGTATGTAGTATCAATTGAAATATTTTATAATTATTAGGAACAGAGGGAGTATATGGCTTCTGCAATCGAAAAGTAAAAAATATTTCCCCGATAAAACCAGTTAACATCTTTGCCCGTCTCTTTCTCCTTCGTCGCCCCTGCTTTTGTTGCCCCGTCACTGCACCAGTCACTGCGCGGCGGGCCCCACGCCGCGTCCCCTTCCGGTGAGTAGTGCAGCTAAACGGAGTGACCGATCTACCACCAGTCCACCATCAACCACCACCGCTCGCGCTCTACTCGAGATCTCCCCCGCTTCCCATGGATCCCCTCCGCCTCCGCCTCGGCGCACTCATGGCGGCCCTCGTGCTTGCCGCCGCCGGCGGGTGGTCGGGCGGCGCGGAGGCTTCGATCCACACCTACGGCCGCGAGCCCTTCCGCGAGGTGGGAAACGCCTTCCTCCTCTCCGGCGGCAGCGAGGGCATCGTCGCTGACGGCTCCGACCTCGCCGCACCCGCCTCCTCCTTCATCAAGTAAGGCCAGGGCCTCTATGGCCCTCTCCCTCCCCCTTCCTCCCCGTCCTGTGCTTGGAGACCCCAGTGGCTGTTGTTTCCCGAAACTGCTATGTGCATCATTTTTAGTTGCATTAGCCACATAATCCGAGAACCTTCTTTTATGCCAGTGCTATGACATGAACCTGATGAAGCTAGGCATCTTTCACTCACAGCTTTTTCCCTGTATCTGTGAATTCCTTCACTATTCTTTCTCGAGTTACAAATTGGCTTATAGACTGTTCTTAAATTTGTAGATATGAGTTTACTAATCAACCGAGTTATGTTTCTCCCACAAAACTTATGGGTGTGCTTTGTAATTTAGCGGTAACTGAATGACCTGATATTGCTTTCAGGTTCGTGAATGTGACTTTTTGGAGGACCGCAGAATCGGCAGAATCGCATGCAAAAATGGCACACAGTACAGGCTTGGTACAAGCTATTTTATTTGAAGCAGCAGACAGGGATAACATTGGGGGATCTGCCTATGGTGGACAGAGGTCCATTTGTTGTACCCCTGACCTTGCTAAACTAGAGGGCTGTAAACAAGGGGAAGTAATCAGGAGGCCATCCTCTGATGATCCGGATTGGCCTGTTGTGGTAGATACACACTTCAGCGCTAATCACCTTTCAGTGACGTTGGAAGATGAGGAAGTTCGCATTACAAAGACAGGCATGTACAACTTGTTCTTCATCTCTTGCGATCCAAAACTGAGGGGCCTTGCTATGAGTGGAAAGACAGTTTGGAGGAATCCTGGTGGGTACCTACCTGGACGGATGGCACCTCTGATGACATTCTATGTTTTCATGTCACTAGCATACTTGTTAGTCATGGTTGTTTGGTTTAGCCAGTACATAAGGTTTTGGAGGGATATATTGCCAATCCAGAACTGGATCACTTTAGTCATTGCCCTTGGCCTGTTTGAGATGACACTATGGTACTTTGAATACTTAAACTTCAACAGCAGCGGTGTACGTCCAGTTGGAATCACAACTTGGGTGGTAACTGTTGGAGCCATCAGAAAGACAGTTTCCCGCCTACTGATCCTTTCTATATCAATGGGATATGGTGTTGTTCGCCCAACTCTGGGAGGGCTCACATCTAAAGTTTTACTCCTCGGGCTTACATATTTCCTAGCTTCTGAATTGCTGGACATAGCAGAAAATGTTGGAACAATTAATGACATCTCAGGCAAAGCAAAGCTTTTCCTTGTCCTCCCTGATGCATTTTTGGACGCTTTTCTCATACTTTGGATCTTCACTTCTCTTTCTCGCACTCTTGAGAAGCTACAGGTAAAGCAACATTTAGTGTCATGCTTAAAGTATTAACATTTTCTTTTGTTGCATAGTCATATTTACCTTTTGGTCTGTGGCAATTAGTACTGGAAGTGTTGGTTGGTGACTCAAGTGTTGCACTGTCAAATTCCTTCAGGAGACATAGATAACTTTGATCTAATGAGTGACTGGTAACTAGATATCTCTTATACTGATGTTAAGTATAAGTACATGGGTGTATTGTGTGCGCAGAAAGAAGGCAAGTAGCATAGTTTTGGTTAGAATTTTGATAGCTAGCCTGTTGAATCCTGATTGGTAAGAGTAGTGTATCTGTGTTATTGCTGAACCTTGCTGCATTTCTCATTTGTCAGGCAAGGAGGAGTTCTGTGAAATTGGATATATACAGGAAGTTTACAAATGCATTGGCGGTTTCTGTGATAGCTTCAGTTGTTTGGATTGGTTACGAGGTGTGTAAATTCCACTATATATATATATATATATATCCACAATGAATGTTATTCCTGTATAGAACAGTGTGCAACATCTCTACTGTATTTGGGACAATTCGCTGATTTTAGGTCCATTATGTATCCCTAAGATCTATTAACTTCCAAGTTTTCCATTATCATTGTAAGGTTCCAAAAGTGCCTTCATAGTACCCCAAATACTCGTCGATGGAATTAGGCTCCTATTTATTCATGTGCAGGCAATTTTTTGGCTTTTATGTTTTCACCATTTTCTAGAGTACACATCCTTAGGAAATATTACATGCCGCATATCCCTCTTGATACAACACCTTCTGCAGAAAGTTCTGATTATCCCTTCCACAGCACTTGGATAAAATCTGAACATCAACATGTCAAAAATTATATCAGTATGTTCAAGAAGTTCAAAACGTTTGCAATGAGTAAAATTGCAATAGTATGTATCATATAATGTTAGTATTACGAGTACTGGATAAGTTGTGCTACAAAGATTACTAATACAAGATCGTGATAGCATATCAACATGTCTCATTAGCAATAACAGTGATCTTACTTTTTTTGTTGACCTTTTATATGAATGAGCTTTCTCTTGTAAATGATTATCACTTCCGCTCGCAAAGGCATGGCATGCAATAGATCGATGAACATCATGCAGTTTTGATCCAAACCATGTATGTTGGTTCATATGCTGGTAGACTAGCTGAGCATGTGCAAATTTATGATCCTCTATTACTTGCACCATTTTTGTGCATTTTGTGCCAAATATTATCATGACCTAGAGATACAAATTTACATTATGGTCTGCTTGCAAGCATGATAGTTCTCACTGATCATTAAACAACATCATCAAGCTAGCTTAATGCACCTGATTTTTTTTCTGGGAGTCTTGAGTTTTAGAACCTATCGTCTTATCATTGCTTCCTTGCAGGTCTATTTCAAAGCGACAGACCCCTTCAGTGAGAGATGGCAGAGTGCCTGGATCATAACAGCCTTCTGGGATGTTCTTGCATTTGTTTTGCTTGTTGTTATATGTTATCTGTGGGCACCGTCCCAAAGCTCACAAAGGTAAATGTATTTCCTTGTCAATGGTTTGGAGCCCTGTAAGAGGCATAATGTAGGCGTTTACTACCGATAAGAGGCGTAATCTTGGTTTGTTTAATAGGTTGTAACAAAATTGTTGACTAGTCAGTGTAAAAAAAAGGTTGACTAGAAACCACTCTGAATTTAACACACCATTCCTATGTCCAGATATGCGTATTCAGGTGAAGCTGCAGACGATGATGATGAGGAGTCTCAATCTCTGACAAAGGGGTCTGATGGTGACATAGGGATGGTAAAGATTGACAAAGACAGAAATGCTGGTGTTAGCAGTGCTTTCAGCTTGGAAGATGAGGAGGCAGAGGAGGACAAAAGAGAATAGTAATTCTTCCCTTGTTCCTTATGCCCAGATACCCAGAAACAAGTGATTTGTTGGAGCAAGATTGTTCGAAGGTTCCCCGAGTCTTTTTGGCGGTTCGATGAACTCTGATGTTCCTACCTTAGTTGCACAAGTTTTGTTGTAGAAGCGTGCGGTTTTTATCCACCCCTTGCAAGAGCAGCGGTTCTGGTTTTACATGGAGTTCGCATAGGGCAACTTGGTGCAAAGTTGCAAATCATTTATATCAAAACAGTGTACATATATGTTCTCTTTGCCAGTCGTGTATTGTCTGATGCCCGTCCTGTATAAAACTGATGAACCGAGTGTGTTGCTGTGGATTAACTACCTGGAAGTTACCATAGAAAATGACAAAATTGTCCAAAGCTACACTATAAGCATTCGATTCAAGTGACATTTTATCATTTTGAATTGTTTTGCTTCACAGACCCGGCAGTACAGATGGGGTATGTATCAGCGGTGCAAAACCTGACCTGTTGCCATGGCCATCTTTAATGGTGTGGCCTTGCCATGGCGTTATCAGTATTGTGAAAACATGATTGCTCTCTTTTGGCCGCTAGGTTCAATTTATGTATAATCATGAAGCTAAGTCCTGCTCAAATATAAAAAGAAACAAAATCCGGTTCAATGTGTCACAAGGTCACAAATATCTGGTTCAAAGTGAAATTTTGATCACATAACTAAAAAACCAAAAGGATTAATTGTACTTTCAAGGCAAAAATACACATATCCTGGCTATTGTAAAAGTTTGTCTACATCCAACCGTCATTTTTCCAAAAGAAAACTAGAGGACTAAGCTCTCTTGCCTCTGCACTGATTGGCACAGTCATACATGTGGCTGTAGTTACACTTGCAACTATAGAACCAATAACCAAGAGCATGTAGATTTAGAGAAACGGAGCATGTGAACCTATACTACAAATTTACAAAGAGTCGGCTCTTAATCTCTGAACGAACCAAATACTGGACATTTTGGAACCAAACAAGGTGTTTCCGGCAAGAAAAGGACTATGATGCCCATGATTGTCCAGGGCTCCATGCCTTCTCAATCCGTAGCGAGCGGTTGCTCGTTCTTCACAATTGCCTCCGCGGGGTTCTGCTCAGCCCATACAGCTGCATCCTGGTACCCAAGCTCGTACAATTTGTCGAGAACTTCATCTTCAGCAGGTTCCAGAGCCCAGTTGAACAGCTGGAATTCATTCGCACAGATGGTAAGTTTTAGAACAAAACCCATGGTGAGTTGCAAGAACTTGTACTACATGTGAATTTCTGCTACCTGTCGGGGAGTAGCTCTGTTCTCTGGACTGCAGTCTGGACTAATACCAATCCCTTGCAGTCCTAGTCTGCTAGCTGGGAAAGCACAGATGCGAACCTACAGTAATAGATATACTATCGGTCAATAATGAGCATCGTAAAACAAAAAGGAAGCAGCAGCACTTGGCACATGTGTGGAATGAAACTAAACCATGTGAACCGACAACCGAGCACTACAGTAGCAGGTTCGCCATCGGACAGTGCATAGTGCTGAAAAAGAGAATAACAGACTGCTAGAACAAAGGCCTAAGCTCTCAAATGTGGACGAATATAAGGCCAACTTATGCCTGCGCTCTCTAATGTGCAGAAGGAGAAACTCTTGGTTAAGAACAAAATATAGATAGTATTTCAGTGAAGTATATGGTTATGTTCAGTACAAACAGAGCAAAAACAAGCGCACTTCAGAATGAATATGCAAATAACAACATTGTCATGGCAACATGTAGCAGAATCGTTTTTGAATGGCAAATCAACAAATGGTAGCAGAGATGTCTTCATCCTTGGAAGCAAGGAAGAAAATTCCTCACAGCAGAATCAAATGATAGACAAGCCTCTAGATAATTTAATTATATATCCCTCCGTCGCATAATATAAGGAGTGAGTAGCATGCAAGACACTCTAATAATACTTGTGATCACAATGACAGAAAAAAGAAGCTGTATATATACCGTTTCGGAAGCAGAAGTGGGTGGCATAAACAATGTAAGCCCCCCATCAATGCAGAGCCTGTTGCGGAAGAAAGTTGCAGGCCTGGGAGCTAAATATCTGAAACAAGAACAAACAAAGCGTCCATTTATTAAGAAAATATAACAAAATACAAAACACAATGTTAGGAAAGGTTAGCACGGGTCTTACCCAGGAATAAAAGAGGATGTAACAACTGCATTAATCACATCTTCTTTGGAGTCAAATTGGTCAACCAGTAAGCCCCTGGGCCTCCAGGACAACTGAGTAATAGCAACTGTATGAGAAGAATATCAGTTTCCTTAAAATGACTAAGCTAAGTTACTTGTGGGGGAGCAAGATAAAAATGCACATAACAACTATGGAGATGCGACACTCGTATAATATGAAGCTTACCACGGATCCTTCCGTTGCACCTGATATGCAGATCATCTGGGAGAAACTTTTCCAGAACATCCTTGAGTACAGCCTGTACAAGCACACAGGATTACATGGTGAAACATGTGAAATTCAACCAGCTAATTCAAGTAAGAACTAGTTCTTGGATGTCATATCCTTTGATCATTAACGTATATTTCTAAGGACGTATAACAAGTTGGAAGGTTAGAGGTTACTCATCACCCTTTATCACTCAAAGAGGAAAGCATGAATTTAATCTTGAGTTATTATAAAACACCAAATAACAAAAATTCAAAAGATGTAACGATCTATAAACGAACAGCACATCCCCAACACAGTTGGAATATTAGTCGTGAATAAACCACCACTCTCATAGTGTTGGGTACAATTAACACGTTCAGGGACTCAAGAGTTGGCATTTGGCACACGATGATATATGACAGTGTAATTTGAAGAACGATTTTTTCATAGCTCAGTAGAATTTTTATAAAATAAACAGACCAAGGAAACATTTATTGGTTTGAGCAATGCATACAGCAAACAAATGCACAACACTATGCCCTAAGCATGTCGTTTCTGCCACATTCCATAGAAGTCAACAAAATACGTGATAACTCATGGCCATACGTTACAATGCTGATGCGAATCTAACTTTACAGTATCTTAATATCTTTTTATATTTGATTCCTATTATTGCACTTCAACAGATAAAACATCATAAAACAGAAAAATGGAAGAGTTTCAATTCGTTAAGAAAAAACTGCAAATCATCAATTCAAAGGAAATTATTCACCATGAGCATTCTTCCGGGTCATTTGCTCCCTTACCTTACCTTAACCATAAAACATTCAGTATACGTAACATATATTTTTGCAAAAACAAAAAACATACCTCGAGGCGAAACGCAGTCCCTTTACTCCGGCAGTTCTCAGCTAGAATCTTGGTCACCTGCAGAGCCTCGTGCATTGTGTTCCCGGATGCAATCACTGCACAGATTATGGCACCAGCTGATGAGCCAGCTAACGGAGTTCTTTCCTAATGCATGTGCCGAAAAGGGGACAGAAAATCTATAAGAAGGTATTCTACAAACAGAGTCACACATAAGTGATGAATCAGACATATATATGACTTTCCATGCAGAACTATGGCATGCCCTGCCACCACGTACTACAAATTAGCATGAGATCAAGACACAACCAAGCAAGAAAGTAATTTTTTAACCCATAAAGGCGCTCAACTGCGTGTAGACAGTAGGCACAATGGCTGAAATCACAATTCTTCCGAGCTAGTATCAAGCAATACATCATGATGTATGCATACATGAGGATATGTTGATTGAGGTGGGGATAAGGATGCATACTGTGATGTAGCCTTTCTCGATGAGGTACTGCGCGACGCCGATGTGGTAAGGGAAGAGAAGCCCGGCGGCTGAGAAGCTGAACCCGGGGCTCGCCATCGCCACCTCCCGCCGCTGACGCTCCGCCTCCATGTCCTCCGGTCGCTGCTCCCATACCACCCCCTCCCTCTCCTCCACCTCCTCCACCGGCGCCGTCCCCCTCCCCGCGCGGACGAACATCGCAGTCATACCCAAGAACAGCTCTCCGGTTCTCACCGCGAGCGACTTCTTCTCCTCAGCGGCCGGCGGAGGTGGCGACGGTGGCGGCTCCGGGTCGCGGCGCGCGGCGGCGCGGGCGAGGAGAAGGCGGAAGCGCGACGCTCGTGCGGAGGTGGAGGCGGAGGCCGAGGGCGGAAGGGGAGAGGTGGAGGGTGGCGAGGGTTTGGGCGGGAGGCCGGAGGCGGAGGAGGAGAAGGCGAGGAGGGAAGCCATGAGGTCTCGTCGCCGGCCGACGAGAAGGCCGCGTGCGCTCGCCCGGAGCATACGGTGCCGCGTAAGCTCGGATTCTTCTATGTCGTTTTGTGCGCCGGAAATCGTAGATTTTCTTTCGACGAGATTTGTTTTCTTTTGACGCACGTAGAAAGCTCAGTCAATATCGGGGAAACACAGATTTATCATTTATGTTCGTTGCGAAATAAAAACCCTAGATTCGTGAACAGTAGTCCAAGCAAGTCGGAGGAAAGGAGGTTACAATTCGAAAAAGGCATTTGGAGCCCGGGCAGTATGTAGCCCTTAATTTGAAAGAAAATAAAAATAATTCAAGGTTTAAAAAGAGACTAGCACAATGTCATTGCTTCGCTACGGCCCAAACACCGCTTGTCATGAGCCAAGCGTCAGTGAACTAGATGACAATGCAATTAAATGAATCTAATAGATGGTATGTATATGATCAACGGGGGAAATTTCTTTTGGGTTTAAACTTATGAAAGAAGTCGGCTTATGGATTCAGTGGGAGAAGGTTCTAAAATTTCCCATTCTTTTCGGCTTATATGGGCATATTTCATGTGCTGAACCTTACAAAGTCTATAATACTCGCTAGACTCCAGTTGTGTGTTCCTTAGTAAATCGTTATTACATATTACCGTTCGAGCAAAAATGGACACAAAAATGGTTCTAGAATATCACAAAGAGCAAAATTACAATAGGAGCAACACACAAGTAGTTTTTTCCTGTAGGAATGCAACGGTTTACTATTACATGTTGCCCTAGCGGCCACACGGATGTACACAGTCAAGAAAAAATAAGAAGAATTACATAAAAGAAAAGTCCACTACATCGATCTATTCCTTCTAGCAGCTGATATAACACCACCAAAACAGTACCAGAAGTCCAGCTTCTTCAAAAGCGACGCCTCCAAGAAGTGAACAATGCTCAAGCGCAGTCGTCGCCCTGATCAAAGATCATAGGTTTTCATCCTAAAGAAAGTCCGCACTCACAAAAACAATGCCTTCAACAAGGCCATTGCCAGGCACAACCACTTCAGGCCAGACCTTGGGCTTTCACCCTGAAAGTTTAGACTCTGAACTTCTCTTGCGCTGTCGACCCCACTTGCCGTTGCCGCTGCTCCAAGTAACGAATCACCAAGCCAACCCCTCATCACCACCAGGACTCGAACCACCATTACTAGTCTTCAAATCTCGGCTTCCATGTCATTCTCCGCACACTGACTTCACCATGGAACAAAAGACATGTCCACGATGGCAACAGACTGCAGAGCTTCGCAACGCTCCCTCTGAAACCAAACGGTCAGAAAAAAACATGGTTGTGCGCAACCGAATCCCACCCGATCCGGCAATCTCCATGCTTGATTGCACAATGGAGTTCGCCAACGGAGCCTTCCGGAACTCGACACTCCAGCTAGATCAATGGAGACAGGCATCAAGCAGATCTTCGTCTTGACATGAGAGGGATCCAACGACCGCCACCTTTATTCAGGCCGAGCCAACAGTCCCCACACTGCCGGTCGACTTCCGGCGATCGAAAACGGCAGTATAGGAAAGGGTAAACTAGCGCACAGCTACACGAAACGCCGGCGTGACCACGGCCACAGCCAGCCATCCGCATCACCGGCCTAGTTGAGCCTCCAGATCGAGGCCTAGAGGCCCAGTCCGCCCCGTGCAGTAACGCCTCCAGGACCAGACGAGTCCCAGATCGTACGTCCGCGTGGGAGACCTCCCCACCTCCACAAGCCACGCTGCCGGGAGCCCTACCGCCGCCGACCCCAAGCGCCGCAACAACACAGGCCACGCCGCCACATGAGACCAGCACACGGCACCACCGCCGCCAACCGCCTCCCAACCTTGCGCACCCGATCCGCCGCCACTGCCCCGCTCACAGAGACACCGACGGGAGCGCCCACCAACCCTCCCGTCTTTGACAGGTAGGGCGCCACCACCGTTGCCGGCGCCGGCGACGGCAGCGGCCGGGAGATCTCGTGGAGGCTTTTTCTTAGGGTTTCTAGAGGACCTCCGGGGCCGCCCGAGGGGGAGCGACCCGGGAGGAGTTTTTTTTTCTAGATTTGCACATACATGAGCCCAAGATGTAAACCACAATGAAAGGGAAGTTATAGGTTTAGCAAATTGAATAATAAATTTAAAATTTTCCGTGTCTGTGTGCTTATCTCTGCCACAAACCGGCTAGAGTAGCAAGTGTTCAACTCCAGCGCCAGGAACCCTGCTTGCCTCTGACCGCTGACTTCTCGACGACGTCCACCAAGTTTGGAAAATTAAATATTTAACATCTTTGTGGTCCAAAGTATATGCATGTTATCTTGTACACTTAGTGTATGCATGCTTATTTAACATCTTTGTGGTCCAAAGTTCATGCGTGTTAACTTAGTGTATGCATGCTTCAAGTGTTCATGTCTGCACTTATATTAAGAACGGGGTATCTGATAGTATCTTGACCACAATCGTCAAGGTACTGGCTGCAAGCATAGTGACCAAGCTAACTTCTGAATGAGAGACATGCTTGACAATGAATTGCTGGTTTTGTTTTATCATCTATCAACATACATGATTAAGGTTGTCTGGGATGAGGTTTTATAAACGAGAAGCCATTGGTACTATCTGGTGTGTGCAAGTATGAAACATGCATGCTTGCAATATAGTCAGTCACATGGTATGGGAAAGCTGTACGGCTAATCGTTAATGACTAAGCTGACATTTGCAAAATAATCAGGGTACATTGCTTGAAAGGAGCGACATTATTTTTGAAAATCTATACTGCACATTGCTCTGAATGCAAACATGGAGCAGGCTGACCCTGTATAAGACCAAAGGTTGTGCTGTCCTGTTTTTGCCATATGCTTTGACGGGGGAATATCCAACCGGGTAGACCCATGACATGGACATGGACCAGCAGACCCGGGTGGCAGACGAGCCGCATCGGGCCGACTCGACTAGGCCCAAGACTAAGCCGGCTAAGCATACTTGTAAACCCTAGCCTGGCTGCCTATATAAAGCTAGTCAGAGGCACCCCTTGGGGGAGGGACAACTCATACGCACATCATGTATCCTGTACCCTGTACACAAACCCTAATCTCCTTGAGAGATCATAATACCAGACATGCAGGAGTAGGTCTTTACCTCCACCGCGAGGGGCCGAACCTGGATAAACTTGCGTGTGTCGACCCCCTCGTGATTTCTACGTCGCCTTGCTCCATGCATCTAAGTCACAAGATGGCATCTGTCTCGAGAAACCCTCGACATGCTTCCTGCATCAACACAGAAGCGACAAAGGCCATAGGTGGGTATGACGCAGTCTCAGCGGCCGCCATCATCGCACTTCACACAGGATATCGTACATGACACGCTAATGTGGCAGATGCCGAGGAAGGGGACACCGTGCTCGAGGAAGGGGATGGCGCACTCGAGGCAGCAGGCATGCGAGGAAGAGTTCGACGAAGTCGTTATTGTGATCCGCGCGACATCGGCCTCGAGCCGCCCGACGTGGGACGCCAGCGCGATGGATCATTAAGCTGAAGCATCTCCTCTATCTCCTCGGGCAGCCCGAAGCCAGGGGCGAATCTGCCGTAGAAGCGATGGTGCACCTGACCCCAATGGATTGCAAGTAGCGATGAAGAAAGCCCACAAAAATTCGTGTCTGACCCCAGCCCAAAAACTAGTCTGACCCCATCTAAATAAGGTTGGATTAAGTATATATTTCACCCCCAAATCTATTGGATTGGAGCAATTTTACCCTCAACTTAAATTTGGTATGATTTAAACCCTCAAATCCACAATACCATATAAATCACCCCCCACACTGGTTTTTGCTCAATTTGGGTGGTATTGGACAAATTTGGCCGGTTTTGCACGTTGACGTGGCGGGCTGACGTGACAATGCCACAGGTGGACCCCACCTGTCGGGGCTGGGGAATTCCTTCTTCGTTGCAGACTGGAGAAGGTGCGGCGCGCGCGCTCGTGGATGGAGACCAGCCTGGCCGACTCGCCAGAGAAGAGCGCGTCGAGATGCTCCCTCTCCCGGCCCACCGCGTCAAGCATATCCAGAAGCTTGAACATCATCTGCGGCTCCCGCGTGGCAGCGACCACGCCGTCGGCGAAGCGGAAGAACACGATCATGATGCGCGCGGCGATCTTGGCGAAGCACTTGGGCCAGACCAGCGGCGGCCACCTCGTCGTCCATTGTCGTGGTATTGTCGAATCTAGCCGCGGCAGGGGTGCCATCGAGCTAGGTAGAGAGAGGGGTTTAGGAGACGTGGGGTATTCCGGCGACGGGATGACAAAGGGTTTACCCAGCTTCGGATCGCGCAACGGTGGCGAAACCCTACGTGTTGCTATAATTCACTATAAGGCAATATACGCCGATTACAATGAAAGGTGTGTTAGAGCTTGCCCTGAGGCGTCCCTTAGGCCGGCTTATAAAGGCGTGTAACGCCCCGACCCCGGAATTATACAGAGAGGCTATGTATTCGGCACAACCATCAAGGTATAAAACAAAGATCGAGACTTGTGGAACAAACCGGCACATTGCATGACTCTACGACACAAGATATAAAGCAACTCATATAATGAGAAGCATACAAATATTACACAACAAAAGGATCACAGATCCAACAAGTCATCAAGCGGAAGCGGGTAGTGTTGTCTAACAACAAGAAGCAAAATATATGGCCTAAGAGGCCTACAATAAACATCATCCCAGCCAGCTTGTTCCACGGTCCCAAGCTGCCACCTGGGAACCCCAGACTAGTAGTCGACGTCAACGAAGAACCCACCTAGCTGATCGGTGTCGTCCTCCTCTGAAATACAAAATCATAGAGGCAGCAAAGAGAGACTGAGTACGATGTACTCGCAAGTTTAGTAGGGCGATATAGGCCCAATGACTGACGGAGGCTCTAAAGCTTTATATGTATTTCTTTTGCATAAAGCTAAGTTTCATAAACAGAAATATAATTGACACATGGCATTCGTCTACTCAGAGTATTTTTATAAAGGGGTAAGAGAGTATCATTATCACCTTCGGTTCTCGCCGAACCTCCTTGCAACCATCACCACTCATCTCATACAAAGGCACCCCCTCGACTCACCCTCGAGGAAATGAACCTTTATCACAAGTTTATTATGCAACATCTAGCTGCCATATCAATTAGGTTAACGTTATCTATGAGCTAATCCGCCTTTCCCAAGAGTTTGTCCATAACCGTGGACACGGCTTTTCGAAAAGATTTACCCTGCAGGGGTGTACTATTTTACCCATTGGTACCGTCCGGCTCACCTAGTTGGCCCTCTTCCGGGGAAGACCGGCGAGCGGGCGTGGTTAGACCTTTACAATGCATGAGGCTTACTCAAGGACCATCAGTGGCGGAAAGACAGGTTCAGCGCTCCCAGCGCCCTGCCCCACCGTCACGTCCTAAACATCACCATCCTCGTTCCTTTTCCACTCACACCACACACGCGCAAATGGAAATAGCAAACTAGAGGACCCTTGACAAGCCCCTCACAAATTATTCGGTCAGCGAGGCGCCCATACACCCACCAATGGAAGCACGCTCGGTTCTTGGTTCTAGCTAAAAGCACTCTCAACCTAGGCGGCAAGAATGAGGCAAACCACCCTCCCCGAGGGCAACTCATCCAAGCCTTTAGCAATTTGATTAAGCATCACATTTATCCACCATGCCCGAATCATTCCATCAACACCAATAATTATGGAATTCAACACGGACATAACTAGTATTTCAACTATGCATTTCTACGCATGGCTAAGCATAGCTAAGCACATGAATACAACAATTCTATCTTTAACTCGGGCCAACACTTCAACCCTAGGTTTCATAGGTAGGGATACATGTGATTGGCTCGGGGAAGAACATGCATTCATAGGATATTCTAATATTTACCAAAAGAGACATGTTGAACCGCATGCAATATTATGGTGGATAAAATAAGTTTATAAAACATAGGATGCTAGATGCCAAGAAGGTTAGGTTATCTCTTGCCTTGCTGCCCGGGCGTGAAGTAGTGCTCGTCGGGGTAAGTAGAGAGACCCTCGACTCCGGAATCCGTGAGCTCACGTGCGTGACCGATTTGGCGAGGGAGGGCCGGCGGTGACCGAATCGAGCCGGCGGGGCTCGGCCGGTGGCGGATGGTGTCGAGGACGCCGGCGTTGATCCGGCCGGTCCCGGGCCGATTCCTTGGCCTGGGAGGGAGGAGGGGATGCCGCGAAGCTTGCGGTGGTCGTCGATCTACCCCGCGCTCACCCAAATGACGGCGGCGTGCTTGGCTACGGCGGCGATAAGGGGCACGGCCTCGGGGAAGAGAGGGGAGCGAGAAGAGCAGGGGGAAAAGGGGGGGGGGCAGGTGAGGTCGTCGGCTTCGTGACAAGCGTCTTCGACTCCTAGAGGGGCCACGGCGTCGAGGGCAGGTGATGCCACGGCGGCATCGGCATGGGCGCGAGCGGCATGGCGCCAGTGTCCATTGTCGTCACTGTGCTTCGTTCGGAATTTTCCGGATGGGTCCGGAAAATTCCGACTGGCCCGGAATTGATCCGGAAATTTCAGGGCCATTCCGAAAGAACATAACATGGCAGAAAAACTGGAATTTGACAAGGGCTCCAAAACACTTCCAGAAAATATGCAAAAATTCTGGGAGTATCTCCACTAGGTAAACTAGCTCAACATACCTTTACTTGGGCCTTTGAGCATCATGACATGGCTTACCAATAACCAAGGATAGGAACCACCTTTGGAGTTTGAAGTTGAAAACACATTGGAGGCCAACCATTTGGTTCCTTTGCAAAAAGAGTGAACCTGGGGAATTTGTTGAACCATAAGGTCACTTGCCAAGACAAGGGTTACACCACAGTTTGCATTTCAAGAGATAAAGGGTTTGGGAAGTTTGGCCTCCCTCATTTCATGGTTTTCCCATTGGTGGTTTGTTAACACAAGCAATTTAAAGGGATGCCATGATGCAAACATATATGCAAAAAGTGGAAAAATTCTTCGTATTTTTCATATCCAAGCTAGGGCTGTTACAAATCTACCCCCCTTACAGGAATCTCGTCCCGAGATTCTAGGCTTGAGTGAAGAAGGCGGGGTATTCCTGACGAAGACTAGTTTCTCGCTCCCATGTGGCTTCTTCCTCGGAATGGTTAGACCATTGGACTTTGAGAAACTTGATGGACTTGTTGCGGGTTTTCCTCTCCGCTTCATCCAAGATGCGGATAGGATGCTCGCGATAGGTCAAATCCTCTTGAATGTCCAAAACCTCATGATCAACCCCACGGATTGGATCCTTGAAGCAACGACGGAGTTGGGAGACATGGAAAACATCATGGACATCCGGGAAGTTGGAGGGAAACTCAAGTTGATAGGAGAGATCTCCTCGCTTAGTTAGGATGGTGAAAGGGCCAACAAAGTGAGGTGCCAATTTGCCCTTGATTCCAAAGCGACGAATGCCTCGGAGAGGAGAGACTCGAAGATAGGCCTTGTCACCAATTTCATAGTGGACCTCTTGATGGTGCTTGTCATAATAGCTTTTCTGACGGGACTGAGCAGCCTTGAGATTTTCTCGAATGACACGGACTTTTTCTTCGGCTTCATTGATCACATCCGGACCGAAGAGTGACCTCTCCCCGGTTTCAGACCAACTGAGAGGAGTCCGGCACTTTCTCCCATATAGGACCTCGAAGGGAGCCATTTGCAAGCTGGCTTGATAGCTATTGTTGTAGGAGAACTCGGCGAGAGGAAGGTATTTTTCCCAACTCTTGCCGAAAGAGATGACACAAGCCCGAAGCATGTCCTCAAGAACTTGATTTACTCTTTCAGTTTGACCGTCGGTTTGAGGGTGGTAGGCGGTGCTGAAGTTGAGACGGGTTCCAAGAGCCTTTTGGAAACTTTGCCAAAACTTGGACGTAAATAAGCTTCCACGGTCGGAGATGATCCTCAAAGGAACCCCGTGCAAGGGAACAATCCGGGCCATATAGAGCTCGGCCAATTGAGCGGAATTGATATCCTCCCGAACCGGGAGGAAATGGGCGACTTTGGATAGACGGTCAATGACGACCCAAATGGCATTGTTACCCTTTTGTGACCTCGGAAAGCCGGTGATGAAATCCATACCAACTTCATCCCACTTCCACTCAGGAATAGCTATGGGGCGGAGGGTACCGGCTGGCCTTTGATGTTCAGCCTTCACTCGGCGACAGACGTCGCATTCAGCAACATATTCGGCGATCTCGCGCTTCATGCAAGACCACCAGAATTGAGGGCGAAGATCTTGGTACATTTTTGTGCTACCCGGGTGAATAGAGATGGGTGACTCATGAGCTTCAGAGAGGATCAACTCCCTCATATTTCCACTCTTGGGCACCACTAGACGGTCACCGAAATAGACCACACCCTTGTCATCCACCAAGAAATAGGCCGCCTTCCCATTAGCGATCTTCTCTTTGATCTCGAGGATTTCAGGATCATTTTGGTGGGCGGCCTTGATATCATCCTCGAGAGTGGATTTGATATCGAGGCTAGCTAGAAAACCCGAAGGAACAATCTCCAGATTCAACCTAGCAAATTCCTCGTGGAGAGCCGGTTGCGCCCTTTCAACCATCACGGTATTGCAATAGGCTTTGCGGTTCAGAGCATCCGCCACGACATTCGCCTTGCCGGGCTGATAATTGAGAGTCACATCATAGTCCTTTATCAATTCCAGCCATCTCCTCTGCCTCAAGTTTAGATCCGGCTGGGTGAAAAGATATTTCAGACTTTGGTGGTCGGAGTAGATCTCGCATCGGTTGCCCAAGAGGTAGGGCCTCCATTGCTTCAGAGCATGTACCACAGCGGCAAGCTCCAAATCATGAGTTGGATAATTTTGCTCGTGTGGCTTGAGTTGACGGGAAGCATAAGCGACCACATGACCCTCTTGCATCAAGACACATCCCAAGCCTTGGAGAGATGCATCGCAATAGACGACAAAGTCCTTGGCGGGGTATCGGGAAGGACAAGCACCGGAGTGGTAGTGAGCTTGACCTTGAGGGTTTGGAAACTCTCTTCAGCCTTGTCTAACCACACAAATTGTTTGCCTTTCTTGAGTAGTTCAGTCAGCGTCTGGCTATCTTGTAGAAGCCCTCAATGAATCGACGGTAATAACCCGCCAATCCAAGGAAGCTTCGGATATCTTTGATGGATTTGGGAGTTGGCCAATCTAGGATGGCCTGAATCTTGTCTGGTATCACCGCTACTCCGGCAGCTGACACCACATGACCGAGAAAGATGAGCTCCTTCAGCCAAAACTCACATTTAGAGAACTTGGCATATAGACGGTGATCTCGAAGCTTGGTCAGGACAAGTCGAAGATGCTCAGCATGTTCGTCTTCGGTCTTGGAGTACACAAGGATGTCATCGATGTAGATGATGACGAACTTGTCGAGGTACTCATGGAAGATGGAGTTCATTAGCCTCATGAATGTAGCCGGAGCATTAGTGAGGCCGAAAGACATGACGGTGTACTCATATAACCCATAGCGGGTAGTGAAGGCCGTCTTCGGAATATCCTCCTTTCGGATTTTTATTTGATGGTAACCTGACCTCAGATCCATCTTGGAGAACACCGTGGCTCCAGCTAACTGATCGAACAAGTCGGTTATTCGAGGAATTGGATACTTGTTCTTGATGGTCACCGCATTGAGAGGGCGGTAGTCAATGACCAGTCGAGGAACATTTGTAACCCTCTTCTTGACAAAGATAACCGGGCAGCCCCAAGGTGAGCTACTCGGCCGGATGAATTCTTTTTCCAGCAGCTCATCAAGCTGCTTCTTCAATTCAGCTAGCTCTTCCGTGGGCATACGGTAGGGCGTCTTGGAAACTGGAGCGGTTCCCGGAACCAACTCAATCACAAACTCCACGCTGCGATCCGGTGGCATCCCGGGCAATTCTTCCGGGAAAACATCGGGGAAATCACACACCACCGCAACTTCATGCATTTCAGGCGGGGTGATTCCTTCCAGAAAATAAAGACTGATCTCCGGTGAAAGAGGAGTGGCTGCGGAAGGAGTTGCAGAAGTTGGGGACCAGTAACGCACTTCCCCATACCTTGGGTGGAACACAGTGACAGTCTTGGCAGCACAATCCAGGTTGGCCTGATATTTCACTAGCCAATCCATGCCCAGAATAACATCGATACCCTCTGACCTCAGGGCTATCAATGAGAACGGAAAAGGGACTGACCCTATGGCTATTTGAACATCGGGAGATATCCAATTTGTACGCCAACTAGAGCCCGGGGTCTTGACCACTAACGGGGGATCCATCATTACAAACGGTATTTGATGGTTGTGCGCATATGATATGGATATGAACGAATGCGAAGCTCCAGAATCAAATAACACTGAAGCTGGATAGGTATTGATTTGAAGCGTACCCATGAGAACTCCGGGGTCCTCCTCAACGCCTTCAGCCGAAACGTGGTTCAGGCGGCCACGGCTGACGGTGGTAGCCTTGGCGGCTGGGGTAGAGGGTGCTGGTGCAGGTGCTGAGGGAGCCGGTGCCTTCTGGGGACACTCCCTGGAGTAGTGCCCCGGCTGGCCACAAGCGAAGCAAGTGAGCCCCGGTGGTGCAGGTAGTCGAGGTCGAAAACCGCCTCCAGCCGCACCCAAAGTCGAAGTAGCTAGGCGAGGCGGAGGTGGCAGGTACCCGGTGGGCTTCGGCGCGAAGGGCGCCTTTGGCACGGCGCTGAAAGGCACGAATACCTTGCGCTTCTTGCCCTCCGAGGAGGAGGAGCTCTGGTGATTGGTGGAAGCGGGCCTCTTAGAAGCCTCTAGCTCCTTCCTACCCTGCTCCATGGTGAGGGCCTGGTTGTAGAGATCTTGGTAGGAGGTGAACTTGAAGGGTAGGAGCTCATATCGGAGACGAGGTGCGAGCCCCTTGCGGAAGAGGTATTGCTTGTCCTCATCATTCGTCACGTCCCGAGGGGCGTAACGGGAGAGGTGGTTGAACTCCCGTCCATAGGACTGGACGTCCATGCGTCCCTGGGTTAAGTCCAGGAACTCCCTCCTCTTGAGCTCGAGGATGGGCTTGGGGATGTACGCCGCACGGAAGGCGGTGCGGAATTCCTCCCAAGTGACAACATGGCCCGCGGCAACCATTGCCACGTGGCTCTCCCACCAGGAGCCGGCGGCTCCTTCCAGAAGGTAGGTGGCGAAGTTGACGTGCTCCGCCGCCGGAACGTGAAGAGCGGCAAACTTGCGCTCGATAGCCCGAAGCCAATCATCCGCATCAAGCGGCTCCTTAGCCTCGGAGAAAGTGGGAGGTTGGGACCGCAAGAACTGGTTGAGGGTGGTGCAGTCCGTGTTCCTCCTAGCCCCCTGCTGGACCAGCTGCTCGAGCAGAAGCTCATTGCGCAGGCGGTTCTGCTCGATTGCCATCATAACCTCCGCCATTGAGGGTGGCGGTGGTGGATCAGGGTTGCTATGTTCCCCACGACGAGTAGGAGCCATTCTGAAGAATTGGAACAACGACAAGTTAGTAACCAATTCTGACAGATAAGATAGATCATTGATTGCTCCCAGATATAGGTATTTAGGAAGCAATAAACACCAAAAACAGATTTAGGCAACCACGATGACATCACGTCATCGAGGCGATATCACACGGATATAACGGACTCGAGGCATAACTGGACGGTAAGAACCCAAACCCCGAGAACCTAAACATCGACACCAAGCATAAACCAAATAGAGGTAAGAATCAGAGTAGAGCGAGTTGGATGAGAAGCAAAAAGAATCCTAAGAAGGTTTTCACAACTCATTTTTAGGTTATAAATAATTTTCTCTAGACTCGACATCGACCAAAAGAAAGGGTTTCCTACAGGCAGTCCTGCTCTGATACCAACTTGTAACGCCCCGACCCCGGAATTATACAGAGAGGCTATGTATTCGGCACAACCATCAAGGTATAAAACAAAGATCGAGACTTGTAGAACAAACCGGCACATTGCATGACTCTACGACACAAGATATAAAACAACCCATATAATGAGAAGAATACAAATATTACACAACAAAAGGATCACAGATCCAACAAGTCATCAAGCGGAAGCGGGTAGTGTTGTCTCAACAACAAGAAGCAAAAATATGGCCTAAGAGGCCTACAATAAACATCATCCCAGCCAGCTTGTTCCACGGTCCCAAGCTGCCACCTGGGAACCCCAGACTAGTAGTCGACGTCAACGAAGAACCCACCTAGTTGATCGGTGTCGTCCTCCTCTGAAATACAAAATCATAGAGGCAGCAAAGAGAGACTGAGTACGATGTACTCGCAAGTTTAGTAGGGCGATATAGGCCCAATGACTGACGGAGGCTCTAAAGCTTTATATGTATTTCTTTTGCATAAAGCTAAGTTTCATAAACAGAAATATAATTGACACATGGCATTCGTCTACTCAGAGTATTTTTATAAAGGGGTAAGAGAGTATCATTTTCATCTTCGGTTCTCGGCGAACCTACTTGCAACCATCACCACTCATCTCACACAAAGGCACCCCCTCGACTCACCCTCGAGGAAATGAACCTTTATCACAAGTTTATTATGCAACCTCTAGCTGCCATATCAATTAGGTTAACGTTATCTATGAGCTAATCCGCCTTTCCCAAGAGTTTGTCCATAACCGTGGACACGGCTTTTCGAAAAGATTTACCCTGCAGGGGTGTACTATTTTACCCATTGGTACCGTCCGGCTCACCTAGTTGGCCCTCTTCCGGGGAAGACCGGCGAGCGGGCGCGGTTAGACCTTTACAATGCATGAGGCTTACTCAAGGACCATCAGTGGCGGAAAGACAGGTTCAGCGCTCCCAGCGCCCTGCCCCACCGTCACGTCCTAAACATCACCATCCTCGTTCCTTTTCCACTCACACCACACACGCGCAAATGGAAATAGCAAACTAGAGGACCCTTGACAAGCCCCTCACAAATTATTCGGTCAGCGAGGCGCCCATACACCCACCAATGGAAGCACGCTCGGTTCTTGGTTCTAGCTAAAAGCACTCTCAACCTAGGCGGCAAGAATGAGGCAAACCACCCTCCCCGAGGGCAACTCATCCAAGCCTTTAGCAATTTGATTAAGCATCACATTTATCCACCATGCCCGAATCATTGCATCAACACCAATAATTATGGAATTCAACACGGACATAACTAGTATTTCAACTATGCATTTCTACGCATGGCTAAGCATAGCTAAGCACATGAATACAACAATTCTATCTTTATCTCGGGCCAACACTTCAACCCTAGGTTTCATAGGTAGGGATACATGTGATTGGCTCGGGGAAGAACATGCATTCATAGGATATTCTAATATTTACCAAAAAGGACATGTTGAACCGCATGCAATATTATGGTGGATAAAATAAGTTTATAAAACATAGGATGCTAGATGCCAAGAAGGTTAGGTTATCTCTTGCCTTGCTGCCCGGGCGTGAAGTACTGATCGTCGGGGTAAGTAGAGAGACCCTCGACTCCGGAATCCGTGAGCTCACGTGCGTGACCGATTTGGCGAGGGAGGGCCGGCGGTGACCGAATCGAGCCGGCGGGGCTCGGCCGGTGGCGGATGGTGTCGAGGACGCCGGCGTTGATCCGGCCGGTCCCGGGCCGATTCCTTGGCTTGGGAGGGAGGAGGGGATGCCGCGAAGCTTGCGGTGGTCGTCGATCTACCCCGCGCTCACCCAAACGATGGCGGCGTGCTTGGCTACGGCGGCGATAAGGGGCACGGCCTCGGGGAAGAGAGGGGAGCGAGAAGAGCAGGGGGAAAAGGGGGGGGGCAGGTGAGGTCGTCGGCTTCGTGACAAGCGTCTTCGACTCCTAGAGGGGCCACGGCGTCGAGGGCAGGTGATGCCACGGTGGCATCGGCATGGGCGCGAGCGGCATGGCGCCAGTGTCCATTGTCGTCACTGTGCTTCGTCCGGAATTTTCCGGATGGGTCCGGAAAATTCCGACTGGCCCGGAATTGATCCGGAAATTTCCGGGCCATTCCGAATGAACATAACATGGCAGAAAAACTGGAATTTGACAAGGGCTCCAAAACACTTCCAGAAAATATGCAAAAATTCTGGGAGTTTCTCCACTAGGTAAACTAGCTCAACATACCTTTACTTGGGCCTTTGAGCATCATGACATGGCTTACCAATAACCAAGGATAGGAACCACCTTTGGAGTTTGAAGTTGAAAACACATTGGAGGCCAACCATTTGGTTCCTTTGCAAAAGAGTGAACTTGGGGAATTTGTTGAACCATAAGGTCACTTGCCAAGACAAGGGTTACACCACAGTTTGCATTTCAAGAGATAAAGGGTTTGGGAAGTTTGGCCTCCCTCATTTCATGGTTTTCCCATTGGTGGTTTGTTAACACAAGCAATTTAAAGGGATGCCATGATGCAAACATAGATGCAAAAAGTGGAAAAATTCTTCGTATTTGTCATAACCAAGCTAGGGCTGTTACAGGCATCCGGACCTAGGGCTTACAGGAGGAAACCTAACCGACTAAGTCACAGAGTTCTACTCTAATCCGGTTTGGGCCCTGCCTTGTGGGCTAAGTCTTCCGCAATGCAGGTCGGCTTCTGGAACCTTCCCTTAGCCGGATGGGCCTCCTGCGCTTCATCATACTGGGCCGCCCGGTAAGCCGGATTTCGGCTTACCACCACTATGGGCCACCCTGGTACGCTGGCTATTAGTCCTCTTCGTGAGGGTACCTGTTCGGCATAACCCCAACAGTAGCCCCCGAAAAGCTTCAAGTACTTCAGCGGCTGGCTTCAATCTTCCGGCAATGTGTTGTCCGGGAAATTCATCATCCGTCGTCAGTCTTGGAGCATTCCCAGAAACCTTCAATCATACCGAACAACTTTGTCTATTTCGGTGTGCTGGCTCTTCATGTCGAAAAGCACTTGAGTGCGTATTGACACGCGTCCGGCGATTTGACGGATGTGTCAGACCCAACAGAGTGAGTGGAGTGGCATCTTTGAATGTAGGGGCTAGTTTCCGTTTTTTCCGCGCAGGAACCGAGGCGTCGGAGGGAAGGAAAACGTCTCCAACGGCTCGATCCCGTGACGCGTGGCGAAAATATCGGCTCCGGACCGTTGCACGTATCTCGGCGCTTCGTTATAAATACCGGTCGCCTCGCCTTCGCCGCGGCTACCGCATCATTCGCACCTCTAGCACTCTCCTCTCCAGATCTCATCTCCAAGCTCGAGTTTTTCTCTCCTCCGTCCATGGCGTCCAGCACTCCTAGCTCCCATGTTGTCGATGCGTCGCCTCTCGACTCGGCGTCTCCGATTGGGGGTGTGGCTTTTGCGGCGGCCGCCGCCGGCCCTGAGCCATCCACCGCTCCCGCTGCACCTTCCCCAGCTCCGGCGAACATCTCCTCCACCGCAACTTCCGGGCGCGATGAATTTTCCCTAGCCAAGGCCGCAGCCGAAGCCGCGGCTACGGAGGCTTCGGCTTCCGCGGCTGCCGAAGAGGAAGAGGAAGAGGAAGCCGGCGACAATGCTGGTGCCATGATAAGGGGGTGGCCCGATCTTCTCAATGAGCGGTGGTAGATGGATGATGATGGTAGATAACTTGCGAGAATCCGACGAACTCTCCGGCTGCTCCCCTATTGCCAGTGCAACAGCTCTTCAACCCAATGGATATTCGCGACGCCTCACACCGATGCAACGTAGCCGCCGGCCACGAAGCGGTTTATGCAATCTACTAATTCCTAATGGAACAACAGATCACACTCAAACTTTGGTAGCAAGAACCTCCAGATCGAAACAAAGTGGAGGGGTGAATTCCCGATCGAAGCAAAGAGGAATTCTAGTATAGATGAATGCTTTAGCAATCCAATCTAGGGTTTAATCAAAAACGTGGTCCTCCTCCAATGTGTGTGTTATCAACAACCCTAATCATACACAAGTGCATAGACTCAGGTAGTATAAAATTCTCATTTATCAAAGTATTATTTTCAGCTAGGAAAGAATTCACCTTATAATAATCATCGGTTAGGTTTAATATTTCCTTCCAGCTTAAACATGGACAAACACCATAACTTATAAATATATCCTCATCATCCTCCCTTTCTTCATGAAAAGCCGTCCTCGGCTTTGGGTAAGCTGAAAGTGGAAGAAACAAAAAGAACAACGTGTACGCAGAATATATGTATATATAACATCGTTGATCAGTTTGGTTGACATTACTAGTATGTCCAAAATTGCACGTATGGAACACACAAGTGTCGTATGGGCGCACAGTATATCTGATAAATTTGCAACTGAAATTGCAGGTATAAGTGAAGTTTATATAATCATGATCAAAATGATAAACACATAGGAATAAAATCTTATTACTCAGTATTAAATCCAATGTCCTTACAGAAGATCGATGATCAAATTCCCTGCTATCATGGTAAAACCAACTCAACATATGCAAATCAAAAGATATTGGATACCATGCTTCAACTGCGCTACTCTGATATTTAGAACAAAGTAATGGCCATGCAGTAGCACAATTAGATATATGGCCATAATCATTAATCCAGGTATTGAGGATGCAACTCAATTTGTAGATATAAGTGAAGTATAATTCAGTTTGGGACAAACAAAAAGTATGTTCATAAGCATATTCAAATCTAGGAAGAACAGAACAGTCCAACAAAGCTGATGCTACCTTTGTTCGCTGTAATACATCAGCTAGACTAAAATACATCATATTATCATGAGAAGTTGGTATTGTCCCAAAACAAAACGATTTCGACACATAGCATATATGACTGAAAACAGAACAGTTTAATTCAGCAATTTTATCATATGTAATGCATACGTGATCCACCAAAAATTTCTTGTTCATGCGATAGTCACCAATTAAATAAAATCTGAAGCAATTGACATAGGTGCTAGAATTTAAATATGAAATTTCAGCAATCTTATTCATAGAACAACTCACGGTAATAGGTTCATCTAGCATGATGTAATACAAAATATCAGTTGGTGGTATTTTTGCAAGGATCCCTTTATGTGTAATCTGTACGACATGATCAAAATTCGAATTCTGCAATGCATCACATGGTGCCGAAACACGTGTGTAGTTCAAATCACATGTATCAAGCAGCGAACAATTATACTCACAAAGTGACGCAGATGCTAGGTGCAGTTCCGAATCAGTACCTATTGCAATGACAATCTCCTCAGATGTAGTAGGCACTGGAATGTCTTCCTCAAGTGGTGATGCAGGTTGTACACTAGACGACTCCCTTTCTTCAAAAGCAACCTGCATATCACAAGAAACAACACTAGGAGTAGACATGATTACATTAGTAGAAACCTCACATGTCTCATCAACTTCCACACCCAAGTTTGCTCTAACACTCAAACTCTCACCCTTAATGTGTATATGCTCGGTTGAACAGATTGTAGAAACATTTGATTTGAGGGTGGAAATCATTGGTGGACATAGGTTTTGACGCCTAACTTCCTGAAATTTCTCAAATGGAGTATGTGCTAACCAAGTTGTCTTATTATTCCAATGGATGAGTGGATCCAGATGATCAAAATCAAAAACCACCTTAAACTTTTTGCACCAATATCTCCCCAACAAAAGATGACAACAATTAAGTGCTCTAGGAATCACATCACAGGTAATGCGAACAGTATGGCCATAAATGGTTACAGGAACACATGCGACATGAGTAATTGGAAGTGCATCATCATTATGGGCTAACATGTACGGAAATTCTTTTGGACATGTAGTCAACTGAAATTTTTCAACAGTCTCAACACTAATCAAGTTCACTAAAGAACAATAATCAATTGTAATTGCAGCATGTTTACCACTGATATCCGCTGTGAAGTGGAACAAACCCAAATCATACAACACACCAGAATCCTCCAGCCAGAACATGTCACTGCACAAAAACATTAATGGTAATGGTTTCTCCTTACGAGGATCAGCCATTGTTAGTAAATGCGAAGGATATTGCAGCTATCTATGAATATGGTGGAACTCTCGCAACTCACTTAAAAACCAAAAGATATTGTGAATCTTACCGTTCCAAAGTGAATGGCAAAGCTTACCACTCATAGGGGCAGAACGTGCATGGATGGGGCGAAGCGAATATTATGGGTCTCAAAGTGTTACACAACAAAACCAGGGTATTTTAGTAGAGCTTGGTAGGGATACCTAACTACACCAAAAGACAAACCCTAGTGCTGGTCGGATAACACAAAGAAAACGCACACGGTGGAGATGAACGGGGCAAAGTGACTATGAACAAGGGTGTCACAAAGCACTAGAAAGACACTAGCAAGTAGCTCAGATCAACAGGCACATGATTGCTCAAGTACTAGCAGTGTCACAGACGATACAGAAACTTGCACTTTTATCTCTTTTTTTTAATACTATCTCCTTTTTTTTGACTATTTATGACCAACAACTTGAAAAGCAACAAGACACACGTCCAAGAGCAGCCTGTGAGCACAAAACGTAGCTAGTCTTATATGGGTAAGCTCCTATCACGGGCTGTAGAAAGGCTGTGTCTATGTTTTTCACCAAAAAGTTCGGTTTTTGCCGAAACTGAAACTTCAAAGGCCAAAAACTCGATGTTCCCGGACGAATTTGGGGATTCCGAGACCGCCAAAAGGGCGTAAACAGGCAGAGCGAGTTTGGTTGGATAGAAATTTTCGATACGAACGATTTGAGTGGTCGAACGTCGAAAACGGAGTTCGTATGCAAAAGTTGTGGCTGTTTTACTAAAACTGTGAAAATCGGTGTCGCAACAGAGAAAATCGACCGAAACCGTGCCGCGGCAGGACGCACGGCAGGATTCCGATTTCAATTCGAACTCGGCAACGATACAAGATACGCAAAAGGAAAACGACCAGCAACTAGAACTTGACTTAAAGATGTAATCTAAGGCTATGGCGAAAACTAACCCTAATATTTTTGGCTTTTTCTGGATAGGACGAAAAACAGTAAATCTACGGGGATTTGTGGATGCTCACCGAGTAAACTCTGGAAATCTGATACCAAGATGATAAGGGGGTGGCCCGATCTTCTCAATGAGCGGTGGTAGATGGATGATGATGGTAGATAACTTGCGAGAATCCGACGAACTCTCCGGCTGCTCCCCTGTTGCCAATGCAACAGCTCTTCAACCCAATGGATATTCGCGACGCCTCACACCGATGCAATGCAGCCGCCGGCCACGAAGCGGTTTATGCAATCTACTAATTCCCAATGGAACAACAGATCACACTCAAACTTTGGTAGCAAGAACCTCCAGATCGAAACAAAGTGGAGGGGTGAATTCCCGATCGAAGCAAAGAGGAATTCTAGTATAGATGAATGCTTTAGCAATCCAATCTAGGGTTTAAGCAAAAACGTGGTCTAACCTCTCTCTAGTAGCCGGCCCTAGCTTTATATAGGGGGCCAACCGACCTAACACAAAAACCTAACTTGGTTCGGACTCAAACGGGTACAAACCGACCCAAAAGTGGGTTCGGCCGAAATCTGGCGCGCAGGCCGGGGTACCGGCCTGGGGCCCGGCCTGGGCCGGCTGGGAGGCCGGCGGCTTCTGGGGGGTGGCCGGCCTGGGGCCCGGCCTAGGCCGGCTGGGAGGCCGGCGGCTTCTGGGGGGTGGCCGGCCTGGGGCCCGGCCTAGGCCGGCTGGGAGGCCGGCTGTCTCTGGATGGGCTCCGGCCTGGAGGCCGGCCTAGGCCGGCTGGGAGGCCGGCCAGCCTGGCTTCACCTCCTTCATCCTCTTCTTCTTGACCATCTTTTTGGATCTTTCTCTTGTTCATCTTCACATGTGGGGCTACATCAGCGGGTTGTCTGGAATCTCTTCGTCATCCTTCTTTGCGCATTCCTCCCGCTCCTCCCTCGCGCCATAGGTGACGTCGTACTCCGATTCTTCTTGCTCCTCTGGTCCTCCTCCCATGTTTGTGTTATCAACAACCCTAATCATACACAAGTGCATAGACTTAGGTAGTATACAATTCTCAAATATCAAAATATTATTTTTAGCTAGGAAT
Source organism: Puccinellia tenuiflora (assembly GCA_012064385.1). Classification (NCBI taxonomy): domain Eukaryota; kingdom Viridiplantae; phylum Streptophyta; class Magnoliopsida; order Poales; family Poaceae; genus Puccinellia; species Puccinellia tenuiflora. The sequence goes on from QRDG01000827.1 coordinate 344,948, forward strand.
AAATTCACCTGATAATAATCGTCAATTAGACTTAATATTTCTTTCCAGTTTAGCATGGACAAGCACCATAATCCATGGATATATCCTCATCATGCCACCAACAACCCGACCCACAACTGGGGTTGCTCGGTGGTGGATGATGTTGAGCTGACAGGAATGATGGCCGATGGGGCCATTCTTCCGTCTTCAGAATCGACGCCGACTTGGCGATCCGCCTATGGTGACCCTTCTCCTACTCCAATCAAGGAGGAACGGGTACTTCTTTCTTCTCACGTCGTTAGGGGGTTCTCTTTGCCGCCTTCGGCTTTCTTGATCGAGATACTGGACCATTATTGTCGGGGATATGACTCCCAGGTATCCCAAAGAGAACCTTTTCTTCAAAACTCCAGGGTGCCGGTTGAACAAGTGCCGGCTGCTTGGCGCCGCCTAGAACCAGCTGCCTGAAGCAGCCGCCTGCGTCTACCCGGAGGCGGACGGCCGGCTAGGCTGGAGCCGGACGCGAACAACCGACAACTCCGTACGGGTGGGCCCAGACCACGTAACCGCTCCTGGTGAACAGTACCCGTTGTCGGGCATCTCCTGTACCAAATCATGACAACAAGCTCCAGCCGGCTCGAAACCGTAGTGATGTCATAGGGGCAAACCTGTAACTTCCCTGTAACCCAGAAACCCTAGCTGCTGCCTATATAAAGCATGCAGGGGCCTCCTGCGCGAGGCAAGAAAGAAGGGAAGGTGAGAGGCAAGAGACACGTCGAAACAGACAAGCATAGCATCATCTTCAACCCCCAGCCGGCTAGGATCTCCAGCCGGCTGCCACCCGAAACAGCTCTAGGAGCACCTTTGTAGCCCGATTCAGTGATCAAGCAATAAGAACAAGAAGAGCAGGACGTAGGGGTGTTACCTCCGCAAGAGGGCCCCGAACCTGGGTAACTAGCGTGTGTTTGCGTGCTTGTTGCCCAATCCCGCGCGAGCATCCGATCGTCACCTGCCCCACACTCTTTTCCGTCTCTGATGGATATGCCGTGCAACCCACCACGACATTTGGCGCCCACCGTGGGGCTCGCGGCGAGCGGAGTCACGTTCTGTGCGGGATCCCGGACTGTAGATGGTCGGCGGATCGTCTCCGGCCTCGTGCTCTCCATCGGCTCCATCGGCTGCGTCCTCGACAACACCAACAGCTTCACCGACGTGGACGTCGCCAGCAGAGGAGCGGTCGTCACCCTTGGCGATTTCCACGTCTACGTCACCGTCGCCGCTCAGGAGTACCCGGAGGTGGTCTACTCTAGCTTGGCTCCTTCGATCTTCGACGCCAGCACCTGCAACGACGACTCCGCCTTCGGCTACCTCAACTCCGACGACGCGGACCGCGACGTCGCCAAGCTCAACGTCTACGCCGAGGTGCACATGGTCGAGCACGCGGCGGCAGGAGGCTCCGTCGCCGCTACTGTTCATGAAGCAGGCGAACCTTCTCGTTTCCAGCGCAATCTGGAGGCCGACTTCGAGCTGCTAAGCACCCCCATCACGCCGGGTGCGGATCCGGCCAAGGCGGCGGCTGAACTCGAGAGGATGTGTCAACAGATACTCGACAAGGCTCTTCACCTCGCATCCACGCAGCGCCGACTCAATGCTACGATGCGCGAGTACAACACCGTCCACGGTTTCGAGCCGACAAGAGGCAACACGGAGAAGCTGAATGAAGTCCGACGCAAAGGAGGGGATCTCGGAGGCGTCCTGAACCGTGCTGGCCAGCCGCACGAGCATTCGGACATCATCCTGCCCGAATACAGCAACCCGGTGCAAAACATGAAGGCTGCGGAGGCGGCCGCAGCAGAACTACCCCATCTCCAAGGCGAGGAGCTACGCCAGCAAGCGCGCCGAGTCCAGGAACTCATCGCTGCGGCCAACCGGCAGCAACGCGAAACCGAGATAACGGCGAGCCGTGAGCATCATGAGCCGCCTCCAGGCTACGATGCAGCTGGCAAGTCCAAGCAAGGCGCTGAGGCGTCATCCACGAGCCGCGGAAGGGCGAAGGACAAGCAAACACGAGTTCATCGCGAGGGGAGCGCGAGCTCGCATCCTCGTGATCACGGCCGCGATCCGGCTGGACGACGCGAAGACGGCAACCGGAACGGGCCGCAAACCGGCCGCAGCGTCAAGGAGCGAATCGGCCACAAGGTCACCATCGACGAACGCCTGGGGCCGCTGGGACCCGAGACTAGCGACGACGCACGCCATCGCATCGACGTGCTCAAGCTGTCAAGCATCATCGAGGAAGAAGACATCGCCGCCCATCGCTGTTTCGGACCCCGCATCCGGAGCGAGCGATTCCCGAAGGGATTCACCCTTCCCAGGGACACACCCAAGTACAACGGCACCGCGAAGCCGGAGGACTGGCTCGCCGACTACGTCACGGCGGTCAACATCGCAGGCGGCAACAAGCGGGTGGCCGTGCGCTACTGTGCCACTCATGCTCCAGGGATCGGCACGGACTTGGCTCAACAGCCTTCCGAAGGAGAGCAGTCAACAGCTGGCTGGACTTCGAGGAAGCGTTCAACCGCAATTTCACCGGCACCTATTTGCGCCCCGGCAACGCACAGCTGCTCGCGCTGTGCAAGCAGAAGGACGGCGAGTCGGACCGAGCCTACCTCACCCGATGGACAAGCCTACGCAACTCCTGCGAGGGAGTTCTCGAGCTCCAGGCCGTCCAGTACTTCATCCAGGCTGCCGAGATCAGACGCTGCTCAAGCACCGGCTCCTGAGGAAGAGCCCAAAGACCATGGCAGAGCTCATGGCAATCGCCGACGAGTACGCCACCGCCGACGCGGGCATGACCAACCCGATCCGACTCGACGAAGCCGGAAGAATCATCACGACGGAGCCGGCTGCACGTCGCAGCCGGACGGAGAGCCAAGAAGGAGGAAAATCGACCCGGCGTGATTCCGACGCGGCCGGCAAGCGCAAGTCCGCGGACGACCGCGTCGAGTCCAAGGTCGTCGCCACGACCGAGGGAAGGCCGGCAGAGGGCTTCGACAACCGCCGTATGAGGACCAGCAGCGACATGCGCCGGACAAGGGCGAGGAACAACTACGACTACTTGCTCGACCAACCGTGCCGGAACCATGGCGACCGGCCAGCAAACCACACCGTTCGGCAATGCACCCTCGGCCGCCCAAGGCCACCACCGTATGAGCGGCGAAACCCGCCTCCGCCTCGGGATGAAGCCGGACGGGACGATCGAGGACGCGACGACAGACGACGCGAAGACAGGAATCGTGATGATCGCCAACGCGAGGAAGAGAGGAGGGAGCGCCTTCCAGCTTCGCCTCCAAGGGGTCCAGACGGCTACCAGAATCTGGATGCCGCCTACATCGTGTTCGTCAGCGAGCGCGACGACAAGCGAAGCCGGCGCGAACGGTTCAAGGAGGTGAACGCGTTGGTTCCACCTGTCCCCCAGTACCTCAACTGGTCGCAGGAACCAATCACGTGGGACCGCAACGACCACCCGGAGCTGATGCCCAACCCAGGCGGCTATGCCTTAGTCCTAGAGCCCATGATCATCTCCGCCAAGCGCGCTTGCACCTTCTCACACGTCCTCATTGACGGGGGCAGCAGCATCAACATCCTCTACCGCGACACGCTGGAGAAGCTAGGGATCTCCGAGTCCAGCCTGACGCCGAGCCGGACGGTCTTCCACAGCATCGTGCCGGGGCGAGCCGGCTCATCCATGGGCCTCATCCGGCTGGACGTCCTATTCGGCACCAAGAGCAACCACCGCCGCGAGACTGTCTCTTTCGAGGTGGTCGACCACTCCAGCGCCTACCACGCCATCCTCGGGCGGCCGGCGCTCGCCAAGTTCATGGCGGTACCCCACTACGCCTACCTCAAGATGAAGCTACCAGGCCCACGCGGGATCATCACCGTCGCCGGAGACTACAAACGCTCCATCGCCTGCGCCTCCGACAGCGCGAAGGTGGCCGAGACCATGGTCTGTAATGAGGAGATGAAGCAATTCAAGCGCAAGGCCAATGAGGAGAAGCTGGAGATTCCGGAGTCGGCCAAGCCGGCTGGCGAGTCGAGCTTCCAGGCGGCGCGAGACACGAAGAAGATCTACTTCGACGACACCGACAAGTCCAAGTTCGTCACCGTGGGGGCGAGCCTGGACCCCAAATAGGAAAGCGCGCTCGTCGAGTTCCTCCGTGGGAACCGGGACATCTTCGCGTGGTCCCCCAAGGACATGCCGGGTGTACCGAGGGAACTCGCCGAGCACTCTTTACACGTCCGTCCAGATGCCAAGCCAGTGAAGCAATCCCTGCGTCGCTTCGCAGAGGGAAGAAGACAGTTGATAGGAGAAGAGATAGCGCGGCTACTCGCAGCCGGATTCATCAAAGAAGTACAACACACGGAGTGGCTAGCCAATCCGGTGATGGTGGAAAAGAAGAACAAGAAATGGCGAATGTGTGTCGACTACACACACCTCAACAAGGCCTGCCCCAAGGACCCCTTCGCGTTGCCACGAATCGACCAAGTGATCGACTCCACGGCCGGCTGCGACCTCCTCTCCCTCCTCGACGCCTACTCCGGCTACCATCAAATTCCGCTGAACCCGGACGATCAGCTCAAGACCGCCTTCATCACCCCCTACGGCCCATTCTGCTACACCACCATGCCGTTCGGCTTGAAGAACGCGGGAGCAACATATCAGCGCTGCATGCAGAAATGTCTGCACGACCAAATCGGTCGCAACGCGCATGCATACGTCGACGACGTCGTCATCAAAACCAAGGAAAAGCACACCCTCCTCGCCGACCTCAAAGAAACCTTCGACAACCTGCGCCGCTTCCAGATGAAGCTCAACCCGGAGAAGTGTGTGTTCGGCGTTCCAGCCGGACAGCTACTCGGCTACCTCGTGTCGGCACGAGGGATCGAAGCCAACCCGGAGAAAATCGCCGCCATCGACAACATGCGACAACCGAGAAGCGTCAAGGACATCCAAAGGTTCACTGGCTGCCTGGCATCCCTCAGCCGCTTCATCAGCCGGCTCGGCGAGAAAGCCCTCCCGCTCTACCATTTACTGAAGAAGACCGACAAATTCGTCTGGAGCGACGCGGCAGACGCCGCCTTCAAGGAACTCAAGCGTGCGATGGCCACCGCCCCGGTCTTAGCACCTCCGACTCCAAAGGAGCCCATGCTTATGTACATCGCCGCCTCCAATCGAGTCGTCAGCGTCGTCCTGGTGGTTGAACGAGATGAAGCCGGCAAGCAGCGGTCGGTTCAGCGGCCAGTCTATTACCTCAGCGAGGTGCTCTCTCAGTCAAAGCAGAATTACCCACATTACCAGAAACTCGTATACGGCGTGTACATGGCAACGAAGAAGCTGAAGCATTATTTTCAAGAACATCCGATCAAAGTGATAAGCGACGCACCGCTTGCTGAGATCATAGGCAACAAGGACGCAACCGGCAGAGTAGCGAAATGGGCAATCAACCTGACGGCGCACGGAGTCGAATACGACAAAAGAACGGCGATCAAGTCACAAGAGCTGGCTGACTTTCTAGCCGATTGGACGGAGACGGACCATACCCCACCGCCACCCGACTCCGGCGAGCATTGGCTCATGCACTTCGATGGTTCCAAAAGATACTGGGGACTCGGCGCCGGAGTCGTCCTCACCTCACCTAAGGGGGGCCGACTCGAGTACGTGCTACAAATCCACTTCACGGCGTCCAACAATGTAGCCGAATATGAAGCTCTCGCACACGGCCTCAAACTCGCCAAGGCCATGAACATCAAGCGGATCCTCTGCTACGGCGACTCCGACTTGGTGGTCCAGCAAACTACTGGCCATTGGGACGCCAAGGACCCCAACATGGCCGCCTACCGCTTCTTCGTCCAGCAGCTCGCGGGATGCTTCGACGGATGTGAATTTCACCATATACACCGCTCTAACAACGAGGCGGCCGACACTTTGGCGAACATTGGCTCTCTCCGCGAGGAAATCCCACCCGGCGTCGCCCTCGAGAAGCTTTACAAGCCATCCATCACGCCGTGTCCCGGCTCCGACTCCATCCGGATGCCGCCTGGCGCGGAGTCGGCTGGGCCGGCTCCAGGCGAGACGGAATCCGTCGAGGTCCTCGTCATTGAAGAAGCTCCGCCATGGACCCAACCCTTCCTCGCCTACCTCGCCAACAACGAGCTCCCGGCGGACGAGCTCACCGCCAGGCAAATCAAACGCCGGGCAAGTGCTTACACCATCATCAACAACGAGCTATACAAGCGCAGTGTCTCTGGGATATTCCAGCGCTGTGTGAGCCAAGAAGAAGGAATCAAGATACTCAAAGAAATCCATCAAGGCGAATGCGGTCATCACGCATCCTCAAGGGCAATTGTGGCTAAGGCGTTCAGGCATGGGTTCTATTGGCCGACTGCGCTGGCGGACGCAAACCAGCTGGTCCGGCTCTGCAATGGCTGTCAGCGATTCGCGACGCAGAAGCACACGCCGGCTTCAGCACTTAAGACAATTCCTATCACTTGGCCGTTTGCCGTCTGGGGACTCGACATGGTCGGCCCGTTGAGAAGATCCAGCGGAGGCATGACACACCTGCTGGTAGCAGTGGACAAGTTCACGAAGTGGATTGAAGCTAAGCCGATTAAGAAACTGGATGGACCAACAGCAGTCAAGTTCTTCAAAAGCATCATCCACCGCTTCGGATACCCCAACAGCATCATCACGGACAACGGGTCGAACTTCGTCAAGGGAGAATTCGCCAAGTTCTGCGGCAGGACCGGCATCCGGCTCGACGTGGCCTCTGTTGCACACCCGCAGTCAAATGGGCAGGTCGAGCGGGCAAACGGCCTCATCCTATCCGGCATCAAGCCTCGGTTGCTCGAACCGCTCGAGCGAGCAGCCGGCGCGTGGGAAGAAGAACTACCTTCCGTCCTCTGGAGCCTAAGGACGACACCGAATCGCTCAACCGGCTTCACCCCCTTCTTCCTCGTCCATGGGGCTGAAGCCGTCATGCCAACGGACATCGAGCACGACGCGCCCCGGATCGTGCTGTACACCGAAGCACAAGCTAAGCAAGCCTACGAGGATGGAATGGACCTGCTCGAGGAAGCACGCCAGATTGCCGAGTCAAGGTCGGCGATGTACCAGCAACAACTACGCAACTACCACAGTCGGCGCGTCAAGCATGTCCGCTTTCGCGAAGGCGACCTCGTGCTCCGGCTCATCCAGGATACCAAGAACATGCACAAGCTCTCATCGCCATGGGAAGGACCATTCATCGTAAGCAAAGCGCTCATCAACGACGCCTACTACTTGATCGACGCCCGCGAACACAAGAAGGACACAATGGACAAGGAAGGCGATGAAACGGAAAGGCCATGGAACGCGTCACTCTTGCGTCGATTCTACACCTGAGAAAGAACCATGTATGTATCACCTATGCTATCAATAAAGAAATGGGAATGATGAACGCATGAGCAGTTTTTCGCAATTCTTTTTTGCATTACCTTCCTGGTTCTTCCGGCAGCCGGTAAGATTGCCTTTAGCGGCCGTGTAGCGTGACTAACCCCTAAACGGCTAACTCTTCGAATCCGGTTAAGGCCGGCAAGAGAACAAGCTGGAGGGGGCCAACAACGTGAAAAACGCATAAAGGGAAGTATTGCCGGCTGAAATAATGTTGTTCCATAAACTCGGCCAGGCCGGCAGTCGGCAACCGCTTCTCCTATTACGGATGACTAGCTACACAACGCTAAACGGCTAACTCTTCGGATCCGGTTAAGGCCGGCAAGAGAATAAGCTGGAGGCTGACTGTATGCGAAAGACGTAAGAAACAGAAGTCGTTACCGGCTGAGAAAACTCTGGCCTAACAAACCGGATCCTAACGTTATAGTAGTGTGCATGATCCCGCTAGACGGTGAAGTGCACACGAACGGCGGCGGGAAAGGCTACAGGCGAGTGTGAAATTGAGATAAGCACAGTAAAAGTATTCTCCGTGATCAAAATAGCAAACTAATCGCTTCGTCATTTCATTTCACGCACGAAAACGCCGCCAACCGGCTTCGAGAGCCCAAGCCGGACACAGGCACGACGAGCAGGAAATGAAAACTGCGCACAAGTAAACAAGTGCAGGAACAAAAGCAAGTAGCATTAAACATCAAGAGCAAGGCCTTACAGATAGAGGCTGAACAACGAAACAAAAGAGGGAAGTCCACAGGCGGACCTTCCCCGCGCAACTACAAGGCCGAGCCGATAGAGAGTTCCCTAAGCAGCATCCGTCGTCTTCCCGGATCCACCTATCTTCTTGCCAACCCAGTGCTTGATGCAGAGGGTGCCGTCGAACACCTTCACGAAGAAGACGCCTTTGTCACGCCGAAGACGGAAGCAGAGAATGAAGCCGGCTTCGAGCTCGTAGAAGTCAGCGAACTCGTCCCAACCCCTGACGAACTCCACCTTGTTGACAACAGCATTACCCTCCACCTGGGAGGTGAACCGGACGGTTGCATTCCAGGGACCCTGGGAAGCACCCTCACGGAAGAGCTTGAACTTGAAGTGGCCAACGCCCGGAAGCGCGTCGGCGAAGGCATCAGGAAGTCTCTGCACCGGCCCAGTAACTGGCGAATGCAGGATCATGAGGAACTCCCCGATGGGGAACACACCCCAGCCCGGGCGCCGTGGATTCTCCAGGGAGTCGGAAGAGGCGGAAGACAACTCCGCGCTGTCTTCCTCGCTGTCAGCGACAGCAGAGGGAGCATATTTGGGAATCGGGTCAAAACCCGGAGGCGGAATAACAGGGGTGGTCTCCTCCTCGCTCGATGAGTCGGGAAGAACAAGGAGGCTCTTGCCGCGACCAACGCTACCACCAGCGCCGCCACCGGCGATACTCGCCCTCTTCGAGCCAGAGCGACCGCCGCCCTTGCCGCGGCCAGCGCTGCTACCGGCGGCAACGGTGGCGATCAATTTTCCCTGACCCCATCCGCCCCTCTTAGGAGGACGGCCGCGAGGACATTTCGCCGGAGGCGCAGCGGCGGTCCCCTCGGCAGCAACGTCCAGAGGCTCGGACTTCACCATGGCAGAGATGCGAGGAAACAAGAAGAAGAAGGTGAAGGGAGAGCAAGAAAGCATAAGTGAGAAGGAAGAAAACGGTCGAGTTTTATAGCGGAAGCAAGGGACAACGTGGGAGACCCAACCGTCACCCACGATCCCACGGTCTACACGTGGCAGTAAGATGCAGATGATGGAACTCTTCAGTAACTGCAACCGGGTCCACACACAGAAGCCAAGGAGGCAAGCCCAAGCCGGCAAGAAATTCCCGGGGGCTGCGCAGACCCGGATGTATATCTATAACACCCCGAGTCACGGACTCGGGGGCTGCCAAGCCGTCAGCCGGCATAAAATTCCCGGGGGCTGCGCACCCGCCAAGTCGGCTGCCCAGACCCGGACGCATATATAAATCACCCCAAGTCATGGACTCGGGGGCTGCCAAGCCGTCAGCCGGCATAAAATTCCCGGGGGCTGCGCAGCCGCCAAGGCGACTGCCCAGACCCGGACGCACATATAAATCACCCCAAGTCACGGACTCGGGGGCTGCCAAGCCGTCAGCCGACATAAAATTCCCGGGGGCTGTGCAGCCGCCAAGGCGGCTGCCCAGACCCGGACGCATATATAAATCACCCCAAGTCGCGGACTCGGGGGCTGCCAAGCCGTCAGCCGGCATAAAATTCCCGGGGGCTGTGCAGCCGCCAAGGCGGCTGCCCAGACCCGGACGCATATATAAATCACCCCAAGTCACGGACTCGGGGGCTGCCAAGCCGTCAGCCGGCATAAAATTCCCGGGGGCTGCGCAGCCGCCAAGGCGGCTGCCCAGACCCGGACGCATATATAAATCACCCCAAGTCACGGACTCGGGGGCTGCCAAGCCGTCAGCCGGCATAAAATTCCCGGGGGCTGCGCAGCCGCCTTGACCCGGACGCATATATAAATCACCCCAAGTCACGGACTCGGGGGCTGCCAAGCCGTCAGCCGGCATAAAATTCCCGGGGGCTGCGCAGCCGCCAAGGCGGCTGCCCAGACCCGGACGCATATATAAATCACCCCAAGTCACGGACTCGGGGGCTGCCAAGCCGTCAGCCGGCATAAAATTCCCGGGGGCTGCGCAGCCGCCAAGCCGGCTCCGCAGACCCGGACGCATCTCTACAACACCCCGAGCCACGGACTCGGGGGCTGCACGATATCAGGACGGCGAAAGAAAAACACAAAACAAGAAAAGGACGGGAAATTTCGACCCGGCTAGATGCTCAAGCCGGCCCAAAATTCGGGGGCTAGGCATGGTGATTATCATCACCAAAACAAACACGAGTTCCGGTGGCAAAAACCCAGCAGTCACAGAGAAAACGACACTCACGATAGCAGTCAACAACAGGAAGCAGAATAGCGAATTTTTACAAGGCAAGTAATGTGGCAGGTCAATCGTCAATACAGAGTACAGCGAGTTCAACAGTTACACCCGGCATTCCGGGGGAGCAGACAAATCAGGTGGTAGCAACGTCGGTGACAGCGGCAACGTCGCCGGTTCCAGTATCTTCAGCCAGCCGCGGTGCCGAAGATGGATCAGCAGGCACCAACTTGGTCAAATCCACTGCCTCGGCGATTCGTCCAGAGGCCTCGGCGATCTCCGGATGCAGGTCCGCGAAGGACGTTCCCGAGCGAAATCCACCCACCAGCCGGCTCATCAGCACGCCCGGATACCATGACTTCACCACGGCCAGCGCCATGTCGGTGCCTCCGCGCGCCGCCATCTCTACTTGCTCGTTGATGCCGGCGGGCGCCCCTTCGAGCCGGGTGCACAAATCATGGAGAGCAGTTGGCAAGGGAGCATCCGGCCATAGGTTCTCGAGCACTCCCTCGGCCGCATCCTTCAGCCATCGGAATTCCTGGCCGAGTCGGAGAAGACGGGAGGCACCAGTCGGAACAGTCCCGGCAGCGGCACCAGAGGACTCAGGACGGGAGTGAGCCGAGGCAGCATCCTTCTGGAGTTGCTCATCTACCTCAGGGTAAAGGCCTGCATTTCAAACCAGTGAGGCCGAGTAGAAGACCCCAAGCAAGAAATAAAAGAGAAAGGAGACCGCACTTACCGAGGATCAGCTCGTTCACGCGTTCGACATCCTTAACCAGGCCCCCCACCAGCTGCTCATGCTCAAGCTCACGCGCCTTGGCCGCCTGGACGATCTTGTCGTTGTTCTCGATGGAATCCTTCAGCAGAATCCTTAGCTCGGTCGCATTTTCGCGGAGGGACTCAATCTCGCTCTACTTCCGGCGCTCAGATTCCCGTAGTTTCGCCGCCTCCTCGCCCAGCCGGACGACCTCGAGGCGGCGCTCCTCCGACACCTTTTCCGCCGCTTGAAGATCGGTCTTGACCAAGGTCAGGGCAGCGTCCTTCTCCTTCAGCTGCATCTCCAAGCCGGTGCGGGAGGTGGCGTCGCCTGTGGAGATCGGATCATCGTCAAACCAAGACATGCAAGAAAAAGTGCAGAACGACAAAACAGAGAATGCGAACGAGAAAAGAAGCTAGACCTTTAGCCGCCTCGAGCTCTCGCTTGAGCAATGCCGCCTCCTTAGTCGCCTCGGCAAAGCCTTGCTCTATGGAGGAGTGGAGCAACGTTATGTTGGCCAAGTTCTCCCTGGCCGTCTGCTCCGCCAGAGCGGCGAGGGGAATCCTCCCCGATGCGTCGGGCAGAGCCGGCACCGGCCCAGAGTATGGCGGAGAAGATACCAGGATCGACTGACGAGGACCGGGGAGCGAAGCCGTCGCCCCCGCAATGGCCTTGTCCTTGGCCGTCTCGGCCACTGATGAGGAAGGAGTGGGGAAGGCGAGATACCCGGCCCCGGCGCCGGGCCGGAGAACTATCTGGAAGGCGTCTTCCGACGCCTCACCAACACCAGCAGAAACGGGAGGGTTGGAGCCGACCGCGGGATGAACGGCGCTTGCCGACACCGGGTCGACCACTTCCACGTCCGCCGTCACCGTCGCCGCCTCTGAAGGCGGATTGGCCGCCTGCGCCGCGGGGGCCTCGGTAGCAGGCACCGAGGCCGACTCCACCACCGCGACAGGTGTCGTCTCCACTATTGGGAGCGGAGCCCTGCAAAGCGAAGAAAGCGTCACCATCAAGTACAAGCCGCGAGACTCCTACCACGAGACAAGGGTTTACCCGTCGCATGAGCCCAGCGCCCTAGGCTTCTTCCTCTTCAAGCACTTCGGCGGGGGAGCCGGCGCGACGTCAGACGGGTGCTTCACACCTCCGGAGGGCACCTCCTCGCCCTTCGCAGGAATGACGGAGCCGTCTACTTGCCGCTCCGTGCGGGTCGGCACCACGTCAACCTCAGCGACGGCCTTGGCCGCTCCCGCTCCCGTTTTCTCCTCAGCCGCCTTGGCCGCCTCGCGGCCGCCTTGGCGTCCATCTCAGCCCGGATCGAATCCGCCTGCGCCAGCTCCGCGTAAATAGCTTTTTCCATACCTTCAAGGTCCAATTTATAACAACGATCAACAGCAAAAGCAGGATTAACCACCTGGGCGTCGGTCCCGCCGGCAAGAGATTCCGCCTTCTCCACGTCCGCCGCCCTCGCCCTTTCCTCGTCCTCCTTCGAGGCTAGCAGCTGCTCCACAGTCAGACCAGTGTCAGACGCCCCCAAGGCCAAAACCGCCTGCTGTAGCGCCCTTGCTTAGAAAAGCAATGACATTCTGTGAAATATGCTATTCCCTGGATCGAGTATGGATAGCAATTCACAAATAGATGTAATACCATCCATCAATGTCAAATAATTATTACATCGCGAGATCCATAAATAAAATATTCTTTACAAATTGCATAGCCAAAGGCTAGCTTCAATGCAAAGTTTCTCAGCGGAAACATAAGTAGCACAGAGAGCTTCATCATCTTCATGTGCCACTGGCATACATGTTGGTTGCAAGCTCGAAAGGTAGACGTCCTCACTCGTCATCGTAAAAACCTGCAACATTAACGTTGCAGCCCAGGGAATTTGGGTCAATACCTTGTGACAGGCCAGCAAGTGATACTTTGGTGGAATATAAAATGGCAAGTCTAAATCTATATGCATATCTGGCTGGTGGAGTTGAAGGCTATTGCATAAAGCCAATTTTGTCCTACTTTTCATAAAGATTTTTCATTTCTCAACTTTCTATAAGACAAACTGGCATGAAAACCAGTGTCTCTTCTACTCTTGTTCACCCATCAAATTTTATTTATGAAATTGGAATGAGGAGATTTTCCATTGACATCCTTGTCCAGCTGCTCAGAATTGTCCGTAACCGGGGACACGGCTATGATCATAGTTTTACACTCTCGAGAGGTTGTGCACTTTCACCACAAGACTTCATCAACCCATTCTGTCCTTGACCTTCTTGAAGTGAAAAGGAAAGGTGAAGATGAAGACGAGACCTTTGGGAAATGTTCCCCGGTTCCTCTGGGCAGACCCATACAAGATAACATCCGCTGAGAACTGCCGGAATCAGGGCCTATAACTTACTTAGTCAAGGCAGAGCCATAATACCAAGTGGCTGCACTGGAAGCAATCTAAACTTGGAGTGACTTAAATCTCTTTGTTCCTGGGTGGCCATTCACAAGTGCACGTACTCAGGAACCCGCAGAACTGGGCCTGAGCAGCCACTCAACTTTAACCCACCAATAGAGCAAAACCAATTGCCACCCAGGTAGTTCATTAACTTAGTAGAGTTTTTATCCCTTCGCACTACAATAAAACATTTCATCATTGCAGTTCTAACTTCTACCAAGTGAATGGGTTCCTAAATCAACAGGATTAAAGGGTGATATACTAAACAGGTCTGCATAGCAATATAGTAGTACACCTATCATGCATACTACTGAAATAGTCTACAATGCATATATAATAAAATAGTAGGTCTTTCATGAAAGGGTGTATCCACTTGCCTTTTGGAACTTGTCGTTGCTCACACACTCTTTTTCAACGTAGCTCATAGCTCTCCGTTCAATCTATACAATACAAACATATGGCAATAAGCGACAATACAACAATCAAAAGAAACAAACATAACAACAAACATGGATATAAACAAACAAAACTAGGTTGGTGGTCCAAGCTACAATACATGATCCCATATGCAAAAGAATCAATGCATTAGGTTTGGGGTTTGCCATTTGGGTCAGGGGTTGGTCTGAAATCAAATTTGGATATTCCAAATTTGAATAGGTTGAAGGGTTGTTTCCAGGTTGTTGGGATTGGTCTTGATCTCTCTGGACAGAGGCAAGTATTTTAAGAAGTTTTCTAAAAGAAAACAATTTAAAAGGGTTTATAGAAATTAAACTATATCAGAAATACTCCAGTTTGAGTCTCTGATTAAGAAATCTTTTTAAAACTACCAAAAAAAATAATTATAACAGTGGGATCATGTCAGGCATGTTCCAAGGTTTCCAGAAATATTTTATTTGCAAAATTTGGACTTATAGATTTAAAACTATGCCAAATTTACTCAAATGACTCATTTGAAATTTGAATAAATTTGGATTTGTTACACTAAAAACTAACAGTGCCAAAAGATTCTACAAGTCCAGAGCTTTTCAAAAAGATAAAATTTGCTAATTTTGGCCAAATGGTTTAAAAGATATGAAGGTTTGAATTTGCAGGGACTTTTCTGTAAAAAGGCCATTTAAACAATTCGGGAAAATCCCAGAAAAGGCTTGGCTTCGGCTTCGGCTTCGGCTGGGCTTGAGCTGCGGCTTGAGCCGTGGCTCGGCTCGATCTAAACTGCACCGTTGGATTAGGATCCGACGGTCCAGATCTAGGGTTCGTACCCCGGCGGCGGCGGTTGGTTGCCGGAGACGGCTCGGACGGCGGCGGTGGCTCCGGTCGTGGACGCGCTCGTCCCCACGGCGGTGCTCCGGGCGAGAGGAGGTGAAGACGGAGTGCGGGACGACACAGCGAGGAGAATGGCGTGGACGGCGAGCTCGATTGCATCCTGGCACGGCGAGGACGCACGGCCAGAGTGGTACGGGCGGCCGGCGAGCTCCGGGTGAGCACGGGCTGCTCGATTCGCTGCAGAAGAAAAAGGGGAAAGGATCAGGGAGGTGCTGCACGGCAAGGGGGAGAAGATGGTGCAGAAAGGGAGGCTCGGGAACCTTTGGCGTCGCCGGAATCGGTGAAACACGGCGGCGGCAACCGCGAACTCCGGCGAGCGAATTTGTCGTACTGGCGGCGCGATTCGAAGAGGCGTGAGAGGGGAAAAGGAGAGGAGAGGGTGGGCTTCCAAGGGACTGGGTCGGCGAGGCAATTGGTGCCCTTAATCGCGAGCAATCAAGGGGGAAATCGATCGGGAAGAAACGGCCGTGGCTTCGTTGAAGACGATGACGTCACGGTGGTCCCACCAGTCAGGTATTTCCCTTTTTCTTTTTCCTTTTTCTGTTTTCTTTTATAACTTTTGATTTAAAGCTCCAAATCAAGTCAAATAAATTTGTAAAAATTTGTAAAATTCCAAATAGTCAAAATAGACATTTTGGAACTATTTTTGGTCAAAACAAAATTACCAAAATACCCTTTTGATCAAATATGCCTTATGTGGCTAATTGGGAATTTTCTAAATTAGGGTTTATAGATATCCCATAATATTTAAATAAAAACCAGTGAAATAATATGAGTTATATAATTCAAAATGATAACTCATTTTCATATTTAAAAATTGTTTAAGATAAAACATTTTATAAAACAAAGATTGGGAAGATGTTTAAATCATTTTCTCAAATAATTTAGGGTTTATAATATCCCCATATTATTTATTTTAAAACAATAAACCAAAGGGGAAGATACTATTTAAAAACCCCATTTAAATATTTTATTTCCAAGACTTAAAGATTGAGATTTGAGGATAAAGGAATATTTAATTTAAAATACAACTTTGAAGATGTCAAAACAATCTTCTATAAAAGCTTTTCTTGATTTTTGGAGACTTTATTTAATTATTCACAAAAGTTTTAAATTTTTGTGATTTTTAAAACATTCCAAAATTTGGGATGTTACACCTGCGTTGTTTGAGCATAAAACTCCCTCTCCAAATCACCCGGGTTCAAATCATAAATAAAATCACCACCGGGAGCATGACCAATCACCTCATCGTCGGCCCCACCAGTCGGGGCATCCTCCTCTTCCATCCTGGCGTTGACCTCGGCCCTAACCTCGGCCACAATCTCATCCGCCCTGGCCTCCGCCGAGAGCTTCCCGGCGGGCATCAGACCAGCCGTAGTGGGCCGGGGTGATGCAGGAGCCAGCTTCTTGGCGGGCAGCACGCTCTGCTTCTCGAACGCGCCTTTCCGCTTGAGCGGCGCGACGTTCGCATCGACATCGGCGGCTGACTTCGACCGCCTCTCCTTCACGACCCGTGGGGGGAGGATCGCCTTCTGCTTCTTCCGCGCCGCCGCCTCCAACTCCCTGGTCCTACGGGAGGATGGCGCCGGCTTGGAGGCTGGCACGGAAGAGGAACCTTCTGAGTCCGGCTCAGAACTGCTGGAAAGATCTACTACCACGCGTCTAACACCGTCGGTTTGCCCGGCGGCGTCGGGCTCAGAAGACTTACCGCGAGGCGACGAGACTGGAGGCGGGACGTCGCGCTCGAGGTCCTCGTCCCGGTCGGCTGCCGAATCGGGGTCGGAGCTGGCGGAAGGGACAGGGCTCGTTGCGGTATGGACGGCATCGTCATCGCCTCCGCCATCTTCACCAGCATCGGCGCCCCCACCGGACGACTCGGTGGTGTCACCGCGCCCGTCCGAACCGGCGCGGCCGCCGCCGCCCGACTCTTCGTCAGCGGTGGCATCTGTTTCTCCTCCCGCCTGTTCATCGGCGGAATCCTCCTCCAGCAGGGCCGTCAGCGCCTTGGTGAAGGGCCCACTGACGTCGGGCTCGAAGACGACTTTGAAATCCTCCACTCGTTGGAGTTCGCAAAGCTGCGCAATAGGCCGACTGGGTCAGGCGGCAGCCGGACAAAGGAATTGAAGACGGACAAGAGAGCGAAGACTAACCTCCGGAGCAGGTGCCGAGCGGGTAAAGGGATCGCACCCGAAATCCCAGTCTTCCTCGATCCTGTCGGTGACAAGGCGGGAAGCCCACTTGCGGAGGGTCTTTGGCTTCGGCAACTCCAGGTAGGCCCGGCTGGGATCCCGAGGGCCGGAGTAGAAGCACATCTTGTGCGGGCGAGCTTGTAGCGGATACATCCGCCTTGACAGCCACGCCATGGTCAGGTCCCTGGACGTTAGGCCGTCCCTCACCAGCTCCTTCAGCCGGTTGAACAAGACACTCTCAAGAGCCGCATCCACAGGCGGTTTCCGGAGCCAGGACTTGGAAGCCGGCAGCTCATTGGAAAAGGCCGGAAGGCCGATTCGGTCGGCGCCCGTGAGATTCCGGACATAGAAGTAGGAGTTTTGCCACTTCTTAACAGACTCCGGCAGGCTAATCTTGGGCAGCGGTGTGTTCCTCGCGCTGATGGAGATGCTGCCGCAGACACGCTGCACCCCGGCGGTCGCTTGGGACCGCAGGAAGAAGAACATGCCGAAGATCTCCATGCTGGGCCAGAGGCCCAAGTACGCCTCGCACAGCGTGACGAAGCAGGACAGCTGGGTGATGCAGTTCGCCCCCAGATGATGGGGCTGCAGCCCGTAGAAGCGCAGGAATTCTGCGAAGAAGGAACTCACCGGGAGCCCCAATCCTCGCTCCAGATGCGCAGTGAACACGACGACCTCGCCACTCTTGGGCACTGGCGAAATTTCCCCTTCGGGGGGCACGCGGGCTTCCACATCGCCCATCATTCCCAAGAACTTGCTCCGGCGGAACTTCCAAAGGTATTCGTCATCCACGGTGGAGCCCATCCATGATCCCGAGCTCGCCATGGAGGTTCGGTTTCCCGTTGCGAGAGATGCGAATGCGAGGAAGGCACGCACAAGAAAGAGGATGGACAAGAGCTAGGGAGCGCAAGAAGCAGCAAAGGAGATGAGATAGGAATGGGGAACGGTAGCTCCGGCCGTTCCCCCTCTTTCCACTTTAAAAGCGGGGCAGGCGGAACCGTTCCGCCCATTACGCCGCGTGGCGGGCAAACGTGCCGCGCTTCCCGCAGATGATCCCGCAACCGAGCAGTTGCCACAGAAAATCCTGCCCGGTGAAGCCGAGGCGACGAACGCCAGGCCTCGGGCAGAACACCAACGGCTCCCCGAAGCGGCGAAGCGTGGCTGACGTAAGCCACGACCTAAGCCACCAAGCCGGTCACTCCGAGCCGCAGAGACCTATTGATCCAGCACCACGTAGCCGGATGAATCAACAACTACTTCAGCAATATACATCCAAAATCAGGGATGCCCGCGGGGTCCTCCCCACGAGCCAGCTTCAGCTCCATCCGGCTACAGTTCCAGCCGGCGCCGACTCTAGCCTCGACATTTCAACCACGACGTTCAAGACAGGGGAGAAGATCGAGAAGCCTTCCCAGCAAGCTAACAAGACTTCACGATCTCGGGGGCTAGTGTCGGGGATATGACTCCCAGGTATCCCAAAGAGAACCTTTTCTTCAAAACTCCAGGGTGCCGGTTGAACAAGTGTCGGCTGCTTGGCGCCGCCTAGAACCAGCTGCCTGAAGCAGCCGCCTGCGTCTACCCGGAGGCGGACGGCCGGCTAGGCTGGAGCCGGACGCGAACAACCGACAACTCCGTACGGGTGGGCCCGGACCGCGTAACCGCTCCTGGTGAACAGTACCCGTTGTCGGGCATCTCCTGTAATGTCCCGGGGTTTTCCCCCAAATTAGATTTTTGGTTGTTATTTTTCTTTTGCATCGTCATGTCATCATGCACCCAATCACCTTGCATTTTTGCTAAAACTCAAAATACTATTTTTGGTAAATCCTATTTTATTAAATCTTCCTCCCTCCTTTCTTTTCTTATCTTTTTCTTTCTTTCTCTCCTTATCTCTTTCTCTTTTCTATGGAAAAAAAAAACAGCAGGGAAGGAAAAAAACATAAAAAGGCCGCATCCCTTCTCTCTTTCTTCTCCTCTCTTTTCTTTCCTGGCCCAATTACTCCCGAACTGGCCCATACCGGTTCGCTGCCCTCTTCTCCGTACGGCGACGTCACTGTCAACGCAGCCAAGCGCGCCGTCGCCTCCTCACAGCCTTGCCGTCACGCGCCCGCCATGCCACGCCACCCCGCTCCCCTCCTATAAATCCAGCACCGGTTGGCTCTTCCACCAACCCTAGCGCCTCTCCTTCCCCCTCCTGCCGCCGCCACCTCTCTTTGCCCCTCTTTCCCTTTCCTTTTCTCTTCCACCGAAGCCGAGGTCGCCGCGGACGTCGTCGATGAACCCCACGCCATGACCATCCCCGAGCTAACCTGGACGCGTCATCCTCTCCGCATCTTCTTCTTCATCTATCCAGTGCAAGCAATTGGAGAAATCGCGCCCGGAATCGAGCGGGGCGTGCTCGACTACCTCTTCCCGGCCGCCACCGCCACGGACGAGTTCGTCGGCGCTGGTCGTCCCCAAGCTTCCCCGTCATGTCCTGGAGATGCGCCTCGACGTCCTCTTCACTCTAACACGGATCCGAAGCCTGGATCTGCCGGGATCGACACCAAGAACGACGTCGTCTACGCTGTCCGCGGGAACGCCATGGCCATCGTCTTCATCCTCTTCCCCGAAGCCCGGAACGCCAAGGTCCGCCACGACGACGACCCGAGTACGACTACTTCCACGACATCGACTACCCCGACTACTCCGACTCCGGATGAACGACTACTTCGACTACAACGACTACATCGACTACTTCCTCTCCGACCCGAAGACGACGGCTCCCGAATCCGAAGATCCTCGATCCGACGTGTGACCCCAACCCTAAACCTCTATATGCCATATATATGCGACATCTTATAAAATCATGCATAATTAAATAAACATCGCACCTTTATCCATTTAGTCGAATTAATCCAACTTTAAATTATGGGATTTGTCCGGTGCATCTATATTTTGCACCGATCCCATTTAAAATGCTTTGCCATGTGTTAGGGAATAAAATTGGATCACATTTAATTTGTCATGCATCATGTCATCAACTTGCCGCTTCTTTTGCCATAGAAGTAAAATGCAACTTTTCCGATGTCCAGTGTTTCTTGCTTCTTCGGGAATAGGACGTTGAGTTGATGTGAGTAACGACATGTTCTGCTACCTCTACCGGATTGCAGGCAAGTGATACTCCCTTGCTATCTTTGCTTGTCTTCTGTTTCTCACTCGTCCTATCTTTTGTTCCTTGCTAGCCATATATATATATCGATTCTTGTGTCCGATCCTATACGCATGTTTACCTTGCAACCATGATATGCCACCACCCCCACATCCTATAACCCTGTTGCTTGTTTACCTTGTTAGCCTTGCGAGTCGTAGTGCATTCTTAGGTGCTTTGCTTGAGTCCTGTTACCTCTTTATCTAGTCTTGTTGTTAATATGATAGCTAGGCTCAACTAAAATGGTAATCTTTAATTTCTGTTGCGATGGGATAACTTAATAAAGATAAGGCACCGGCAGAAGGCCAATCGTGGTGATTTGTTCTGCTAGTGTCGCCTAGGACCCGAGTTCTTTTCCGCTGATCCAAGACTGAGCGCACTAACCACATGTGGGAGTTCTATGGGCCTCCCCGCAATCTATTACCGGATCCTCAAACTTGTCCAGGATGCCACAAGTAGTTCGGGTGTTTCTACGGTTACAAGCGCGGATGATATGGTAAGATGGATACGTGGTTACTTATGGTAGGGTTGCGGCACGTGGCGTTTATCGCATGTGGAAGGAGGGGCAATCGTATGAGTGTTCCCTCCCGAAGCCGTGCGCGCAACGGTTAGGCCCACCTCGAAGCTTCGGCCGGACTCTCAAGGTGGATCAGACCTAGCTAGGTGGCTCCCTGGACTTGTTTGTAGAGAAGGGAAGTATTGCGTCGAACGCTCCACCGGTAAACCTCTAAGTGAGTGTTTCGATGCGTGTGGGTTCATTGGTGCATCCCTGCAGGGTGAAATCTTTTCGAAAAGCCGTGTCCGCGGTTATGGACGACTTGGTGAAATGCGCTGGCTAAAAAGATCATAGACAACTTGCACCTTATGATGATTATAACTTGACTAGTAAGATAGATCACTTGAATAGTAATCTGAATAAAACTTGATCAACCGTGTGAGTGCCCGGACTTCTTCCTCGTGGGCCGAGGATACGAGGGAGTCGTTTTAGGGCGGGTTATGTTTGGTGTTAGAATAGTTGGCTTCTTATGCGCTCTCTTACCTTGTCTCTAATAGACGGAAGTTGTAGCGTGTCTCTATTAGTTGTTAGTGCTGCTTGCCACCTCAATCGCTAACCCTCTTCCCCCGGAATTCCAGCTTTGATATCTTGTGAGTATTACTTGCCAGTACTGTTTTATAGTACTGACCCCTTTGGGTCTGCTATTCCACATGCAGCCAACAGGTTTGAAGTCTGACGACGTTAGCTTGGAAATCCCTCCGGCTTGGCCTGGGCAGGGATATGGTGCCTTCGTTTATCTTCAGGACTCTTAGTCCAATTTGTTTCTTGTCCGTAGCCGGACGCTACCCGCTTCCGTTGTTAATTGGATCTTTGTATTGTATCTTTGGTTCTTGACTCTGTGAGTCGTTGTTGTATATATATGTTCTTTTGTGGGTTCCATCGAGAACTGTTGTAATGTTATCACAATTCCACCCGCATAACGTGTGTGTTGCGACGTGCACGTTATGCCTGGTGGGCGTCCTTTAGGATCGTTATTATGCGGATTTGGCGGAAATCGCTAAGTCTGCATAGTACCGATCTTGGGGCGTTACAAAGTGGTATCAGAGCTCTGGTTTTTCGATACCCCTCGGTCCAGTCTGTTTGTAGGATACCCTAGCTAATGGTCGTTGTTGTAGAGTGTCAAAACTATTTTACTAAAAGTTATTTGGAAAGATCTCAATAGGATTCTTGTTTATTCCTTATCTCTATTCTATTTCCCTCTTGCCTTCATGTGTTTTAAATTTTCTCTCTTATCTATCTTCCAGTTATAGCATCCACGTGGGTTGGACGATCTCTTGCCTTCTACCTAATAGGTTCGGTCTTCGGAAGCAATATCGAAGGATGAACATCACCACCGACGTGATCAAGAATCTCTTGTTAGTGGTGTCGAGAAGAACAACATGGTGTGAGAAGATTCGATAGTTTAACCTCGCTCTTCTTTCCCCCGGCGGTAGCGTGGATCTCGGGGCGAGATCCCTTGTTAGTGGTGTCGGTTGTAATGTCCCGGGGTTTTCCCCCAAATTAGATTTTTGGTTGTTATTTTTCTTTTGCATCGTCATGTCATCATGCACCCAATCACCTTGCATTTTTGCTAAAACTCAAAATACTATTTTTGGTAAATCCTATTTTATTAAATCTTCCTCCCTCCTTTCTTTTCTTATCTTTTTCTTTCTTTCTCTCCTTATCTCTTTCTCTTTTCTATGGAAAAAAAAACAGCAGGGAAGGAAAAAAACATAAAAAGGCCGCATCCCTTCTCTCTTTCTTCTCCTCTCTTTTCTTTCCTGGCCCAATTACTCCCGAACTGGCCCATACCGGTTCGCTGCCCTCTTCTCCGTACGGCGACGTCACTGTCAACGCAGCCAAGCGCGCCGTCGCCTCCTCACAGCCTTGCCGTCACGCGCCCGCCATGCCACGCCACCCCGCTCCCCTCCTATAAATCCAGCACCGGTTGGCTCTTCCACCAACCCTAGCGCCTCTCCTTCCCCCTCCTGCCGCCGCCACCTCTCTTTGCCCCTCTTTCCCTTTCCTTTTCTCTTCCACCGAAGCCGAGGTCGCCGCGGACGTCGTCGATGAACCCACGCCATGACCATCCCCGAGCTAACCTGGACGCGTCATCCTCTCCGCATCTTCTTCTTCATCTATCCAGTGCAAGCAATTGGAGAAATCGCGCCCGGAATCGAGCGGGGCGTGCTCGACTACCTCTTCCCGGCCGCCACCGCCACGGACGAGTTCGTCGGCGCTGGTCGTCCCCAAGCTTCCCCGTCATGTCCTGGAGATGCGCCTCGACGTCCTCTTCACTCTAACACGGATCCGAAGCCTGGATCTGCCGGGATCGACACCAAGAACGACGTCGTCTACGCTGTCCGCGGGAACGCCATGGCCATCGTCTTCATCCTCTTCCCCGAAGCCCGGAACGCCAAGGTCCGCCACGACGACGACCCGAGTACGACTACTTCCACGACATCGACTACCCCGACTACTCCGACTCCGGATGAACGACTACTTCGACTACAACGACTACATCGACTACTTCCTCTCCGACCCGAAGACGACGGCTCCCGAATCCGAAGATCCTCGATCCGACGTGTGACCCCAACCCTAAACCTCTATATGCCATATATATGCGACATCTTATAAAATCATGCATAATTAAATAAACATCGCACCTTTATCCATTTAGTCGAATTAATCCAACTTTAAATTATGGGATTTGTCCGGTGCATCTATATTCTGCACCGAGCCCATTTAAAATGCTTTTGCCATGTGTTAGGGAATAAAAATTGGATCACATTTAAATTTGTCATGCATCATGTCATCAACATGCCGCTTCTTTTGCCATAGAAGTAAAATGCAACTTTTCCGATGTCCAGTGTTTCTTGCTTCTTCGGGAATAGGACGTTGAGTTGATGTGAGCAACGACATGTTCTGCTACCTCTACCGGATTGCAGGCAAGTGATACTCCCTTGCTATCTTTGCTTGTCTTCTGTTTCTCACTCGTCCTATCTTTTGTTCCTTGCTAGCCATATATATATCGATGCTTGTGTCTCGATCCTATATGCATGTTTACCTTGCAGCCATGATATGCCCCACCCCACATCCTATTACCCTGTTGCTTGTTTACCTTGTTAGCCTTGCGAGTCGTAGTGCATGCTTAGGTGCTTTGCTTGAGTCTGTTATCTCTTTATCTAGTCTTGTTGTTAATATGATAGCTAGGCTCAACTAAAATGGTAATCTTTAATTTCTGTTGCGATGGGATAACTTAATAAAGATAAGGCACCGGCAGAAGGCCAATCGTGGTGATTTGTTCTGCTAGTGTCGCCTAGGACCCGAGTTCTTTTCCGCTGATCCAAGACTGAGCGCACTAACCACATGTGGGAGTTCTATGGGCCTCCCCGCAATCTATTACCGAATCCTCAAACTTGTCCAGGATGCCACAAGTAGTTCGGGTGTTTCTACGGTTACAAGCGCGGATGATATGGTAAGATGGATACGTGGTTACTTACGGTAGGGCTTGCGGCATGGGCGTTTACCGCATGTGGAAGGAGGGGCAATCGTATGAGTGTTACCCTCCCGAAGCCGTGCGCGCAACGGTTAGGCCCACCTCGAAGCTTCGGCCGGACTCTCAAGGTGGATCAGACCTAGCTAGGTGGCTCCCTGGACTTGTTTGTAGAGAAGGGAAGTATTGCGTCGAACGCTCCACCGGTAAACCTCTAAGTGAGTGTTTCGATGCGTGTGGGTTCATTGGTGCATCCCTGCAGGGTGAAATCTTTCGAAAAGCCGTGTCCACGGTTATGGACGACTTGGTGAAATGCGCTGGCTAAAAAGATCATAGACAACTTGCACCTTATGATGATTATAACTTGACTAGTAAGATAGATCACTTGAATAGTAATCTGAATAAAACTTGATCAACCGTGTGAGTGCCCGGACTTCTTCCTCGTGGGCCGAGGATACGAGGGAGTCGTTTTAGGGCGGGTTATGTTTGGTGTTAGAATAGTTGGCTTCTTATGCGCTCTCTTACCTTGTCTCTAATAGACGGAAGTTGTAGCGTGTCTCTATTAGTTGTTAGTGCTGCTTGCCACCTCAATCGCTAACCCTCTTCCCCCGGAATTCCAGCTTTGATATCTTGTGAGTATTACTTGCCAGTACTTTTTTATAGTACTGACCCCTTTGGGTCTGCTATTCCACATGCAGCCAACAGGTTTGAAGTCTGACGACGTTAGCTTGGGAATCCCTCCGGCTTGGCCTGGGCAGGGATATGGTGCCTTCGTTTATCTTCAGGACTCTTAGTCCAATTTGTTTCTTGTCCGTAGCCGGACGCTACCCGCTTCCGTTGTTAATTGGATCTTTGTATTGTATCTTTGGTTCTTGACTCTGTGAGTCGTTGTTGTATATATATGTTCTTTTGTGGGTTCCATCGAGAACTGTTGTAATGTTATCACAATTCCACCCGCATAACGTGTGTGTTGCGACGTGCACGTTATGCCTGGTGGGCGTCCTTTAGGATCGATATTATGCGGATTTGGCGGAAATCGCTAAGTCTGCATAGTACCGATCTTGGGGCGTTACATCTCCTGTACCGAATCATGGCAACGAGCCCCAGCCGGCTCGAAACCGTAGTGATGTCATAGGGGCAAACCTGTAACTTCCCTGTAACCCAGAAACCCTAGCTGCTGCCTATATAAAGCATGCAGGGGCCTCCTGCGCGAGGCAAGAAAGAAGGGAAGGTGAGAGGCAAGAGACACGTCGAAACAGACAAGCATAGCATCATCTTCAACCCCCAGCCGGCTAGGATCTCCAGCCGGCTGCCACCCGAAACAGCTCTAGGAGCACCTTTGTAGCCCGATTCAGTGATCAAGCAATAAGAACAAGAAGAGCAGGACGTAGGGGTGTTACCTCCACAAGAGGGCCCCGAACCTGGGTAACTAGCGTGTGTTTGCGTGCTTGTTGCCCAATCCCGCGCGAGCATCCGATCGTCGCTTGCCCCACACTCTTTTCCGTCTCTGATGGATATGCCGTGCAACCCACCACGACAATTATGGTCTCCAGCTTCATAACATCACCCCCAACAGCCTCCTCTACATATCCGACTTCGTAGCGTTGTTCGAAGGCTATTTAGGATTAGCTCCTAGGTTAGACTTCTTTCAATACTGCTTCGGAGTCAAGAGGCAGACAGTTCAGAAATAACTGCTGGTTGCCGGCTCCATCAGATTCAATTGCCGCCGGGATATAGATTGGTACCCTCAAGTGCCAATCGTGGATTCGGCTAAGGGGTGGGCGTCCACCTTCTTCTATTGCAAGTATGTAGCGCCTCCAAACTGGCTGCAGGGTCTTGCTCCTTTTGAAGATAGGGCCGCAACAGAACTCCCTTCGTGGAAGAAGAAGCCGGCAGCAAGAATGCCGGCATAGCTTGCCGCCATCAAGGTCAGGATCACAGAGCTGGCCTACGGCACCCCTCCCCTAACTGGGGAGGACACAATAATTTGCTGGATGAAGAGACGGATCCAACCCCTCCAACACCGTGCTCGGCTTTTATGCGAGTACACGGGCGACTCTGGCTCGCTTCAACAAGCTTATCAAAGCCTGGCCTGGCGAAGGCCGACAATACGAAGAATCATTGCCGATGTACATGGCAACCAACCCTCCCCCAAAGGTACTTTGTCGATCCAAAGTTCAATTCTTTGAGAGAACCGGGTTTTCTTTTGTCGGACTAACATGCAATATGTCAGATTCCTGGAATTTCCGCCACTCGTCCTGCTGGCAAACCAACGTCCAACAAGGTGCCCACGCGGCCCATCTTCTTTTCTTCGGCTACCGCAGAGAGCCGGAAGAGGAAAAGCCAGTCCACCACGATTGGCATTAAGTCGTCTGAAGATGACGATGCTCTCGCTGGGCTTAACATCCCCAGCAAGAAGTAAGTCGGCTTAAAACATCTCTTCTTTGCTCTACAATATTGCCGGATCTTATATTCTTACCCCTTTATCTTTGCATGATAAAGAAGGGCGCTCCTTTGAAAGTAAAGGTGTGTGCCACACGCAAGAAGGCCTCTCCAGCCGTTCCTCCCCCAACTCCTTCGGCTTCAAAGCCAACTCCAGTGGAGGAGGGCTCTCCCCGAACCATGGTGGCAAGTCCAATTCTCGGGAGAGCCGGGATTATACCTCCCACCCAATGGACGGAGATGACGGGGAAGACGGCTGAAATTTCTCCACCAAGGGCTGAGGCTCCGGCTAATGATGCCCCAACCTTTCCTCTGATTAAAGCGGAGGCCTTCGATGACGAGGGACGCATCAAGCCGGAGTTCATGAGCCGGTTCATGCGTGCACCTCGGCTTCCTCGGAAGAAAGGAACAACTGTCCGGGATGACGAGCCAGACCAGACCAAGGCCTATGACACCTTTGATGTCATAGAGATCCTTGAAGATCAGCAAAATTACTTTGCTGAAAGCTTTGAAGCCGGCATGACGCTTCTCCGTGAACACTACCAGGTAAATGACTTCCCCAGTAGCCCTCGAGCACTATGCCGGGTTAAGTTTTACAAACTAGCTGACATAGTGGTCCGAGATGATGCGTATGCATATGTTTAGCCCCCTAGCAATGAAATGCCATCTTGTAGCTAGTCTTGCTCTTCAATATAGCTTTAGGCTTTTAGCACCTCCTTACGCAGATCCATTGCAAAATTGGTGCTGAAACGATCAACTTTTTGGGTGTGCGAAATCAGGAGATGCGCCGGCTAAAAACAGAGCTGGCAAACAAGGACGCCATCATCGCCAGCTTCGAGGCGAATCGCGTTCAGTACCAAGGTACGAATGCCGAAAACTTAACTTTGAATAACGGTTATTTTATACTGCTGACATTTTGTCTTGCAGATGCCATTATAAAAGCCAAGGAGTTTGCCGAGAGCGCCGGCATCCTCGACCGGCTCCGCGACGAAAACATTGAGCTAAAAAAGCTTAATCAATCAATGTCGACGGAGCTAGAGACGGCCAAGAAGGGCCTTGCGCAAGCCAAACAAATCTTGGAGATGGAGATGCAGAATCACAAGGATGCCCTTCGTGAGATCCAGGACCGGCTTGACAAGCGCCTCGATGAATCGGTGGCAATCGACAATCAGCTTTTGAGTAGGTTACTTAAACCTCAAATTCACTGCTTTCTGTCTTAGCCATTTTATAACATGAACTTCGCCTTTTACAGCTCCGGCGGGTTATGGCCATGAACTGACAGCGGAAAACCGACTTGACCGGATATTGGAAGTAGGGGAACTCCTCCCGAAGATCATTTCTTCGGGAAAGAAGCTTGACGAGAAATTCTTTCCCGGCAACCCCGAGCCATTGACGGACCTTGGAGGCTTGACAACTGAACTGGACGATGCAGCATCGACCTTTGACGATTGGCTTCGATCCAGCGCTCGTGGAGGTGCCAAGACGGCATTGGGCCTAATGATGGCACACTACCCAGAGGCGGAGGCTTGGCGTGTAGCATCCGACTTTCCCCTTGAAAAAGAGGATGGCTCTCCACTGGACACCCAAGACCGGAAGAAAATTTTGCACTCCGTCTCCGGTTATGCTAGCAGAATTGCCAACATGGTTTCCCTTACGACATTCTTCAAGGAGGTGCCATGCCCGCCAACTCCCACCCAATCTGACGATGAGGGCGAAGAAGCGGACAAATCTGCATGAGCCGAATTTGCTCCTTGAGCCGGCCATCCCTGAAAATGTAATTTGCAAGATGTAAAGCCGTTCAAACAATATATATGTCTAGAAACAACTAAGTCTTTTGCTGTATGTTAATAAACTTTTTTATTTGCAAACTTTGCGATTTTTATGCCTCAGTTTATTCTGGCCTTTACACCTTAGCCTTTAAGCGCCGGCAAACCTATTGCGAAGCAAACTTGCTGAGTAACAG
The DNA here is from genome assembly GCA_012064385.1 of Puccinellia tenuiflora. Classification (NCBI taxonomy): domain Eukaryota; kingdom Viridiplantae; phylum Streptophyta; class Magnoliopsida; order Poales; family Poaceae; genus Puccinellia; species Puccinellia tenuiflora. The sequence goes on from QRDG01000827.1 coordinate 373,674, forward strand.
GGTACACAATGACCAATCTGTTTAGACCCAGAACAAGTGCCGCCTTTCGGTGCCGAAACGCTTTGAAGCAACCTGGCGCAAAAAGCTAGCAGACAAATATTAATTTGGCAAAACGTTGTTTTTTTATCACCTTAAGGCGGATTCAACATGAAAGATAGTTTAGCAACAAGCAACACATGCAATTTCGGGTAAACAGATGATAGCAATAAGATCATTGGGAAATAAAGGATGGTACAGATTCTCAAATTTCATATGAGAGAAACCAATTTTTATTTCATGATCACATTGACATGGTTACAATAGAATTTGCTAAGTGTAAAAAGGACGTAGCTGAGTGATATTCCACGGATGTTTCGTCTCATCTAAGTCATCATCTACATGCCTTTTCCTCTTATGACCTTTCTTCCTGGGATCTTTCTTTGAATCCCTTAAGTTGAGGAGATAATATGACCCATTTTTTAGAACTTTGCTGATAACGAAAGGTCCTTCCCATGGAGGGGATAATTTGTGCTGCCGGCTTTGCACAAGCCAAAGCACTAAATCGCCTTCTCGAAAAGATGGATTCCGCACTCTACGGCTTTGATAGCGACGTAGATCTTGCTGATAGATGGCGGATCGTTGGAGAGCCAACTCTCTTTCTTCTTCGAGGATGTCTAAGACGTCTTGACGTGCTTCTTCTGCGTCTTCCTCGACGTAGGCTGCGACTCGAGGCGAATCGTGGATCATGTCGGTTGGGAGTACCGCTTCTGCACCATAAACCAGAAAGAAAGGGGTGAAGCCGGTCGATCTATTTGTGGTAGTACGCTCCATAAGACCGCCGGCAATTCATCAACCCAAGCGCCGGCTGCTCGATGCAATGGGGTTTCAAGCCTCGGCTTAATACCTTGCAGAACAATGCCGTTAGTGCGCTCTACCTGTCCATTGGATTGCGGGTGTGCCACCGATGCCACGTCGAGCCGAATTTTTGATCGGATTCAAAACTTCGATAGCTCATCGACGGCAAAGTTTGTGCCATTGTCAGTGATAATGCTATGTGGTATGCCGAATCGAGTAGTTATCTCGACGATGAACTTTGTAGCTGTAGCTCCGTCGAGTTTATTGATGGGCTTTGCCTCCACCCACTTTGTGAATTTGTCAACCGCCACCAGCAGGTGAGTTAAGCCTCCTCTTGCCATTTTGAAAGGTCCCACCATGTCGAGCCCCCAGACCGCAAACGTCCAAGTAATAGGGATCGTCCGGAGCTCCTGAGCCGGCAAGTGAACCAGCTTTGCGTAGCGCTGACATCCTTCACAAGTCTTGACGATGTTGATAGCATCCTCCTTAGCCGTTAGCCAGAAGAATCCATGTCGAAACGCCTTAGCGATCAACGACTTTGCCGCCATGTGATGCCCACATTCGCCGGAGTGGATTTTCTCAAGGATTTGCCGCCCTTCTTCTGGAGAGACGCATCTTTGGAAGATGCCAGATGTGCTCCGTTTGTAAAGCTGTCCGTCAATAATCATGTACGCCTTTGCTCGACGCTCAATTTGATGGCTCAACACCTCGTCGTCCTTGGGCAGTTTCTTATTAATCAGGAAATCAATGTAGGGCGTGGTCCAATCTGGGGTTACCAAGCACACTTGAACTGATTCTGCCGACAAGGGATAATCTTCGTCGCCGCCTTTGATGGACGGCTTATGTAGATGGTGGAGAAATACATCTGGGGGCACTGCCTTTTGCCTGGAGCCTATTCTGGCCAAGGCGTCAGCAGCTTCATTGTCATCTCGGGAGATATGTTGGACCTCTAAGCCGGCAAAGCATCTACCGAATTCATCGACTGTTCTCCGGTATTCCGCCATTGTGGGACTTTTCGTGTCCCAACATCCATCTAGTTGCTGTACAACAAGAATCGAGTCACCATAGCAGAGGATGCGTTTTACTCCCAACTCCTTAGCCATATGAAGGCCATGGAGGAGAGCCTCATACTCTGCTACGTTGTTGGTGGCATTGAAGTGGATTCGGAGGACATAACTGAGCTTGTCACCCTTAGGCGATTTTAGCACTACTCCAGCCCCCGATCCTTCCTTCATCTTTGAGCCATCAAAGTGCATTATCCAGTATTGAGAATCCGGCAAAGGTGTGCTCTCCATCGCCTCTGTCCAGTCTGCAACAAAGTCGGCTAGAACTTGAGATTTGATGGCGGTCCTCGGCTTATACTGGATGTCAAAGGCTGCTAACTCGATGCCCCATTTGGTGACTCGGCCCATTGCGTCAGCATTGTTAATGATATCTGATACGTCGAAAACGTATCTACTTTCCCGAACACTTTTGCTATTGTTTTACCTCAAACTTGTGTGTTTTGGATACAACTAACACGGACTAACGCTGTTTTCAGCAGAATTGCATTGGTGTCTCGTTTTTATGCAGAAAATCAACTTTCGGGAAAATCCGTGGAAAATATGGAAAAGTCAATATTTAACCGGGGGACACACGGAGCCAAAAGGCCAAGTGGAGGTGGGCCACGAGGGGCCCACACCACACGGTGGCGCGGGTGGGCCCAGGCCGCGCCACCACATGGTGTGGCCACCTCGGCCACGCCCCCGACGCCTCTTCGCGACTACAAGACCCCTTTCGACCTAAAACCGGGGGGATCGACCATTGTTCAGAAAAACACTCCAGAACGCCGCCGCCACCGAAAACCCTATTTCGGGACCAGAAACTCCGTTCTGGCACCCTGCCGGGACGGGGAATTGGAGGAGATCATCGCCACCGACGCTTCTCCATCGACCATCCATGTTTCCCCCATCCATGTGTGAGTAAATACCCGCTGTAGGCTGAAGGGGATGGAAGGGATTGGATGCGATTATTCATGTAATGAGTTATAAGATTGTAGGGGCATAGTGCCTAGTACCTTATGGGAGTGCTGTAGACTTTGTTGCAACTTGTTGTGCTTAATGCTTGATACTAGGGCCCGAGTGTCATTGATCTCAGATCTGAACATGTTATTTATTCATGATGATATGCATTGTTTGTTGATCTTACCTGCAAGTTGTATACACATATTGCTATCCGGAACCCGAGGCCCCAAAGTGACAGAAATTGGGACAACCGGAGGGGATGGTTGTGATGTGAGGATCACATGTGTTCACGGATTGTTAATGCTTTGCTCCGGTACTCTATTAAAAGGAGTACCTTAATTACCAGTAGTTTCCCTTGAGGCCCCGCTGCAAACGGGCTGGTAGGACAAAAGATGTTGTGCAAGTTTCTCCTTGTGAGCACGTACGACTACTTATGGAACGCATGCCTATGGTTACTTAGTACTCAGTTACTTTATTATTATCATCTGCAAATGCCTTGTCTTACTTATTACATGAATCATATCATCCATGCAGCGCCCATTCATCCATCCCTGTGCCTACAGTATTTTAAACCTGCTGTCTTCTGCAATATTTACTACTGCCTTTATTTTACTGCTGTCTCTATTTTGCTACTGCTATTACTATAAAACTGTTGCTACTGATCCTTTGTTGCGAGCAAGTCTATTTACAGGTACAGCTGAATTGACAACTCAGTTGTTAAGGCTTATAAGTATTCTTTGTCTCCCCTTGTGTCGAACCAATAAATTTGGGTTATACTACCCTCGAAGACTGTTGCGATCCCCTATACTTGTGGGTTATCAAGACTATTTTCTGGCACCGTTGCCGGGGAGCATAGCTTTATTTATAAGCTCATCTGGAAGTGATATTGTTCGCTACAACTCATTCATCATGGGTAAGCCTAATGATGGGAAGGTCCGCATTTTGCCTTCCACTACAAGAAGAGGTACAACTCTGAATTCCTCTGCTGCTCTTGATTCACCTACTGTCATAAGTCAACTTGTCACACCACCACAAGCTTCACGTGCTGGTACCTCTGCTGAATCTGAAATTGTCTCTGAAAATTTTGATGATGTCTCAACTGTGATTGATAAAAATATTCCTTCGGGTTCTTTCTTAGATGCTGCTATTGCTAAGTCTAAACAAATTGAAAGTACTGAAACACCTGATGAAAACACTATTACACCTGTTGGTTCTCCTGTGTCTGTTGAATGCTCTAGTGATGATCTTGATGATGCTTATGTGGAAGTTGATGATAACTTTATTGATGAGTGCCTTAATACTGATGCAAGTGGCATTAAAAACCTTCTTGCAAAATATGCTGTTAAATATCAACCACCTATTGATCCTAAATTTGCCACTTCTCCCATAAGCATTAAAGATAAAGATTTTAATTTCTCTCTTGATGTGGCACACATATCTATTGTTGAGAAATCACCTTTTTGTGGTACTGAAAAAGAAAGTGCCGTGGAGCACATGAATGAGCTCTCTATTATGAGTGGCTTGTTTTCTGATGATCTGAAGAAAAGAAGGTACTTTGTTACTAAAAACTTTCCCTTCTCATTAAAGGATGATGCTAAAGTTTGGTATAATAATTTGCCTCCTGGTTCTATTCGTAATCCTGATGAATTGCTTGATGTTTTCTTTCAAAAATATTTTCCTGCTAGTGCTCAACAAGCTGCTTTGCAGAGAATTTATAGTTTTGATCAGGAAGAAGGAGAGAAATTACCTGCTGCATGGTCAAGGTTTTGCTCTCTCATTAGAGCTCGTCCTGGGCATGATCTGGAAAAACATGATTTACTTGATATATTTTATAGTGGACTAACTATTGAATCTAGGGCATACCTGGATAGTTTTGCTGGTTGTGTTTTCAGGAAAAGGACTCCAGCCGAAGCTGAAGAATTGTTGGCTAAAATAAGCCAAAATCATGATGATTGGACCATACCTGAACCACCTCCAACACCAATATCAAAGAAGAGAGGGATGATTGAATTAGATGATGAAAGAATGGAAGAGGCCAAGAAATCTCTCATAGAGAAGGGTATTAAATCTGAAGATGTGAAAAATCTACCACCCATAGAAGATTTATGTAAGCCAAATCCTCCTTCATCCACCATTGAGGTACACTCTCTCCAATACTTTAATGAATATGATATCCCTTATGGTAAACCTCCTAGTCAATGTTTAGATGAGTTGGATAATTTTATTGAAAAGCAAAACAGCTTTAATATGAGAATAGAAAATCATTTGATAGGAAATTCTTGTGCTATTGATAATTTGCATGATATTGTGGAAAGAACCTCTAATGATGTTAAAATGCTGGTTAAACACTTTCATATGGTGCAAACTCAAATTGATCAACTTACTAAAGTCCAAAAAGATATGCTAGTTAACACTTCTAAGGAAAAAGATAAGCATGTGTATGAAGTGACAACTAGAGGTGGTGCTTCTACTCAGGATCCCTTATATCCTGAGGGACATCCCAAAAGGGTTGAACAAGATTCTCAACAAGTTAATGAAACTAATGCTCCTTCTAAGAAAAAGAAGAAGAAGAAACATAAAAAGGTTGTAGAATCTCCTGAACCTGTTAATGATCCTAATAGTGTTTCTATCTCTGATGCTGAAACTGAAAGTGGTAATGAACATGATAGTGATAGTGATAAAAATGATGCTTCTGATAAAGAGAAAGGTGATAAAGAACCTGAAAAGAATGCTAAAAGTAAAGAGAACACTAAAGAAGATTTTATTGCTAAGAAGCATGGTAATGAAAGAGAACCTTGGGTTCAAAAGCCAATGCCTTTTCCTATTAAGAAACTTAAGTCAAAAGAGGAAGAACACTATAACAAATTTTGTGACTGGATGAAACCCTTGTTCTTGCAAATCCCTTTGACTGATGCTATTAAATTACCTCCTTATTCAAAATATATGAAAGATATTGTTTCTAACAAAAGGAAAATTCCTAATGAGGAGATCTCTACTATGCTTGCTAATTACTCTTTCAATGGCAAGGTTCCAAAGAAGTTGGGAGATCCAGGTATAGCAACCATTCCTTGCTCTATTACAAGTAATTATGTTAAGACTGCTCTATGTGACTTGGGAGCAGGAGTTAGTGTTATGCCTTTCTCTCTTTATAAGAGACTTGATTTGGATAAATTGATACCTATTGATATATCTTTATAAATAGCTGATAAGTCTACTGCTGTACCTGTTGGTATCTGTGAGAATGTTCCTGTTCAAGTAACTACCAATTGCTTGATTTTAACTGATTTTGTTGTTCTTGATATGCCGGAAGATGATAATATGTCTATTATTCTGGGGAGACCCTTTCTTAATACTGCAGGTGCTGTTATTGATTGCAACAAAGGCAAAGTAACTTTTAATGTTAATGGCACTGAGCACACTGTTCATTTTCCCAAGAAGATTAATAGAATAACTGGAGTTCATACAATCTCTAATTTGAGAACTATCAAAGTTGGAAATATTGATTGTCCCATATATGAGCATCAAGAAGGATATCAAAATATTATGATTGGGACCATATCAATACAATATAAGGTAACATGATTGGTTAGTGAAGTTTAATTCATTTATGTCATTAAAAATTTATTTGATAGCAAGACTTGATCAACCTTGTTAACAAATACATTTTAATGCATGGATGAGCTAAACAAGGTTGTGTTTCCTACCCTTTGTTTTACCTACTGTAGTATTGCTTAGTTTGTCAAAAAAAAAGAGTTTTGTTGTTGTTGGTGTTTAATAATTTTTCTGCCTGAGTTTAATTTGCTAAACACCCAGGAAAGTGAATTTTTCGAAGTTTTCAGAAATCAATAAAAATTATACCATGAGTCTTATAAAAAATGTGGGGATTCTGGAAATGCCTGGAGCTGACCAGGGGACCCACCATGTGGCCACACCACATGGTGGCGCGGCCCACCCTGGCCCGCGCCTGGGCATGGTGTGGGGCCCCCTGGCCCTCCACTTAACCATTCTCCTCCCTGGACATTCTCTCTCCCCGACCATTCACCCACCATTGCTCAAACACGAGTTCTTTCTGCGATTTTTCGAGTTTTTGGATCTCCTTGTTCAGCCCATCATTTGTGCTGAAATTTGGAGCATTTGATCTCCGGTAAGTGACTCCTCCACCTATCCAATTAGAATTTTGTTTAGTGAAGTATTTGTTGAGTATTTTCAGATCATAGGTTGCAGGTTTGTGAGCTTGAATGTTTGTTTTAGACTTGGAAAAACTAGTTTTGATGCATGTTTAGCTCCCTGGCAATTCCCTATGACAGTTTCCTTCAACTAGATGTCTAAAAATCAAGTTTTGTGTTGTTTGTTAAAAATTTCAGAAAATGGATGGAAGAGTGCATCAACTTAATCAAGATGATTTAGTGCTTCATGAAGTCATGAGAGTTCACCGGGAAGAGGCCGTGTTTCCCTCCATTTATCCATGCCCTGAGTTCATGAATGCTGCAGGAATTCTACAAGATTTTCAAACTCTAATCTCTAATGCAGGGTTGGCACAATTCATTGAGAGAGAACCTCATCAATATGTGAAACTAACCATGGCTTTGGTGCAGGACTTTCTATTTAGTTACTCTTCACCTAACCCTATGGTGCACTATAAAATCTATAATCTGTCTGTCAATTTGCCTTTTGATGATTTTTGTGCAGCCATTAAGGTGCCACAGTGGGGATCGCTTGGGAAGGTGGAAGATAGTTAAGTCCGAGCGTCTGGTCCTTTTGCCTGCACCCCTTTTGTTTGACCTTTATAACAGGGAAGGATGGTCGCTCACTGAAGACGAGTTTGATGCGTACGTTAAGGACCACATTCAGCAGGTAGCGGATGATGGAGAGAGGACCGAGGATCACGCGATCCAGCCCACCTCCACCTCGGAGTATCCGTATCAGCAGCCTGGGCCCGACTACGACTACGCTAGAGACGATCCACCAGCTGGAGTTCTTACCATCACTGGGATTGACCTCCACTTAGGCCAAAGCCTAAGCTTGGGGGGAGGTATACCGACAACTCACTCATTTACATATCTTTCTTTTAGTTGTTTGTTCTTTTGGTTTGCTTTCCTAAACACAAAAAGACCAAAAATATTTTGTTGTTTCTCTTTGTTTACCTTCTTTAGTATTTAGTAGTAGTTTGCTTAAGTTGTTAAATTCGGTTTGCTATTTGAAAATCCAAAATATTTTGCTTTGTTGGTTTGTTTCCTTTGGTTCTTATTTCTTAAATCGAAAACCCAAAAATATTTGTTGTTCTTCTTTGGTTTTGTAAAGCTTTATTGCAGAGAATAGCATTCTCCGGTGGCTCATGGAGCTTGGTTATCATTTCATATTATCCAACTTGCACAAGTGAAAAGCAATGATGATGATTTACGACAACTTGAGTTGGGTGAGAGGCTGGTATGAACACTGTTTGTTTTCATTTTGTACATATACTTATCTATGTGAGCATGCTTAGTTGGTTCATGTGAGGTATATGTCATTTAATGGATGCTTAGTAGTTCATGTTCTCTCATGTTTAGTTCCAATTTATTAATAGTGGATAGCATGCCATGTTAATTTGCTTGCATTGTATTGTTCATAGTTTGGTATGACATTGTGGTATCCTCCTCTGAAGAAATTCATTTGATCGACTTGGCACATGCTCATGCATGCATATGACTAAACAAAAAGTCAATAAGCCTCGATGATTTACATTGCTTCAGAGTACTTGTATCACTTTTATGCCCCAGTTAATTTTATTCTGTCGCAAGTATGATTATGATGGTTATTGCTCTCTTGATTGTCGCTTCCCAGTCTTTGCTAAGCCTTCACTTGTACTAAGCGTATGGTTCGCTTGTGCTTCCAAATCCTTAAACTAAGTTATTCCAAAGAGTCCACCATATCTACCTATCATATGGTATTTTCTGCCATTCCAAGTAAATTTTCATGTGCTACCTTTAAAACTTTCAAAATACTTCCTAATTTGTGACACTGTTCTTAGCTCATGAAGAAGTAGTAGTTGGCTATGTCATCTTCCAAACTGAATTAAGTACCCCCCCTGACTCGCATGCTTCATCAAGCTTGTCATTAATTTTGCAAAGAGCTGGTTAGACCATTATAACATAAAAAAAAATGATTCAAAATAGACACTCCTCCATGGTATGAGAATGTGGCAGGCACCCGTGGATTCGGCTAGCCATGGTTTGTGAAAAGCAAGGTTGGGAGGAGTGTCATACTATAAAAAGCATGCTATAAGTGCTTAATACAAATTCGGAACCGATCTCAACTTGTTTAGTATGGAAGATGACAGAAACTCATACCATTCGTTGACAAAAACAATCACCTCTCAAAAACATTTATCTCTGTTTCAAAAATAAAAAGCTCTAGCACATGATAATCTCTGCTTCCCTCTGCGAAGGGCCAATCTTTTACTTTATGTTGAGTCACCATCCTCTTTCTTTCAGCACCTTCTTGAGAGCATAACTATCATTCTTAGTGCAATGTGCTTGTCCCAGAATACGGTTAATTGTGGTATAACTGTGATACTTTTACCTTTGATAATATTTACCTCTAGTCTCTCTTGAACTTCAGAGGTGCCTGGCATTTATGTTTTGCGTGATTAAAAAACAGGCAAGCGAGATACCACTTTATCATGCCTTATTATGAGCTTGCAATCGTGCTTATAGATATGTCTATGTTGTTTACTATTAAGATGTTGGTCTCTTTTCATGTTTGACATAGCTACTTTGTGATATTATTAGCATGTATCTTGTTATGAATTGTCTAAGCATTTGTCCATGTAGTGAGTATATATGCATTATATGAAGCAAATGTGTTCGTGCAAGTTCTTTTATCGCTCTCAGTTTTCAACTGAATTGCTTGAGGACAAGCAATAAGCTAAGCTTGGGGGGAGTTGATACGTCGAAACATATCTACTTTCCCGAACACTTTGCTATTGTTTTACCTCAAACTTGTGTGTTTGGATACAACTAACACGGACTAACGCTGTTTTCAGCAGAATTGCATTGGTGTCTCGTTTATGCAGAAAATCAACTTCCGAGAAATCCGTGGAAAATATGGAAAGTCAATATTTAACCGGGGGACACACGGAGCCAAAAGGCCAAGTGGAGGTGGGCCACGAGGGGCCCACACCACACGGTGGCGCGGGTGGGCCCAGGCCGCGCCACCACATGGTGTGGCCACCTCGGCCACGCCCCCGACGCCTCTTCGCGACTACAAGACCCCTTTCGACCTAAAACCGGGGGGGGGGGATCGACCATTGTTCAGAAAAACACGCCAGAACGCCGCGCCACCGAAACCCTATTTCGGGACAGAAACTCCGTTCTGGCACCCTGTCGGGACGGGGAATTGGAGGAGATCATCGCCACCGACGCTTCTCCATCGACCATCCATGTTTCCCCCATCCATGTGTGAGTAAATACCCGCTGTAGGCTGAAGGGGATGGAAGGGATTGGATGCGATTATTCATATAATGAGTTATAAGATTGTAGGGGCATAGTGCCTAGTACCTTATGGGAGTGTTGTAGACTTTGTTGCAACTTGTTGTGCTTAATGCTTGATACTAGGGCCCGAGTGTCATTGATCTCAGATCTGAACATGTTATTTATTCATGATGATATGCATTGTTTGTTGATCTTACCTGCAAGTTGTATACACATATTGCTGTCCGGAACCGAGGCCCCAAAGTGACAGAAATTGGGACAACCGGAGGGGATGGTTGTGATGTGAGGATCACATGTGTTCACGGATTGTTAATGCTTTGCTCCGGTACTCTATTAAAAGGAGTACCTTAATTACCAGTAGTTTCCCTTGAGGCCCCGCTGCAAACGGGCTGGTAGGACAAAAGATGTTGTGCAAGTTTCTCCTTGTGAGCACGTACGACTACTTATGGAACGCATGCCTATGGTTACTTAGTACTCAGTTACTTTATTATTATCATCTGCAAATGCCTTCTCTTACTTATTACATGAATCATATCAATCCATGCAGCGCCCATTCATCCATCCCTGTGCCTACAGTATTTTAAACCTGCTGTCTTCTGCAATATTTACTGCTGCCTTTATTTACTGCTGTCTCTATTTTGCTACTGCTATTACTATAAAACGGTTGCTACTGATCCTTTGTTGCGAGCAAGTCTATTTACAGGTGCAGCTAAATTGACAACTCAGTTGTTAAGGCGTATAAGTATTCTTTGTCTCCCCTTGTGTCGAACCAATAAATTTGGGTTATACTACCCTCAAAGACTGTTGCGATCCCCTATACTTGTGGGTTATCAGTATCCTTTAATGGAGCCTTGCTGACCACCGTGATTGTGTGATCCTGGAAGTAATGCCGTAGCTTTCTGGTGGCAATGAATACACCATAGGCTAACTTCTGTTAGTGAGGGTTAGCGCTGCTTTGAATCTGAGAACACCTCGCTAATGAAATAGACAGGGCGCTGATCCGGCCATTGCTTCCCTTCCTCTAGGTGCTCCACTACAATGATGGCATTTATCACGAAATTCGTGGCCGACATGTAGAGGAGAAGCGGCTCTTTTTCCCTCGGAGCTGCCAAGATTGGAGCATGCGTCAATGTATACTTCAGCTGCGCCAAAGCTGCCTCTGCTTCCTTTGTCCAAACAAAATTGTCCGACTTCTTGAGGAGCTTGTATAATGGCAATGCTTTGTCACCAAGCCGGCTAATGAATCGGCTTACAGTCGCGGCGGAACCCGTAAGCCGCTGTATGTCCTTCAGACAAGTCGGCCTCTCGATGTTCTGAATCGCCTTTATCTTTTCCGGGTTAACTTCAATTCCTCTTTGGGAAACAATGAAGCCCAGAAACTTGCCTGCGGGTACTCCGAAGACGCATTTTGCCGGATTAAGCTTCATCTGGTACTCCCTTAGATTTGCAAAGGTTTCCGACAGATCGGCGATAAGATCGCCATGCTTCTTCGACATGACCGCAATGTTGTCAACGTAGACGTGAACATTGCGGCAAATTTGCTTGTCCAAACACCGCTGCATACACCTTTGGTAAGTAGCACCGGCGTTCTTTAAGCCGAAAGGCATTGTGACATAGCAGTAATTGCCATATGGCTTGGTGAAGGATGTCTTGACTTGATCTGACTCCTTCATCTTAATCTGATGGTAAACCGAATAAGTGTCCAGAAAACATAGCATCTCTGAGCCGGCAGTTGAATCAATGACCTGATCGATATGCGGTAAGGCGAACGGATCCTTAGGATAGGCTTTGTTTAAGCCAGTGAAATCAATGCACATACGTAGCTCAGAGGTGTTTTTGTTTGGAACAAGCACAGGAGTTGCCAACCAATCAGTGTGGACAACTTCACAGATGAATTTGGCGGCAGTGAGCCTTAGGATCTCTTTTCCAACCGCCTTGCACTTCTCAGTTCCGAGCCGTCGGAGGCCTTGTTTGACAAACTTAGCGTCCTTGTTGACTTTTAAGGAGTGCTCGGCAAGTTTCCTCGGGACACCTGGCATGTCGGATGGTGACCAAGCAAAGATATCCCGGTTCTCACGGAGAAACTTGACGAGCTCGCCTTCCTATTTGTTGTCGAGACCGGCACCGATGATGGCCTCCTTTGTCAGATCATCCTTTGAGAGCTTGATTTTCTTGGTGTCATCCTTTGGCTTGAAGCTCGAGTCAACCTTGGAGGACGGCTTTTCAGTTGCCGACATCTCATCGGGACTCATTGTCTTCTTGAGATCCTCCAATTCTTCCTTGCAGATTTCTTCTTCAGCATGGATGTCATTGGCGGCGTCACACTCCTTGGCGTTCTTGAAGTCTCCCTTGACTGTGATGATCCCATTGGGTCCCGGCATTTTCAGCTTTCTATAGATGTAGCAGGGCCGAGCCATGAATTTGGCGAAAGCCGGACGTCCAAAGATTGCATGGTATGCACTTTTAAAGGAAACCACCTCAAAAGAGACGTCCTCTATCCGGAAATTATCCGTGCCGCCAAAGGTGACCTTCAGGGTGATCCTTCCCATTGAGGAGGCTTGTCGTCCCGGCACAATCCCATGAAATTTCACATTGTTGTGGCTGAGTTGTGACTCGGAGAGACGCATTCTCTTCAATGTTGCGGCGTAGAGTATGTTGATGCTACTCCCACCGTTCATAAGCACCTTTGTCAACTTGTATTTGTCGACTATAGGGCTGACGACTAAAGCGTAGGTGCGTGTTGAAGGAACCCTGTCCGGGTGATTGCTGCGATCCCATGTGATGGGGATGTCGTACCAATCCAAGTATTGAGGAACTGCAGGTACCGTAGCATTGAGTTCTCTCCAAGCCGCCTTTTCTTTGCGAGAGGAATCTGTTGCCAGATTGACGATGAGACTTTCGGCATGCTTGGGGAATTTGCTGCCTTTTTCTTTGGAGGCCGCGTCATCCAATTCTGAGCAGTGTCCTCCTCTTTGTCATCCTTCCTGGACTTGCACTTGTTCCTTGACTTCCCGACTTTGGGATCCTTGGCAATGTCCCGATTAATGTGACATTGCTGGAGTGTGTGGGAGCTCGTTTCATCCGGCCTCAGATGATGAACACAGGGATTGTGCTTGATGTCGTCATACTTCACCGCTGGCGGTCGGGATGATTGGTTGTTTGCCAGCTTTTTTCCCTCCCACTTGCTATTGCTTGAGCCACCCTTACCAAACGTGGCAGCAACCTCGTGAGAAGGGCCGGCTTGGTCTTCAACTTTCTTTTTCCCGGACTCGTGTCGGCAGGTTTCACCGTCTTCCCTGTTGTCATCGTCAGCAGTGGTGTACTTGTTAGCACAAGCGAGCAAGCCCCCCAAAGTTTCCGACTCGTCGCTGTAGATCATGAAGCGAAAATTTGTCCCTTTCCTAAGAGATTGCTTGAAGGCATGGATCGCCTGAGTTTCCGAGACGCCCTCGTAGGCGTTTTTGATTTCACTCCATCGTGAGACGAACTCACGGCTGGACTCGTTCTTTTGCTGCACACACCGCTGTAAGTCGAAAATCGACTTTGGGCGCTTATATGTGCCCTAGAAGTGCTGAATAAAGACGCGCTTCATGTCACTCCAGGTATGAACTGTCCTTTCCGGCAAACCTTCAATCCACATACGTGCCGTCCCGGTTAACATCAGGGGCAAAAATCGCATTGCGGAGTCGGCGCTGCCGTGATATATGTCGCAGGCACTGACATAATCTAAGAGCCAAGTCTCAGGATTGGCCGTACCGCTGTACTTCTCCACCATCTTTGTTACATTCGACAAAGTGGGAGGTAGTATTTGCTCTCTGATTGTTCTGCCAAAACACTTGGGGCTGAGGTACTGGGCATCTCTGGCCGACTTCCTTTCCTCGATTAGGCTTCGAACATCATTGGCTGATGGCGGTTTATCAACCGACTTTCCTTGCCTTGGTTCTTCCCTGTGATGACTTTGGCTCACCCGACTCACGTTACGCGGGGGGCTTGCAGTCCTTTGCCATCGTGGAGGGGGTATGTACTTGGAGGGGTTATCTCCCTCTTTGCTCGGTGGAGGCAGCGGTGGAGGTGGCATATGATCTCTGTTACCCTCCCTTCGGGGTGGATTTTCCCCCTCACGTCGTCCCTCCTGACGGGATGGTGCCGCCTTTTCCTTGCGAGGGTCCTCCTTTCGCTCCCGGCTTCGATGTTCCTCCCGGCTTCTACCAGCCTCACGATGGCGTGAAGAACCTGTCCGGGATTCCGCACCTCTAGGCTGCTTGTCCTTCGGGTCCTTGTCGCCGCCTTTGTTGTGGCTGCTTGAGCCGGCAGGATCATCGTCTGGGTCTGCTGGTGCAGCACCATCGGCTTCTTGGCTGTCGAGTTGCAAAGACGAGTGTCGTCAATAAGCCCTCCAGACTTTACTTGCGAGTCGTTTTGTTGCTGCTGTGCAACCTCCAGTAGATAAGCCAAATATTTGAGGCGAGCGTCACGGTCCAACGATTTGTCAAACATGACCTCCTGGGCCGCCTCCATGTTTTTGGCTGGGGTATTGAAGTAACACAAATTAGTCACCGGGTCACGTCGGTGGTGGTACTTTCTCCAGACTGAATTAACATGGTCGGCTTCCCACTTGCTGCGGAAATCCAACCTCTTGTGCAGATTTTTGTCGTGAGCCGGACGGAAAACATTGTCGAGCCCTTTTTTCTCTCTGCTTCCGGATGAAATCCGTTTCCTTGTTTGTGATCTCAACTTCGCGCTCCGCTATCTGGGCTGCTTGCTCTTCCAGTTCAGCGCGGCGCTTTTCAATGTCGTCTAGCGATGCGTTAGGAGGAAGTGGAGTTAGCAGTTACTTATACCTTGCCATCCTTTCTTCATGCTCCTTCTCTGTTGCTTCGCCAGCCGTAGCGTCAATGTCGTTTCCTGCAGCCGGCAATCTACCAGTTTCCTTCATTGGAGCCAGTGGTGGCACAAATTCCACCTTTTGATTTCCGGCTTCTGGAGTTTTTTCTTCGCCATTGGCGGCTTTCGAGGTATTGGGTCGTCCCTAGGACCAAAGACGTCACCCATCAAGACCTCGGCAGGGCGTCCTAAGCAGGATGCAACCTTCCGACTAAAATCGTCGGATTCTCCTTCAGATTCGAGGTCCTGCTCCATATGGGCAGTGTCCCCTGATCCGGCTTCTGAGTCAGCCCCGGCCTGCAAAGCAGGAAGGATAGACTCAGGTTCTGTCATCGACTCGTTAGAGCCGGATTCTCCTAAGATGCCGACAAAGTGGAAGTCCGGCGCCGCCATGTTGGAACTTGCGTTGTCTTCAGAATCTTCATCGTCAGCGTCGAAAGCCAGATCTAGATCGCCGATCTCCTCAGAGTCCAGATCCGATCCCTTGTCGAAGTTGCTTGGGTGGGTGGCGGGCATGCTCGAGGTGAAGCCGAGATCATCCAAAGCCTGGGCGGTGAAGCCGACGAAGATGTCGAAACCGCCAACAGAGACCGTGGACCAGCCGGCGGGATCCTCCTTTGTCGGCGTCCAAAAGCCGTCGTTGAAGACGTGGCCAGCTCCTGTCTCGTCGAAGTAGCTCACCAAGCCGACCGCGATGGTGTCGCCGACTCCGCCCGTAGATCCCGGACGGAATGAAACCCCGGACATCTCTTGCCCCACGGTGGGCGCCAACTGTCGTGGTATTGTCGAATTTAGCCGCGGCAGGGGTGCCATCGAGCTAGGTAGAGAGGGGTTTAGGAGACGTGGGGTATTCCGGCGAAGGGATGACAAATTGTTTACCCAGCTTCGGATCTTGCAACGGTGGCGAAACCCTACGTGCTGCTATAATTCACTATAAGGCAATATACGCCGATTACAATGAAAGGTGTGTTAGAGCTTGCCCTGAGGCGTCCCTTATGACAGCTTATAAAGGCGTCCGGACCTAGGGCTTACAGGAGAAAACCTAACCAACTAAGTCACAGAGTTCTACTCTAATCCGGCTTGGGCCCTGCCTTGTGGGCTAAGTCTTCCGCAATGCAGGCCGACTTCTGGAACCTTCCCTTACCCGGATGGGCCTCCTGCGCTTCATCATACTGGGCCACCCGATAAGCCGTATTTCGTCTTACCACCACTATGGGCCACCCTGATACGCTGGCTATTAGTCCTCTTCATGAGGGTACCTGTTCGGCATAACCCAACATCCGTGCTGAGTTCATACTCCACCGTCGTGTTGTTGGCGTCGTCGTCGGGCGCGGCGTGCTTGAGCCTGAGGAGGAGCGCCTCGAAGAGGACAAGGCCGCGAAATACGGGCGGCGGACGGTGCCGCGTTCGCTAGAGGAGAACTACGGGCGGTGGCTACGGTCCACGCCAAGCGCTTTTCCTCTGCAAGAATTTCTTTGCTCGGTTTGATTCCATTTCTAGAAAGCTGGTGCAGATAAAAATATGCCACTTAGATCCTCATTACTAAACAAATGTATATATGATTCTCCATACAAAGAACTGAATCAAACATGTCAGCTGGCTCCTCTTCAATAATGGCATCACGTGAAACAATACCCTGTCTCTATCTGCAATTTAGAGCAGAGCCCAAGCTCTGAATGACCATCAGCTGCCCAACCCCACAGCCCAATCTCCACAGTTTGAAGTGATCGTGCTCACTCGAGTAATAAAATGGGAGATAGATATTGCCATAAATAATATCCTGGTCAGTTTTAAGCTTCATCTAATCGTATAATTCGACTGATACTATGTCAAATGTGATCCACAGTATACAGGAAACACGAGCCACTACCTTCCGTACTAGAGTAACTACAGAGTAATCATCATACGGCGAAATCCATTTCAAATAGAACACAAAGTCATTAGACAACACAAGATGCTGCTTAACTTTGGCAGCTCCGCTGAGCAGCAGTTCCATCAATCCCACCCTTGGCCTTGGGCGATCGGAGCAGAGCTTCATCATGAGCCACTTGGAAGGGGGAGGAAGTCTAAGGTGATCGTGGATGGCCAACAAGACCCCGAACAAGGTGAACACGGCAGCCTTCAAGCACATGAACAAATTCGGACACGGACATGTCGTCGCTGGGGATGAGGACGACGGAGACCGTGAAGACGGCGCATGACGATACCATGACAGCCGTGGCGACAAGGTGATTCACCCCATAGTTGCCAGAAATTTGGGTCGTCCGGGTCGAGGAACGGGGTCGAGGGTCGTGGGTCGCCATTCTAGGGAACAAGGTTCGACGAGGGGTATACATCTTCGGTACCCCAATTCGGGACGTGGGTCGGGATCCAAACAATTTTGGGTCGATGACCCCGGTACGATAAGACTAGCCGTAGTAGGGTATGCAGGCAAAGATTTCGCCCCATTTTTAGCGAAATGTTTTGTTTTTCTGATTTCTTCCATATATTTGCAGGCTACTACTAGTACAAAATAGTATGGTCGGTGGTGTTCATCCTAAATCAAGGCACTCCATCGATCCTCCGGAGAGAAACAAACACAAAACAGAAGCAGCATCTCCACGCCAAGGACCGATTTGTACACCATGCACAAAGCAGACGGATCTAAAGCAGGAAAAGGCTAGCCGCCGGGCCCAAGATCGAGATTGCGGCACCGGAGCGCACGACCCGGCGCGGCCGGGCAGCCTAGGTGCGTCGACGGCGTCGGGCTCGGGGCACTCGAGGATGCGCTCGAGCCGGGGGCGCCACCCGTCGGCGCGCATCGACGGCTGGTGCTGCCGTCGTCGTCGTCGTGGGCGCCGGTGCCCGGCGCGTGCGTTGCCCATCTGTCGGAGCACGTCCTGGAGGCGCTGGTCGCCGCTCTTGAGCTGCGCATGAGCCACTCCAGCTCCGCACGCGTCAGCACCACCTTCACCTTCACCCCCGCGGGCCGTCGCCGCCCGCCTGCACCTCCCCCTCCTCCTCGTCCTCCTTGCTCTTGCAGCAAGCACGTCGGCTGTGCTCCGGATGACGACCTGATCCTCCCTCTCCTCCGGCCCCTCCAATCCGGCCTCTCGTGCTGCTGCTTGGCCCAGGCCACCCCTCCTTCCGCACATGAAAATACGACCGGCCTCGACCTGTTGCTGGGTTCTGGTGATAAACCTGGGTCGGGAACCGGACCCGTTCCGCACTATGATTCACCCTCCTGAGCTGCTCCTCCGCCTCCTCTCGGATCCGCCGCGCCCCCGTCCTCCGCCTCGGCCTCTTGCAGCATCGAGCCCAGCACGGAATCCTTGAGCATATGCAGCTTCGACTCCTCGGACATCATCTCGTCGTCACGCAGGATACGCCGCCTAGGGATGGGATGGCAGACCTTTTCGTCCATGCGCTTGCGGTAGTTCTCCTCCGGCGACGGGCGGCGCCGTCCGCCTCCCGATCTCGCGCCCTGAGTAGTGTGTCTACAGACGACGCCGCCGACATGTTCTACGAGTTTGGGCTCCGCGTGGAGACACACTACATCGCCGGAGCCGACAGCGTGCAGGTCACCAAGATCGTCCGGTACGCCGTGAACTACCTCAAGTGCCTCGCCTTCGGTCGCAACGGAGAAGAAAATTCCCCAATGTTGACAGGTGGGGTCCACCCGCGGACTATGCGGTGTTTGCCACGTCAGCCCGCCACGTCAACGTGCAAAACCGGCCAAATTTGTCCAATACCACCCAAATTGAGCAAAAACCAGTGTTGGGGGTGATTTATACGGTATTGTGAATTTGAGGGTTTAAATCATACCAAATTTCAGTTGAGGGTGAAATTGCTCCAATCCAATAGATTTGGGGGTAAAATATATACTTAATCCAATAAGGTTTCACAAGGGACAAGTTATGGGCTTGAGAATAAGTATAGATTTCACCCTCAAATCTCACACATTGGACACAAATCCCCCTGAACAATAAATTCGGATGTTTTCAACCCTGAAATCCACAATACCGTCTAAATCACCCCCTAACACTGGCTTTTTGCTCAATTTAGGCGGTTTTGGATAAAATTGGGCGGTTTTACACGTTGACGTGGTGGCTGACGTGGCAAACTCCATTATTACTCTATTAACGCCGTTACGCGGGGGTGCCACGGTCAACGCTGCCACCCCCCACTCCCGTCCTCTGTCCTTCCTTGTGGCCGTCGTCGACGACAACATCACCACCTCCAAGCAGAAGGCCTCATCCGCGCTGGCCCTGGCCTGGGAGTCCGTCCACTTCCAGCACCGCCGCCGCGCGCTCCTCCACCTCCGCGCCAGGTACCAAGCCGAGCTCTCTCGCTGGGAGTCCCTCACCTCCGACATCCTCGTCCCGCTCCCGGCTCCCCCTACAGCTCCCTCCGCCTCGACCGCTACCATCACCTCAGACCACAGCGTCCTCAACGACTACCTCACGGAGGTAAGTTCCTAAACCACCCGTCTTTGCTCAGCTAGTCTCCCCCACACTGCCTAGCTGCTCATGTGTTCTTCTGGGGTGGTTCTGCGGGTTGAGGACTTGAGGTGCAGGGGAAATGCTCAGGAAGGCATCCCAGATGTGCGACGAGATTGTCAAGTTCTGCGACGAGAACGAGGCGGCCCTAGTGGATGTCATCACCGCGCTGCCCGTGTGGGGCAATCCACAAGAGCTTGTGAACTCCCTGTGCAGTACCGCTGATAAAGCCGCCGTGTAGGCCGTGTCGGACAATGCAGGGGAGCTCATGAACTCATGAGCTCGTTGTGCAGTCCAACTGACTAGGCTGTCCCTGGTACCAATTAGCCTCTTACGCAACTCCATTGTTTGCTTTTTTGTGCTTGGTGAATTGCAGTTTGATTGGAGGCAGAAATTACGCTCAATAGCTTGTATGTGCTTGTAGGATTGGTAGAGGTTTCCTGCTGATGTACTCGTGGGTTGGTGAATTGAAGATTTTAAGTAGAGTTTTACTCCTGATGTACCCAAGGCTGTCACTGCTCCTGCCAGCCTCCGCTGGCGACGAACACGCGCGGGAGTGCGAGGCCACCATGAGCACCTTCTTGCTGCCCAGTGAAGTGGTGACTCCGCCATCGGCGCCGCCCATGAGCGTCTGCTTGTCGATCGGAAACATGGTGTAGGCGCCCAGCGCGGATGCAACGCTAGGCTCCAGCCCGTGCTCAGCTCGTGTCTCAGCTCGCCGGCGACGGGAGGACCTCGTCTCGGGGGTTGGTCGACGGCGATGCGCTGATGCGTCCATGGGAGGAAATTTCAATTCCAATGGAGTGACTCCCACCGCCGGTGCTGCTCCCATCTAGCTCTATGTGGCTCCCTATATCTCACACACGGCCATCCGCCGGCGTCGGTGCCTAGAGCCTAGCGGCGGAATTAGGGATTTCAGAATGAAATGGGGATTTTCTTCAGTTATGACAGGTGGGTCCACGCCTCTTTAACGGTACCTAACGGACATCGACCATGTCAGCGCCACGAATGCGCCACGTCAGCGCCACGTCATCGCAAAAAACCACCCAAACTCTTCAAAACCAGCCTAGGGGGTGGTTTAGACGGTATTGTGGATCTCAGGGTTCAAAACATCCCAATTTATTGTTCAGGGGGATTTGTGTCCAATGTGTGAGATTTGAGGATGAAATATATACTTAATCCAAATGAGAAAGGTATTTCTGAATAATGGCCCATAGCCCACTCTCAGCCTTTGTGCTTTCGATTCAGATTGTCGTTCGGACTTTTGCCGCACTTACGTGACCACCAGGGTGTTTACGTGTGAACCTGCGGCTCCTCTCATCTCAGCGTGGCCAGGCGGCCAGGACTCAGCGATTTGACGCCATGAGTCCGGCAGGCAGCTGACGGAGATCGGCTCAAATTAATCAGCAACGAGACAACGAGTCGGCAGCGGCAGCAGGAGATTAAAACTCGAGATTTAGCCGCTCTCGTTCAGGTATTGAATAATTCACAAATCAATTTGAACGTCTAATTAACCTAGCATGCTGCCAATTGATTGGGGAGCTCCTATATCGCGCAGTACGCGGAGGAAGCGGAGCAACGCGCACCCCTCCGCGCCCAAATGGGCCGGCCCAACTGCACAGGTACGCTTTATTTTTCGTTTTACTTTATTTTTTTATTTTTTATTTCTGTTTTTATACTAACAAGACAATTTGTTTATATTTGTGGAAAAAGAAAAAAAAATATTGTAATAAAAATATATTTGTATATTAAAAAACAAATATAATTTATATATGTTATTTGAACAATTTTCAAAACATGAACAATTATGTTGTTTGAACGAATTTTTAATAAAACATTTATCTTATTTCTACGATTTCAAACATGAACAATTATGTTATTCGACCGATTTTTCAATTAAAAATTTATCTTATTTGAATGATTTTTCAAAACTTGAATAATTATGTTATTTGAACGAATTTTTAATAAAATATTTATCTTATTTCAACAATTTTCAAAACATGAACAATTATGTTATTTGAATGAATTTTCAATAAAAATTATCATATTTGAACGATTTTCAAAACATGAACAATTATGTTATTTGAATGATTTTTTAATAAAACATTTATCTTATTTGAATGATTTTCAAAACATGAAATTTTATGTTATTTGAACTATTTTTTAATAAAACATTTATCTTATTTGAACGATTTCAAAATATGAATAATTATGTTATTTGAACAAATTTTCAATAAATCATTTATCTTATTTGAACGATTTGTGAAACATGAACAAAAATATGTTATTTGAACAAATTTCAATAAAACATTTTATCTTATTTGAACGATTTTCAAAATATGAACAAAATATGTTGTTTTAACGATTTTTCAAAAATATGAACTTTACATTATTCGAACACTTTTTCATAAAAATATTTATATCATTGAACGATATTTCAAAATATAAACATTTTTATGTTATTGAAATATTTCAGAACATTTATATTACTTAAAATATAAAACAACTCAGTTTTTCAACAACATAAGCATTTATTTAATATAAAACTAAAAAAGATAGAAGACAAAAAAAGAAAACATAACATAAACATAAAAAGAAATAAGAAAAAAGAAAAAAAAGAATGCAAAGTAGAAAACAAAAAGGGAAATAGGATAACGAAAAAGAAAAAAACAGAAAAAACAAAAATATTAAACATAAAATTAAATAAGTAAAATAGAAATAGAGAAAAAATAAGACAGATAAATGAAACAGAAAAAAACGAGAAAGAAAAAGGAAAATGAAAGGCTAAACAGAGAAAAAAAAACCAGAGACGCTCTTAATGGGCCGGCCCATTAGCTCCAGGGTGGTACGCGGAGCTTTGTTAGCTCCGCGGTACGCGGAGCATAGGAATTGCGAATTGATTGGTTCTGTAGTCCCCTCCGGGAGGAGTATAGGGCCGGCACAGCGAGAGCTTTGGGCCACCGCCCGTGGCAGAGTTTGTGTCGGCGCGGTGAAGCCGTTGACTCGTCCGGCGGCGGCGGCGGAAGATGGAGAACTCGTCTATGGGGATTTTTTCTCTTCTTTTCAACATGGAAGAACGACCATGCAGTGTATCACTTGGCGGTGGCCATGGTGTAATATTTCCTCACTCGTAGGGGTAGAATCGGAAATATAGAATGACGTACCAAATAATCACCATGGGTCTCAATTTAATACTCCCTCTGATCTATAAAAGTGGCGTCCACTTAATACAAAGTTTGTACTAACTTAGTATAAAATGAGTGACACTTTTTATGAATCGGAGGGAGTAGTAAAGAGATATGCACCATTGGTCACTAAACTTGTCCACAATGAGTACTTTAGTCACTAAACTTGCAGAATGTTGTGCGCTGATCACAAAACTTGGCACGGATGAGTGATAGCGCGAGAGGTGTTAATCAATCACGCTTCATTGGGCACCCCAAGAGGAAGGTTTGAGGAGCATAGCAGCAAGTTTTCCCTCAGTTAGAAACCAAGGTTATTGAACCAGTAGGAGTGAGGAATGCTTCAGAAGGTTGTCCACAACTGCAAT
The DNA here is from genome assembly GCA_012064385.1 of Puccinellia tenuiflora. Lineage (NCBI taxonomy): Eukaryota > Viridiplantae > Streptophyta > Magnoliopsida > Poales > Poaceae > Puccinellia > Puccinellia tenuiflora. The sequence goes on from QRDG01000827.1 coordinate 396,895, forward strand.
GGCGCCAGAAAAAGAGCTGTTGCAGGGGAGACAGTGGAACATGCAGAACACAATCAAATTACTTTGCCCCAACGAAGCAGTGAGGTTGTCAATCTCACCGGCCTTGCTGAATACAAGGATTAAATGTATGTGTGGAAGGAAGCTTGTTTGCAGTAAATGAAAGCAGTAGAGCAGTTGATTTAATTGAGATGTAAAAGAATAGACCGGGGGTCCACAGTTCACTAGTGGTGTCTTCTCCATAAATAAAATACTACACATGCTGGGTAACAAATTACAGCTGGGCAATTGACAGAATAGAGAATGCATGACAATGCATGAACATTGCATAATACAGAGGATGATGATGTCTATATGAGATGCTTTGGGCATTACGACAAAATACATAGATAGCTGTTCCAAGCATACACCTATGCCTAAATAGTCCACCTTTGAGATAACATACCGTAAAATCTCTCCAGTATTAAGTTGCAAGCAACAGACAATTGCATGAAGAACTGTACATAAAATTTACTCCCTAGTAGCAACGGCACTCCCCCGTCCTTATATGTTTCTGTCACTCAAGCCAAGGCACACAGGGACCGAACCCACTATCTAGCATAAATACCCCCTCTTGGAGATACAAGCAACTACTTGATCAAGGCAATTACAAGTACCGGAAAGCATGCAAGATCACAAATAACATAGACATGATAATATCAATAATCAACATCACAAGGTACTTCTCTATTCATCGGATCCCAGCAAACACAACATGTAGCATTACAATAAGATGATCTTGATCATGATAGGCAGCTCACAAGATCTAAACATGATAGCACAAGAGGAGAAGACTACATCTAGCTACTGCAT